>CM036929.1:7237550-7485050 GCA_020800305.1 Porphyrio hochstetteri
TGCAGTGGGGATGAACTGGGGGTGCAGTGGGGATGAACTGGGGATGCAGCAAGGATGAACTGGGAATGCAGTGGGGATGAACTGGGGGGTGCAGTGGGGGATGAACTGGGGATGCAGTGGGGATGAACTGGGAATGCAGTGGGGGATGAACTGGGGGTGCAGTGGGGATGAACTGGGGATGCAGTGGAAATGAATTGGGGGATGCAAGGGGGGATGAACTGGGGATGCAGTGGGGATGGACTGGGAATGCAGCGGGGATGAACTGGGGATGCAGCAGGCATGCAGTGAGGGACAAACTGAGGATGCAGTGGGGATGCAATGGGGATGAACTGGGGATGCAGTGGGGATGGACTGGGGATGCAGCGGGGATGAACTGGGGATGCAATGGGGATGAACTGGGAATGCAGTGGGGATGGACTGGGGATGCAATGGGGATAAACTGGGGGTGCACTAGGGATTCAGTGAGGATGCAGAGGGGACAAACTGGGGATGCAGTGGGGATGAACTGGGGATGCAGCAGGCATGCAGTGAGGGACAAACTGAGGATGCAGTGGGGATGCAATGGGGATGAACTGGGGATGCAGTGGGGATGGACTGGGGATGCAGAGGGGACAAACTGGGGATGCAATGGGGATGAACTGGGAATGCAGTGGGGATGGACTGGGGATGCAATGGGGATAAACTGGGGGTGCACTAGGGATTCAGTGAGGATGCAGAGGGGACAAACTGGGGATGCAGTGGGGATGAACTGGGGAAGCAGCTGGGATTCAATGAGGATGCGATGGGGATGTGCTGGAGATGCAGCAGGGATGGAGGCTGTGGCTGGGATTTAGCGTGGGAACAGTGGGAATTCAGTGGGGAGGCAACGGGGAATAGGCTGGGAATGCCACAGGGATTCAGTGGGAATGCAGGGGGGGTAAACTTGGGGATGCAGGGGGGGAGCAGTTGGAGGTGACAGGGGTGCGATGGAGACGCTGCAGGGAGGATTGGGTGAGGGTGCAGCTGGGGTGCAGGTGGGGTGCAGGTGGGGTGCAGGTGGGGTTCAGTGGGGCTGCAGCTGCCACGTGCTGTGGAGCCCGTCAGGGCTGCTCCTTAGGTGGGCTGAGTGGGCTTAGCAGGGTGCACCCCCTCCCACCAGTGTCCCCTGTGGCTGGGGGGCCAGGCTGGGTGTCCCCCCCCCCGCCCCTGGCCCGGGTGAGGGTGGGTGGGAGCAGGGAGCGGGTTGCAAGTAGGGCAGGGGCAGGGCTGGGGGGCGGAGCTGCCGGGGGCGTGGGCAGGGTGCGAAGGGGGCAGGACCGGGCTGCGGGCAGGGTGCGGGAACGGGAGCGGGGTGCGGCGAGCAGGGGACAGGACGGGCAAGGGAAGAGGCAGAAGGGACAGGGAAAGGGGCAGGGGCAAGGGAAGGGGGCAGGACAGGGGCAGGGATGGGGGCAGGGACAGGACAGGAGGAGGAGAAGGGGCAGGGGAAGGGGCAGGGACAGGGGGAGGGGCAGGAGAAGGGACGGGGAAGGAGAGGGGGCAGGGGAAGGGGCAGGGGACAGGGACAGGACAGGGGCAGGAGAAAGTGCAGCGGAAGGGACGGGGACAGGGGCAGAGGAAGGGGTGGGGGACAGGGGAAAGGGCAGGACAAGGGGCAGGACAGGGTCAGGGGCAAAAGAAGGGGCAGGGGTAGGGACAGGACAGGGGAAGGGGCAGGGGACAGGGGAAAGGGCAGGACAAGGGGCAAGACAGGGGAAGGGGCAGGGGAAGGGGCTGGGACAGGACAGGGGCAGTGGAAGGGGGAGGGACAGGACAGGGGAAAGGGCAGGGGCAGGAGAAGGGGAAGGAGAAGGGACAGGACAAGGGGCAGGGGAAGGGACGGGACAGGGGCAGGAGAGGGGGCAGGGGAAGGGGCAGGGGCTGGGGGAGGGGGCAGGACAGGGGCAGGGGCAGGGGAAGGGGCAGGGGAAGGGGACTGGACAGGGGCAGGGGAGGGGGCAGGGGCAGGACAGGGGCAGGGGAGGGGGGCAAGGGAAGGGGAGGGGGCAGGGGCAGGACAGGGGCCCGCAGGGAGCAGGCGCGGGGCTGACGGCTCTCTCCTTGCTTGCAGAGGCCGCCAGGCGCTCCCCAGACCCCCCATCGCCGCCGACCCCCCGCCGACCGCCGAGGCCCAGGAGCCCCCGCTTTGCCCCCCCGCATGCGCCCCCCGGGGCCTCCCCCCAGCCGGGCCCCCGCCCCCGGCTGCCGCCCCCAGCCCCGGCACCCCCGCCCCAATAAACGTTCTTGCCAGAGGCTTGGCCTGGCCTTGGCACCTGCTGACGTCCCCCCGGTGACGTCACGGCTCTCGGAGGTGGGGGGGGCGGGCGCTGCCCAGCAGTGACGTCACGCGGGCGATGTGCAGGCACCTGTGACCTCACTGATGGGGGGGGGGGGAGTGGGGGGTGCGATGGCTGGCGTGACGTCACAGCGCCGGGAGGTGGCGATGTCACTGTCAGATCCGTGACGTCATACAGAGAGGGGAGGGTGTGACGTCATACGGGGAGGGCGTGACGTCATGCAGAGGGGGGTGACATCACTGCTTAGATGCGACTGGCGGTTGTGGTGTCACTGGGGGGTGTGACGTGTCACTGGTGAGTGTGACGTGTCACTGGGGGCGTGACATGTCACTGGGGGGCGTGATGTGTCACTGGGGGGTGTGACGTGTCACTGGGGGGCGTGACGTCACACCAGCGCCGCTCCACTGACGGACCAGTGCCAGCACCGTGTGACACAGGCGTGAATCAGAGGCTGCCACGCCAGGCAGTGACATCACAGTGACATCACAGTGACATCACAGTGACAGGCAAGCCCTGGCCCTTGCGCTGTGACCACCCCGCTGCCCTGAAGCCCCCCCTCACCAGCACGATGTGACATCACCCTTCCCCCCCCGACCTCACCCCCTAGACCCCCAGAAACTCACCCCACAGCCCAGCCCTGGGCAGCACAGCCAGCTTTTAATCAGAAAACCCCTAAAAAACTCCCCTGGCCCCCCCCCCAAAATCCCCCAGCCCCCCTCCCCCAGCCCCAGCTTTTACCAAAACCCCCCTGTTTCAACTGAGATATATATAGAAAAAAGGAGGAGGACCCCCCACCCCCACCCCCAGCAGGGCCAGGGCTGGTTTGGGGTGTTATATTTCCAGGGAGATTCATCTCCTCACCCCCCCCCCTCCTCCCCAAAGCTGGGGACCCCTCCCCAGCCCCCCCATTAAACACCCCAGGATGAGTCCAGCTGCTCGAGGCGTCTCTGAAAAAGGAGAAAAAGAGAGAAAAAAGGGGAAACCCCCCCAAAAAAAAACCCCCAAACCTCCTCAGAAAATGGAAGGGGGGGGGGGGGGGCGTGGGGTATAGGCCCCCCTCTATTTTTGGGGGGTGGGGGGGGGTGGCTCACACCAATGAGCCAGCCCGGCTCTGTGCTGGCACCATGACGGGCACAGCGCCCGCCCGTGCCAAGCTGGAGGGGGGGCAACGAGGGGGGGCAACGGTCCCGGGGGAGCGGGGGGGTCCTGGTGGTGCCGGGGGACCCCGTTGACAGAGGGGGGGAGAGAGGCTGGGGGTGGCGCGCCCACCTCCCTGGGGTGGGGGTCCCCGGTAGCTGCCGGTGAGGATGGAGGCGGTGTCAGAGGGGGGGTTGGCCCCGTAGAGCTTCTGTCGGGTGCCGGCGATGGAGGACAAGGTGCTGGTTTTGGAGAGGGTGTCGGCCGCGGGGCGCCGGGCCCACGTCGGGGTTTTGGGAGCCAGGGCGTCTTCCCTGCCAAGAAGGGAGCGTGTTCATGATGGGTGGATAGAGATGGAGCCCTCCTCCCTGCCCTGTTAACCCTGAAGCCTAATGATGGCTGGCCAGAGATGCACCACTCCTCCCCTCCCTGTTAACCCTGAAACCTACTGATGGCTGGCCAGAGATGGACCCCTCCTTTCCGCCTCGTTAACTCTGAAACCTAATGATGGCTGGCCAGAGATGGACCCCTCCTCTCCACCCTGTTAACTCTGAAACCTAATGCTGGCTGGCCAGAGATGCACTGCTCCTCCTCACCCTGTTAACCCTGAAACCTAATGATGGCTGGCCAGAGATGGACCCACCTTCCCTGCTTGTTAACCCTGAAAGCTACTGATGGCTGGTCAGAGATGGACCCCTCCTCTCTGCCCCGTTAACCCTGAAGCCTAATGATGGCTGGCCAGAGATGGACCCCTCCTCTCTGCCCTGTTAACCCTGAAACCTAATGATGGCTGGCCAGAGATGCACTGCTCCTCTCCACCCTGTTAACCCTGAAACCTAATGATGACTGGCCAGAGAAGGAACCCTCTTCCCTGCCCTGTTAACCCTGAAACTTAATGATGGCTGGCCAGAGATGGATCCCTACTCCCTGCCCTGTTAACCCTGAACCCTAATTGATGGCTGGTCAGAGATGGGTCCCTCCTCCCCTCCCCGTTAACCCTGAAACCTACTGATGGCTGGTCAGAGATGGACCCCTCTTCCCAGCCCGTTAACTGTGAAACCTAATGATGGCTGGCCAGAGATGGACCCCTGCTCCCAGCCCCATTAACCCTGAAACCTAATGATGGCTGGCCAGAGATGCACTGTTCCTCCTCGCCCAGTTAACCCTGAAACCTAATGATGGCTGGCCAGAGACAGACACCTCCTCCCCACCCCGTTAACCCTGAAACCTAATGATGGGGATTTGACACCCCCCCCCCCCACGGGCAGGGTGTCTCACTTGATCTCATTGGCTGCCTCCTCCTGGCTGTCACGTTTCTTCCTCCGGTAGCCAACCACCCTCTGGGTGAAGAAGATGACGGTGGCGATGGCGCCCAGGGAGCCCAGCACGGCGCCGGCGATGACGGCTTTTGTGCTAGCTGCCAGAGAGAGACCGAGAGGCGGCAAGGTGGGGAGGGGGGGAGTTCGCTTCACCTCCCCTTCTCCCCATGGGGACCCCACAGGGACCGTGTGTGTCCCCCCTCCCCGGCCCTGCGGACACGTACTCACTTGAGTGCACCTCCAGGGCCAGGCTGCAGGAGGCCGAACCCGCCCGGTTTCTGGCCTCGCAGAGGTAGAGACCCGACATGTCCAGGGAGAGGTTGGTCAGCTTGAGGGTGCCCTTGGCCAGGTCTGCAGGGGAGAAATTCGGGTGCTGCCCCACCCCGTGTCACCTCCCTCCCCCTCCTTACCTGAAACCTAATGATGGCTGGCCAGAGATGGACACCTCGTTCCCCTCCCTGTTAACCCTGAAACCTAGTGATGGTTGGCCAGAGATGGAAACCCCCTTCCCCTCCCCGTTAACTCTGAAACCTAATGATGGTTGGCCAGAGATGGACACCCCCTTCCCCTCCCTGTTAACCCTGAAACCTAATGATGGTTGGCCAGAGATAGACACCCCCTTCGCCTCCCTGTTAACCCTGAAACCTAATGATGGCTGGCTAGAGATGGACACCTCCTTCCCCTCATCATTAACCCTGAAACCTAATGATGGTTGGCCAGAGATGGACACCTCCTTCCCCTCATCATTGACCCTGAAACCTAATGATGGCTGGCCAGAGATGGACACCCCCTTCCCCTCATCATTAACCCTGAAACCTAATGATGGCTGGCCAGAGATGGACACCCCCTTCCCCTCATCATTAACCCTGAAACCTAATGATGGTTGGCCAGAGATGGGAACCCAGCCTAGCAGACTTAAGGGCGCCCCTACCCCCCAACACATTGCCACCTACCCTGGGCAGGAGGGAAGAAGACCTGTGAGGTGGGGGCCGTGCGCTTCCACTGGTAGGTGGGCGAGGGCTTCCCCTTCCCGGAGACGCAGCTCAAGGTCACGTTGGCTCCCACCACGGGGCTCCCGTGCAGGTGGCAGGCGGGGGCAGCCGGTGGCACTGTGGGCACCAGCGTCAGGGGGGTCACAGAGATGGGGGCGAGGGGGAGCGGTGGGGTGATGACAGACCCTTACCCAGCACGGTGAGGTTGATGACACCCACGTTCTTGCCGGTGGTGGTGGCGTCATCCGCCACGTTGACGGTGCACAGGTACTGGCCCGAGTCGCGCTCCCGCGTGGCGTTGATGAGCACCGAGATGTTGTGGCTCAGCACGGGGTGCAGGAACCCCACACGGGGCTTCAGCTCCGTCTCCTCCACCTTCGCCACCCCATCCAGGTAGGTCAGGATCTGCACAGGGTGGGGAAACACCCGCTCGGTCAGCTCTGGGAGGTGGTGTAGGGGAGGGGAACAACCCCACTCGTGTCCCGTTCCCCCCCACCCACCCCCAAGCCTGCCCCAGTTCCAGATTTTGGGGATCAGCAGTTGCTGCATGAGCCCACCCAGGCCTCAAGTGCCCTGAGCTTCCACATCACCAACATTCCCCCACTGCAGCATCCCCCTGTCATGGGCAGCTCCACATCACAACCCCATGGTGAGCACCATGAGCATCACCCCATGGCAGGGACATCTTCCCATCACAGGGGTCTCCCAGTCCCACTGTGGGCAGCTCCCCATCACCACGAGCTTCCCTCCACTGTGGACACCTCCACATCATGGGCACCACCATCTGTGGGCATCTCCCCATCGTGGGCACCATGAGCATCCTCCTACCAAGAGCATCTCCCCATCGTGGCCACCATGAGCATCCTCCTACCAAGAACATCTCCCCATCATGGGCACCACAACACCTCCCTGTTGCAGGCACTGTTGGTTTGCCCTCAGTGTGGGCACATCCCCATCATGGGCACCACAATCCCCTTCCTACTGCAGGCATCTCCCCATCATGGGCACCATAAGCACCTCCTCCTCTTGGGTATCTCCCCATGGTGGGCACCACAAGCACGTCACTATTGCAGGTACCATGTTCATGGCCCCATCGTGGGCACCTCCCCTTCACAGCCATATCCCCACTGTAGGCACCATGGGCACCTCCACATGGTGGGCACCATGAGCTTCCCCCCATCACAGCCACCATGAACATGTCCCCACCATGGGCACCACAGGTATGTCTCCATCATGGGCACCTGCCCATCGTGGGTACCACAAGCACCTCCCTCATCATGGGCATGTCCCCATGGTGATCCCCCCCACCGTGGTAAGCACCATGAGCTTCACCTCACCTCAGGGACCTCCCTGCCATGGGCACCACAAGCATCTCCCCATTAAAGGTACCACGGGCACCTCCCCGTGGGGGGGCATCTCCCCATCATGGGGTCCACGAACTTCTCCCCACCGTGGCCACCATGATGATCTCCCCACTGTGAGCCCCACCCCACAGAGGGATCCATGAGCTCCCCCCACCACAGCCACCTTCTCATGGTGGTGCACCCCCATCACGGCCACCTCCCTGCTCGTGTCCCCCCCCCTCCCCACCACTCACCTGGAAGGGGACAGTATCTTCCCTCTGCAGCAGCCAGGTGACGTAGGGCTTCTTCTGGGAGTGGCTGGTGTACCAGGCAGGCAGCACTGCTCGCTGCCCCTCCACGGAGAAGACCGACCCCGTCCCCACGTGTACCTCCAGCATGGCTGAGGAGACACCTGTGTGTAGCCAGAGAGGGAGGAAACGGGACGTGACTCAACCCCAGGTGCCCTTTTCCCATCAAAACGACTGGAAAACCTCCCCACTTCCCAAGGGAAACACCAAACAATCTTGGGTGGAGGCCAGGAGGTTGGGCCAGGAAGATGTTTCTCCTCCTTCCCCGTCATGGGAAGGGCTTTCCGGCCACTCCAGAGGATGCAGGACAATGCTGGTCCCTCCCATCCCCTGTTTCCCTCTCCTCAAAATGGGAAAAGCTCTGCCTGAGAAATCCAGAGACGAGCACCCAGGAGATGACTGTCTCTCCCAAGCAGTCCCAGCAGCCCGATACGTCCCCCCAGCTCAGCATCTGGGTACCCCCCTTCAGCCCCCCAACATGATGCTGCACCAGATCCTCCACCCCATGGGACTTACTGGTGGTGGTGGTAACATCCATAGAGAACCCACAAACCCTTCCCATCATCCCAGCATCCCCCTTTATGGCTGGGATTATTCATGGGTGGCCATCCCATCTCTATCCCCATCCCAATCCTCACCCCATCCCATCCTCCACCCCATGGGACTTACTGGTGGTGGTAACATCCATAACGAACCTACAAACCCTTCCCATCATCCCAGCATCCCCCTTTTTGGCTGGGATTATTCATGAGTGGCCATCCCATCCTTATCCCCATCCCCATTCCCATCCCACCCCCATCCCAATCCCATCCCAATCCCTATCCCATAGAATTTATTGGTGGTGGTGGTAACATCTATACAGAACCCACAAACCCTTCCCATCATCCCAGCATCCCCCTTTATGGCTGGGATTATTCATGGGTGGCCATCCCATCCCCATTCCCATCCCATCCCCATCCCAATCCTCATCCCATCCCATCCTCCACCCCATGAGACTTACTGGTGGTGGTGGTAACATCCATAGAGAACCCACAAACCCTTCCCATCATCCCAGCATCCCCCTTTATGGCTGGGATTATTCATGGGTGGCCATCCCATCCCCATTCCCATCCCATCCCCATCCCAATCCTCACCCCATCCCATCCTCCACCCCATGGGATTTATTGGTGGTGGTGGTGGTAACATCCATAGAGAACCCACAAACCCTTCCCATTATCCCAGCTTCCCCCTTTTTGGCTGGAATTATTCATGGGTGGCCATCCCATCCCATCCCCAATCTCATCCCCATCCCATCCCTCATCCCCATCCCAATCCTCATCCTCATCCCATCCCATCCTCCACCCCATGGGACTTACTGGTGGTGGTGGTGGTAACATCCATAGAGAACCCACAAACCCTTCCCATCATCCCAGCATCCCCCTTTTTGGCTGGGATTATTCATGGGTGGCCATCCCATCCAATCACCATCCTCACCCCATCCCCATCCTAATCCTCATCCCAGCATCCCACTAAACCCCACTGGGAAGGGCCAAGAGGGCAGCAGTGGGTACCAGGGATGGAGAAGGATGCTCAGCTCCCAGAGGCAGATTATCCCCCCGAAGCTCAGCCAGGTTAATCGGCTCAGGCGGGGTCGGCTTTACGCCGGGATCTTTGGCTGCTGCTTGTTGTATCCCAGGGGATCCACATCCCAGAGGCTCCATCCCTGCATCCCATCCATCAATCCGTGTCCCCAGCCAGCCCCGTGCCTGCCAGCACCCCGGGATGCTCTGGGTTGGGATGCAGGGGAGAGACAGGGGGATGCTCTGGGTTGGGATGCAGGGGAGAGACAGAGGGATGCTCTGGATTGGGATGCTTCCAGAGACAGGGGGATGCTCTGGATTGGGATGCTTCCAGAGACAGGGGGATGCTCTGGATTGGGATGCAGGGGAGAGACAGGGGGATGCTCTGGGTTGGGATGCAGGGGAGAGACAGGGGGATGCTCTGGATTGGGATGCTTCCAGAGACAGGGGGATGCTCTGGGTTGGGATGCAGGGGAGAGACAGGGGGATGCTCTGGGTTGGGATGCAGGCCAGAGACAGGGGGATGCTCTGGGTTGGGATGCAGGCCAGAGACAGGGGGATGCTCTGGATTGGGATGCTTCCAGAGACAGGGGGATGCTCTGGGTTGGGATGCAGGGGAGAGACAGGGGGATGCTCTGGATTGGGATGCAGGCCAGAGACAGGGGGATGCTCTCCCAGGTTGGCACCTGGGATTTGGGGAGGAATCCCTGGCTTTGAAGAGCTTCAGGAGCCTCCAGCAGCCTCGCACTCTTCCCTATGAACTCAGAGGTTTCGGCTGGATTTCTTTTTCCAGGGTGGGAAGAGGAAAACAAGGCACTGGGGGGGTATTTTTAGCCTCCTCACATCCGTTCATCCCCCCCCTCCCCAGCAAGGAGTCAGGGCGGTTTCCGGACTGAGCCTTCCAGCTCCAGGCAGGAAACTCTGCTCTGGCTGATAAAGTCTCCCCAGGAATGGGGGGGGGGGGAATGGGGGGAGAAGGAAAGACTTGAACAATTTATATTATTTATCTAGAATTTAGACTTACTTCATTCTTTCTCTTTCCTTTATAAAATAAAGAACATTTATATGTATAAAATAAATTAATATATTTAACATAGATTTTTAAATTGGGGTTTTATTTATATTTATATCTCATTTAGAATGATTTCATTATTTCCTTTTTATTTACAAATTCAATGTATTTAATATATATTTTTAAAATCGGATTTTAAAAAATACACATATTAAATAATTTTTTTTTTTTTTTTTTTTTTAAAATCAGGGGGTTTTTTTTCCCTTTCTGGGGCAAAAGCAGAGGGAATTGGCCCCGGTTTGGGTGAGGATGCTTAAAAATAGCTCACCCAGGCTAAGAACATAAACCCTTAAGTCGCAGGGAGGAGGGGAGGGGACGGGGGGGGATACAGGGAACCAGCGCTGGGTGATGGGGGTGGCAGCGGGGAGCCTGGAACCTGCCTCTGAACCCCATGGGGGGCAAAGTAATCACTATTATTAGCTTTATTAATTACCTTGAGCCACAGAATGGGCTAAAATATATATATAATAAATATATTTATATAATAAATATATATATTTATAAATATATATATAAAATATATCTTTTGTATATATTTTATATAATATATAATTATATATTTTATATAAGATCTATTATATATAATAGATAACATATTATATATCATATATACAATATATGATATATAATATGTTGTATATATTTTATATATAAAATATATTGTATATATTTTATATATAATATATTATCTATTATATAATAGATCTTATATGAAATATATAATATAATATATATTATATAGAAATATATCTTATACAAAATATATAATATATTATAGATATTATATTATCTATTTTATATAATATTTAATTATTATATAAAATATTATATCTATTATCTATAATAGATAATATCTTATATCTAATATATATACGCTATATTCTATATAATATATTGTATATATGATTATATATACAATATATACACACAATAAATATATACAATATATTATATTATATATAATATATATTCTATATTATAATATATATTATATATTATATATCTTATATATCGTATAATATATAATATAAATATATCTTTTTAAATATTTACATATATGTATGTGTGTGTATATATATATATATATATATAAAAAATATATCTATATATAGGAAATAGAGGTCGTTCCATCACATTACTATCTCAGGGGCTGTATGAAATTTAGGGGCTGTAGCTGGGGATATGGGTGATAATTACATCATAATGATGACAATTCAATAGGGAATAATGAGAGGCCAGTGGGGACTTCAGTACAAGGGGGGATGCAGTGGGGCTGGTGGTGACCAGAGCTGGACTGACAGCGCTGAGCAGGGACCGGCGTTCATGGTCACGGGAATAACGCTGCCAACGGCAAGAGGCTGGGCAGCAGTGGTACCTCCATTATTGAGAATATCAATAATTAGTACAATACTGCCCTATAGAATATGTCATGTGCTTGGACAGAATTATTGGTTAGAATATGGTCATGTGTTTGGGTAGAATTATATACTTATATTGCATTTTCTATAGTCATTATTGACTATATTAGCATACATCTATTTATATATCATTATCTATTATAACATATAATCATATTATATTATTAAAACATATAATAATATATAATATATAAATATATAGAGTATATATTTTATAATTTTCTATATAGTTATAATTATATATAATTAGACATAACCCATTATATCTAATATTATGTGTATTTATTATCTGTATCCATTATTTATTAATTTAAATATAATATATAATATATTAGTCATAATGTGTTTTCTATAATTATATTATTGTATAAATTATTATTCTATCCATTTCTGTCATGGAATATAAGTGTAATTATTTGATGTGATAACATTTATATCACAGTTGGTTATATTCTATAATAACCCAATATATCAGGTTATGATAGAACAGAATTATGTAATGATATAATGATTATTAAATCATTATAGAACTATAATAATGTTAATATTATTAGATATTGTTTTATATTAAATGTTATGAGAGAATATAATTATGATTTATTATTACAATGTTATATACTTATAATTATGTTCTATTGTATTATTCTATTTACTATTATTGATTATCATCATTATTAATATTCATTATAACCGATAATACAGCTCATTAATTATGCAGGTGGCATCGTTAATTGACTCTGGGCATCCCTGGCAGCTGGGAAGATCCAGGCACTGGATTGTGGGCTGGTTTTTATTCAGCCCAGCTCCTTCCTCGTTGGAAACATATTAAAACCAGCTCATCCATGAGGAAAGGCTGGAGCTGGAGCAACTCCAGAGGAATCTCTCTAATAAAGGGGTGACACTTCATACCCACGGTGAGGATTATGGATGGAGGTTGGGGTTTCTACCAGCAAGGACAGTCGGGATGGAAAGGGTGATAATCAGGGTCACAGTGATATTAATAATAATTAATTGATAGCTAATCGATGCTGCAGATGGAATCACTGAATGACACTACAGCTCCTCATCCTCCTCACATCCCACAGCTGGGCAAAGATATTCCCAGTTTCTCAGCCCTGCTCCTCCATCAGCATCATTTTTTAGGGGGGGTGCAGAAAGGGGTGATGGGTCTAAAGGGTGCCTGGGGAAATCCTGGCTCTGCAGGGGGGATAAGATGCTCTGGCACCAGCCAGAGGTTTTCCCATCGCACCCCCAGGGGTGAAAACAGCCTCAACCACATCAAAGCACCACAGGCACCAGCAGGCTGAGCCCCCGGTGCTCTCGTTAACCCTCGCGTTAACCCTGAAACCTAATGATGGCCACAGGAGCAGCACTCAGCACCCTCAGCTTTGCTCCATCATCCTGAAATCACATTGAGAGTTGATCCCAGCTCCACCACCAGCACGCTGAGGTGGACAGATGCCGATCTGGAGGATTCTTCCCCACTCCCCCCCCCCCCCCCCCCCCCCAAATAACACCCCCTTTTTCTTGCAGAATTCACCCCAAAACTCTTCCTCTTGGACAAATTTGAGCTGGGAGAACTGCAGGCACCCAACCCTTTGGCATCAGCTCTGGCTTTAGCCACCTCAACGCTTCAAATCCTCTAATGCTTTAACCAGATCGAAAAAATTAAGCTGCTCCCAGCGCTCATACACGTATCAGCCCCCGGAGCGGGGGGGTCCCGGGGGGGACACGGCCCCTCAGCACCTCCTGGCTGCTCTTTGGGCTGAAAACCCCTGGATTTTTAGCCAGCAGCCCCAAGCTAAGCACCTGCCTGGGTGTTTTCCCTTCGCTCCAGCCCATCTGCCAGGATTATTTATAATCCAGAGGAGGGGAAAACAAATTCAAATCACCTTTAAAATTTACTTTAGAAACACAGGTTGGGGTTATTTCCCCCCCTCACCTCCCATTCCATAGGGATGAAAACTTCAAGAATAGTTCTTTCTCATTTTTTTTCAACCTTTCAAAACACTTTTCAGTTCTTTCCTTGGGGGGAGGGGTAATAAAATGATTAAAAAACCCCAAATTTTCATATTTTTTGCCCTTATAGAAACAAACAGCAAATCCCTGTGTGCCCACAGCATCCTATATCAACCCCCTGCTCCATCCTCATCTAGAATCGCATCATTCCACCCCAAAAAACCCTCAAAAAATGCATTTCCCCCCCCCAAAAAATATTCATAAACCCCCCCAATTGTATAAGCTGTGAACCGTATGGGGAATTAAAGGCTGGAGGCAGCGGGGGTTTGATGACCCCGCTCGATAGGATTAAGGCACTGGAGTCATGTGAAACCCAGACCCAAATTAAATCCCAAGAGACTGAGTTTGGGACTGAAATACCCAGCAGGAATCTGGGGTGGAAAAAGGGAAAATTAGAAAAAATAATAATATATATATATTTCTATTTAATTTATATATTATAAAGGTAATAATTAATATATATTCATTTTTTAAAGCTTAAAAAAGCCTTAAGGAGCATCATGGTGATGGGATATGGTCACCCAGGCTTGTTTTTTGACTTAGTTTTTGGGCTCTTTTCCTTTTTTTGCTCCTTTCCTTCCCCCCCCTCCCCAACTTCTTTTCCCTGAACTCTGACTATTTATAACTGGGCAGATAGGAGCTGCATCCCTTGGGAAAAGCCACAGCGGCTTTTCTCATGACCCTGGGGTGGGTGGTTGGTGATGGTGGGAGAAGAGGGGAGGGGGAATGGGACACGAATGAGAAAGCGCCATATCCTCTGGAGAGGCCAAATTTGGGAATAAAAAAATAATTAAAACATGAAAATGAAATAAAATACTATTGATGCTGGGCTGTGGCTATAGATGGAAACGTGGTTTAACCCCTGAGGGAGGCGGCGATGGGATGGGGATGCTGAGCATCACCCCTCATTCTGCTTTCCCCCATCCCAATCCTACCCAGATCTTGTTGGGATGTTAAAGGAAATAAAAAAACCCCACCTGTTTTGGGCTCAAAAAGGTCTTTTTGATGCATTTTTGTGGGGGTATTTTTTAGGAGGGAGAAGGAAACCATCCCAACCCTGTGGAAATTGACATCGCCGGGATGCTGCGAGGGAGCATCCCAGTGGGATTGAAGGACAGAGTGACCACAGTACCTCATCCCAACGCCCTTCAGTCAAGTTTATCAGGGGGAAATGAAAAAATTAAACACACACCCCACCCCATCCCCCTCTTTCCAAGCTCCTCAAGGAATAAAAGCCCCACTCAGCGTCCCGCCGGGGAGGAAATGTGCCTGCCATTGTTTTTTGGGGCCGTTTCCTCTCCCCAAAGGCCTCTCCTTCCCCAGGAACGCCAAGGGATGTTTCCCTTTGGAGCAAGAGTGGCGTTCCCCCCTCCCAAAAAAACCAACTCCACTAGGGCTGGGAATTATTGGGGGGAGAGGAGAAGAAGGGGGAATAAACCCTCACCCCAAAATGAGCTGGGATGAGCTGAAGGCGTCGCTGCACAAGGGAGGCAGCAGGGTTTTATTATGGGGAAAAGAGGGAAAATGGAATTATTCTCGACCCAAAAATCACACAGGGGGTGGAAATATCGGCTCTGACACATGGGGGTCCCCGAGGTGTCCCCTTCACCCCCCCCCCCCCTCAAAGGGATGGTTTTCAGTCTGGGGATGCTGGAAGGTGCCGCCCGGCAGCGCCAAGGAGCGAAGTGGCTCTTCCCAGGGGATGGGGTGTATCCCCCCCTCCCAGCACCCACCTTCGTGCTGGGCTGGGAGCACAAAAAGGGACCGGCGGGTGTTGTGCCGCGTCCCCCCGCATCCTGCCCGCTGTCCCCGGCTCCCGCTCGTCTCACCGGCTCCCCCCGCGTTGCTCCCCCCAAAAGCTCCCCCGTGCCCCGCTCGGCGCGTCCCGGTTCTCCTGCTTCTTACCCGGTACCCCCCACCCTCCCGTACCCCGGCTGCTGCCCGGTTTCCACGCGACTCATTGGGTGCCCCCCACCCTGTTACCCCCGGGGTGCTGCCCAGTGAGCCCCCCCAGCTCCCCGCGACCCGCTCCGGCTGCCGGGCGGCTCCCCCGGTGCCCGTTCCAGTCCCACCCGCTGGGCGCTCCGGTCCCCCCGGGTGTCCCCCGCCGCCCTCCGCATCCCGCCGTTCCCCAGCGCCCCCCCGGTGCCCCCCCCCGGCTCACCCAGCAGCGCAGCCAGCGCCAGCGCGGCCCGGGGCAGCGCGCCCATAGCCGGAGCCGCCGCCGCAGCAGGTGCCGGGAGGGGGACCGGGGGGGGCGCGGGGGGGATGAACCGGAGGGGGGGGGGAGGAAACGGAGCGGGGGGGGTCGGGGGAGGAACCGGCCGGGGGTCCCGCCCCGCAGGTGGGGGCAAAGCAGCGGGGCGGAGCCTTAGAGGGGGCGGGGTGTCTTGCCACCCCAGGCAGGGTGTGACCCCCCCCCCACTCTCCCTGGGGGTGCGAGCCCCCCGCCCAACAGTGAGTGGCAGCCACGCAGGAGCCCATTTGGGATGGTTAATTAATTATTGGTGTTATTAGGAATTAATAACGATACTGGGGAGGAGGGGGGGAGCCTAATGTCCCCCTCAGGGAGGCGCAGGGACCCCCTCACTTTCCCCCCCACCCCACGCCGGCCAGGCAGAGCATCCCCCCAGCACCCCTCGCCCCCCTCCCGCCGCTGGCCGCCGGGACCTGGGGGTAAACACCTTCATCCCTAAAAACCCCAACGAAACCCAAGCGAAATACCCAAAATTGGCCGTTCCGCACCGGCGGGGGGTCTGGAGGGGGTGGGAGGGGAGGTGTGGGGGGGAGATGAGGCTCCTGGGTTTCGGGGCGCGTCCGGCCGAGGTCAGAGCTCCAAGTGCCAGCGGGGAGATTAGACGAGGAGGAGGAGGAGGAGGAGGAATTAATCCCTTCTCGCCCTCGTCTCCCCCGGTAAATCCCGCCTGGGCACGGGGAGCGGGCTGGGGGCTGCCACCACGACCCCCCACCCCCCCGCTATGCCCTCACCCTCACCTCCTGCTCCAGCTTCTCAGCTCCTCCGAGCAGCCCTCCCCGTATTTTGGCGTGATTCAGGCTGGTTTTAGGGGTGGGAGGTTGACGGACCTTCCTCCTCCTCCTCTGCCATCTCCGCGTTCAACCGCACACGAAGGTGATGCCAACCTCCACCCGTCCTCACAGCTACAAAGACTCCAGCAGCCCTTACACCACCCCCCACCCCCAAAATCCATTCAGCCTCCCCATCCCCTGGGGCTCCAGTGGGAATATCTGGAACTATCCCAGGAGAAAATCCTTCACTCCTCCCCTCCCCAAAACTCCTCTCCCCTCCCTCCCTCCCAGGGAGGAGACAGACACGTGCCGCAGCCCCTGGGGGTTTGTTTGTTTGTTGGATTTTATTAGGACCGACACATTCATCGCATGTCACAACCCCACCGATCGATGAGCTTCAGGAAACAAACCCAACCCAAAGCGCCAGCGCCAGCCAGCCAGATAATGGGGCTTTCTATAGCCAAAGGCATTAAATGCATCCTCCCCCCTGTCCCCACCCACCCACCCTCATGTCCCCTCCCACCCTCAGCCTCCCCTTCCCCATTCTCACAGCTTTGATTGTATCCAGAAGCATGGTTTGACCAAAAAATTAAAGGAATCAAATCAAATGAATTAAAACCAAACCCCCCCAAGTTGTTTTCCCAGCTGCTGGGTTCTTCTTCACCAAGAAGGCTAACTAGAACTCCCAAATAAAAACCACCCCACACCCCCCTCAAACCCACCCACCCTCAACCCCCAAACTTTAAAAAAAAAAAAAAAAAGGGGCCAGGAATTCTTTTACTGTTCAAAATAAAAAATAAAATACAAATCAAAAGCAAGATATGGCAACGCTACGAGGCAAGTGGAATACATCACAGAACCCAAAGTCTTTTTTTGCAGGCAACACTGTTGGGAAAGGAGGAGAACACTTGACTGGTGACAAAAAAAAAAAAGAAAAAGTGAAGTTCTAAATTATATACAAGAGTTATCTAAGGGTGGCTTCGGATAAAAACAGTCTCCTTTAAGGTGATTCAAGGTTTGAGTCGCCGTTATCTATTGCTTGTTTATTCAGAGCCGTAAATAACACTTCAAGAGAGAGATGGAGGAGTAAAAACCAGATGCTGTGGAGGAAAGAAAACAACCCCCAAAAAACCAGAGTGGAAAAACAACCCCAACCAACCAGCTTATCTGTATGAAAACACCACGATGACGTGCTTGCCCCATGTGGAATGTACCTACAAGCCACTGCACGGGGGATCTGGGGAGGGGTTCTCCTCCTTCCCAGCTGGTCAGAGAGCCAGGGGTCATGGTTGTTTGTTGGGGGTGAGGGCATGGGAAGCACCCCCACCCCCACCCCATCTCCCCCATAAGCTTCTCATCACCCCAAAACTCGTTCCCAGGCTGAAAGGTCCCGTTTGCCTGGAAAAGCAGGATCCCAAAGCATCTGGTAGCGAGATGGGCAAGAAGCAAACCAAAGGGGGTGGTGGCAGGGTGTGGAGGGGAGGGCAGAAAGCCCCAAATCCTTATGAAGGCTGAGGCTCAGTTGTTGAATTTTAAGGGGTACCCGATGGCTTTTTCCAGGCACTCTACCAAGGAGCCAGCAGAAAGAAAATCCCTCTCCACCTCCACAAATTTGATGTAGATGGATTTGGGTGACACACCGGGTTCCACCACGCAGTTCTGAGATAAAAAGGCGTTGATCCCCAGCCAATCTTTGCTAAAGGTTTTGGTGTTTGCCTGGAAGTGTAAGAACAGGCACTGCTGGAGAGTCCGGACCTCAGCGATGCCGAGGTAACAGTAGATAATCCGAGCGGATTCCACATCCAACCGGAGAGAAGCTCGAGGAGACGGAACCTCCAGCTCCCCTGGAGTCTCAGTGCTGGGCTCAGGCTGCCTGTGCTCTGCCAGAGGAGAGGGGGGTTTCTCATGGCACTCCTCATAGCCGATGGCATAGAGCCCAGGGCTTTTGGGGATCCCCCCTGGTAATAAATACTGAACCACGTTTCCCCCGGTGGGTTTGGAGTGAGCGATGGGGATCCAGTCAATCTCCATGTGCAGCTCCAGGCACCTGGCTTCGCTGATGGTGATCTCCAGGAACTTATAATAGACGTTTTTCCAGTTCATTTTCTGGACCCTGGTCATGATAACTCGACCCTCAGGTTTCTCAGAGTTGAAATACTCGCGGAGCCGTTTGCCCAGGGGCACCTGGGAGCTGATCTCTGCGTAGTGGTAGCGGATGTCCTCCTTCCAGCGGGTGTTGTAACCGATCCCGAAAATGGCCAGTTTGTTAGAGAGGTGTAACCTGGAGAAGTCCGTCCAGCTCTGGAACAGCTCCCACTTCAATTGGACTGACTCTAAGATCTGCATGATGTTCTGCATGACGTCGCGTTTCCTGGGGGTCAGAAGCAAAGGGAAGGGACGAGAAGACAGAGAGGAGGAGGGAAAATGTCAGTGAAACTCGGCTGCAAAGCCAGGCTGGGGCATCAAACCTCATCAAACCTCACCACACCTCACCTCACCACACCCACACCTCATCTCACCACACCTTACCACACCTCACCACACCCACACCACACCTCATCTCACCTCACCACACCCACACCACACCTCACCTCACCACACCTCATCTCACCACACCCACACCACACCTCATCTCACCTCATCTCACCACACCTCATCTCACCACACCTCATCTCACCACACCTCATCTCACCACACCTCATCTCACCACACCTCATCTCACCACACCTCATCTCACCACACCTCATCTCACCACACCTCATCTCACCACACCTCATCTCACCACACCTCATCTCACCACACCTCATCTCACCACACCTCATCTCACCACACCTTACCACACCTCACCACACCCACACCTCACCTCACCTCACCCACACACCTAACCCACAGCTCACCCACACCCCGCCTCGCCTCACCCCGCCTCGCCTCACCCCGCCTCGCCTCACCCCGCCTCGCCTCACCCCGCCTCGCCTCACCCCGCCACGCCTCACCCCGCCACGCCTCACCCCGCCACGCCTCACCCCGCCACGCCTCACCCCGCCACGCCTCACCCCGCCACGCCTCACCCCGCCACGCCTCACCCCGCCACGCCTCACCCCACCACGCCTCACCACACCACGCCTCACCACACCTCATCTCACCACACCCCGTCTCACCTCACCTCCCCTCACCACCCTGGGATGGACACAGCTTCCTGCTCCCTCAGCCGCTTCTATCGGCGACGGGTGTTACTATGGACATGGTCAGTCAGGAGGGGGGTTTAAACTTGAATCCCAGCCTGGGCTGGGTTGGGAGGGACCCCAAGGGTCACACAGCTCCAACCCCCTGCCACAGGCAGGGCCACCAACCTCCAGGCCTGGAGCTACACAAGGTTGCCCAGGGCCCCAGCCAACCTGGCCTTCAACACCCCCAGGGATGGGGCACCCACCCCCTCTCTGGGCAGCCTGTTCCCAGAGAGGTGGTGGATTCTCCATCCCTGGAGGGAAGTTTATTTCTTAATCATATCTCAGGAAAACCAAAAAGCCCAAAGTCCTTCTGACACCTCACACAAGCTACACCCTCTGTGGGAAATGAAGACTTCAGGCCCAAAGTTCCAGGGGAGAAAACAAAGCAGAGCTGATAAATCCCCAAGTCTGGCTTCTGAGCAAGATCTGGGCTCTTCCCAGCTCCCTGACAAGCAGGTGGTGGGAATGTCTTGCTCCCACCTGAGCTGCTCTGAAGTGACTGTGAGCAAACATGTCTGTGATGCTGCTGAACCAACACCAGCTTGGTTACAGGGTTGTTTCTCACCACTGGGTGTTCCTGTCAGCACACAGACCCTCACAAGGACAACCACTGCTCAGGAACGCTTCCACCTTGGCATTATCCCCAAATTAAACAAGCAAACGGGGCTGGAGGTGTTAACCCCCCAAAAAAACCCCCAAACCCTAAAAGCAAAGCACAGAAGCCAGCATCAAACTGTTCTGAAAAGGCTCAGTCCTGGTGCTGGGTCAGAAACACGGCTCAAGGAACCAACAGTGAGCCATTCCCAGCTCCGTGAGGAGTGGGGACAACCCCTCCAGCCACCCAACAGAAGAAATTCCCAAGATTTCCCTTGGCTGGTGGTATCAAAGTGAGTTCCCAAGGCTGGAGCAGCTCCCCTATGGAGAGAGGCTGAGGGAGCTGGGCTGGGTCAGCCTGGAGAAGAGAAGGCTGTGGGGGGACCTCACTGCAGCCTCCCAGTGCCTGAAGGGAGCAGAGGAACAGGAGGGGAATCAGCTTGTTCAAGGGCAGAGACTGGCAGGACAAGGGGGCTGGAGTGAAGCTGGAGGAGGGAAGGGTGAGAGGAGAGATTAGGGGGAAGTTCTTTGCAGAGAGAGTGGGGAGGGGCTGGAACAGGCTGCCCAGAGAGGGGGTGGGTGCCCCATCCCTGGGGGTGTTCAAGGCCAGGTTGGATAGGGCCCTGGGCAACCTTGTGTAGCTCCAGGCCTGGAGGTTGGTGGCCCTGCCTGTGGCAGGGGGTTGGAGCTCTGTGACCCTTGGGGTCCCTTCCAGCCCAGCCCAGTCTGGGATTCTATGAATTACTAATTGAGCAGGAGGGAGTGCTGGCATGTGCCTGAACCCAAGCTGACACAGCTTCCTCCAGGATGAATGAGACCCTGGCAGTGTAATTAGCTAGTAGGGAGAACTACTCATTTGCAGAGTTACTGTCCTCTAATCAAAGCTGCAGGAAGATAACGCTGCTCTGGGTAATGGGGAAACCTCTCTAGATCCAACAATCAGGGTTGAGAAGCCGGCTCAGCACAACTCTCCTCCCTCCTGTCCCTCTGTGAAGCTGAACCAGGACGGCACAGGGATGGGATGGGCATCAGGTTGCTGTGGGGTTGGAAGGAGAAGAGGAAAATAAAGCTTTAGGAGCTGCTGACCCTTCCCACAGAGGTCCAAGCTCACAGAATCACAAGGTTGGAAAAGACCTTTAAGATCATCAAGTCCAACCATTCTAAACCAGATCCCTAAGCACCTCATCTCCCCTTTTTTTGAACACATCCAGGGAAGGTGACTCAGCCCCTCCCTGGGCAGCCTGTTCCAGCCCTGACAACTCTTTCAGTAACAAATTTTTTCCTAACATCCAATCTAAACCTGCCCTGGCACAGCTTGAGCCCATTGCCCCTTGTCCTATCACCTGTCACCTGGCTGCAGAGACCATCACCTACCTCTCTATAACCTCCCTTCAGGTAGTTGTAGGTGGGGAGAAGGTCTCCCCTCAGCCTCCTCTTCTCCAGGCTCAACACCCCCAGCTCCCTCAGCTGCTCCTCAGAGGATTTGCCCTCCAGCCCCTTCCCCAGCCTGGTTGCCCTTCTCTGGACTCGCTCCAGGACCTCCATGTCCTTCTGATGCTGAGGAGCCCAGAACTGGACCCAGCACTCGAGGTGCAGCCTCCCCAGTGCCCAGCACAGGGGCACAATCCCCTCACAGAAAGCCCCTCTCCTCCATCCATGAGATGAGAAGTCTTGAGAAGAGGAGGCTGAGGGGAGACCTTCTCCCCACCTCCCCTGCCCTGCCAGGAGGGTGCAGAGAGGTGGGCGCTGGTCTCTTCAGCCAGGGGACAGGAGATGGGACAAGGGGCAATGGGCTCAAGCTGTGCCAGGGCAGGGGCAGAGCAGCTGTTAGGAGAGAATTCTTCCCTGGCAGAGTTGTCAGGGCCTGGCCCAGGCTGCCCAGGGAGGGGGCTGAGTCCCTGCCCCTGGGTGTGTTTAACAGAGGTGGAGATGAGGTGCTCAGGGATCTGGTTTAGTTTAGGATGGGAACGGTTGGACTTGATGATCTTCAAGGGCTTTTCCAGCCTGGTGATGCTGTGGGGGTAATCTGTTGCTTGGAGCACAGAGAGGGGGGAAACCAACCTATTAACCAAAGAAAAGGCATTTTAAGAAGCTCTGCTTATGGTTTCACCATCTCCTCTTCCCACTTCCAGCAGGACTCAGGAGCTTCACTGAGGGGATGTGACAGCAGAGCTGACACAGGGAAGGAAAATCCAGCTGCCAGAACATGGGACCTGGATGCAGTTGGCTTATGAATGAAGAGTGTCCAGGTCCCATGTTTGGAAGCAAAGAGCTTCCAGAATAACCCAACCTGGGCAATAGATGTGTTTATATGGACACTGGTTATTTCCTACCCAGAGCTAAGAGAGGCAATGTGAGAAGTCTAAGCTCCCAGGTGTAATCCCACCACTCATCCACACAACAGCACCCAGAAGATCCAGGCAGCCTGAACCTCTATCTTGGCCAAAAAAAAATCAGGATTATTTTCCAGGCAGCTCCCTGAAGCTTGGGAAGGTAAAATTCTTCCCCAAGTGGTCCTATGAAAACCTTCAAAGAAGCAATAATGAGTTTTCCATGGAAAAAAGACCCTGGTGTTCTTCCTCCAGGTCATCCCTGAGTCACTGAACCAAATTTGCTCCATGCTTTGACATCACAACTGGCCCCTCCATATTATTGGGGGTTTATATTTTGGAGGGGTTTTTTTTCCCCCCTGCTTAGTTACAGTAAAAACACCTCTGATGAATTCTTACCCCCCAGGAGTTAATGTCCCAGCACAGGAAATGAGAACAACTGGGGAATCTCAGGTGTGAAACCCACCCAGGAAGGGTCTGTGAGCTCCTGGGATGGATCTGCATCCCCCCTGTGTGTTTTCCAACCCTGAAGGTTGGAAGAAAGCAGAAGATACAACAAAATACGGCATGATCCTGTTCAGAGACCCCACACTGGAGACAGGGAGAAGACCCTGTGATACATGTTGGAGCAAGACCCTGGCAGGACCTAATGTCCTAGTAAGGACACAGAACTCCTTGGAAGAGCCCAGCACAGGGTGATGGAGGGAGTGGAACCCCTTCCTGATGAGGAGAGGCTGAGGGAGCTGGGCCTCTTTAGCCTGGAGAAGAGGAGCCTCAGGGGTGACCTCATCAATGTCTGTCAATATGGAAAGGGTGAGAGTCAGGAGGCCAGAGCCAGGCTCTGCTCAGCGATGGCAGCGACAGGACAAGGGGCAGCGGGTGCAGCTGGAGCAGAGGAAGCTCCATGGGAATAGAAGGAGGAACTTTGTCCCTGGGAGGGTGGCAGAGCCCTGGGACAGGCTGCCCAGAGAGGCTGGGGAGTCTCCTTCTCTGGAGACATTCAAACCCTCCTGGATGTGTTCCTGTGGGATTTAGTCTGGGTGACCCTGCTCTGGCAGGGGGTGGGACTGGGTGACCTTTGGAGGTCCCTTCCAACTCCTGACAGTCTGTAACGCTGTGACCTGCAGCCTGTGGAGAGAGAGCCCCATGCCAGTGCAGGTTTATCTGGGGAGAGCTTGTGACCCTGTGGGGGACCTGGCTGGAGCAGTCTGGGCCTGAGAGACTGAGAGAGGTTCTGTGATTGATGACTGCCCCCATAGCAGTGACCCACGCTGGGGCAGCTGGGGAAGAGCTGAAGCTCTGGGGGAAAGGACTCATGTTGGAGAAAAGTTCTCAGAAGTTTGAGAAGGAGAAGTTCTGGAGTGGGTAGGACCTCAGGCTGGAGCAGGGGAGGAGTGTGAGGAGTCCTCCCCTGAGGAAGAAGGAGCAGCAGAGGCACCTCGTGATGAGCTGACAAAACCCTTGTCCTCACCTCGACCCTTCAGCCTCTCATTAGACACCTTCTCCCTGCCCAGCTGAGGAGGGGGGTGACAGAGTGGTTTTGGGGGGGCTGCTCCAGCCAGAGTGAACCCACCACAGGAGCAAACTGCCCCCTCAAAAACACCCAAGCCAACCAAGATTACAAACAGATCCAAGAGTTTGGCCTCACATCAGGAGACCCACAGCCAGCCCACACATCCCTAAGGAACCCAGAGGGTATCTTATCCATGTCTAAAGTCCTTGAGTTCATGTTTAAAGCCTCATTTTCT
Source organism: Porphyrio hochstetteri (assembly GCA_020800305.1). Lineage (NCBI taxonomy): Eukaryota > Metazoa > Chordata > Aves > Gruiformes > Rallidae > Porphyrio > Porphyrio hochstetteri. The sequence goes on from CM036929.1 coordinate 7,261,959, forward strand.
GTGCTGACTGATGAAGCTGTGGAGAGACAGAGCTCAGGGAAGCTTTTTGGATAAGCAGAACACTGTGGAAGGCAGATCCAGCCCTATGAATCGTCTCACCCAACGTACTTATAATTATAAATCACAAGTTTCAACTCCCCTCCTGCACAGTAATCCCCAGGGAAGCCCATTCTGGGGTAAAACATTCATAAATTACTCACTGTGTGTCTTCTGAAGATTCCTGTTTTATCTTTAATGTTCTTTTTGTGGTAGGCATTTCATCTGAAAGGGAAAATCCCAACACAGATTTGAAATAATGTTCCCGTGGGGGGGGGGGGGGGAACTGTTGGTTTTTGGGTTTTTTTTAAAAGGCTAAAAGGAAAATAAAATAAAAACCTAGCTCAATATTGCTTCCTAAAGCAGGAGGTGCACTAAGCTCTGCACCAGGCAGCTCCAGTTCCTAAATCCTCCAGAAGGGAATGTTATTATCCTTGGAACCAAGGTGGTCAGTGAAGATCTGAAGCAGCCAAGTGTAAAACTTTCCAAGGGTCAGACTACAGCTCCCCCTATTAAAGCAAAAAGCCAATCAACTGAATTGCAAAGTAGATTTGTTTTAAAGAAGGAAAAGAAAAAGACAGTTCTGGGTTCAAGGGAGTTTGAAGAGCAAATTCCATGTTGATGCTGCACGCTGAGCGCTCTTCTCCCCACTCCTCTGCTCATGAAGAGCATCAGCAGCCCAAGAACACCCAGACAGCTCTGACTGGACTCCAAAATAGGTGGTGGCAAACTGGGAGCCCAGTTTGGCTCAGCAGAACAAAGCAAATTAGACAGGATTCAGCACTGTTTACACACGCTCTGTACCCCAGGTATTTCTGACTTGTAAATCCACCCCCTGCCAGGGAAGGAGCCCCAGAAAACCAGTGGTGGTTAACAGCCAAGGTGGAGATTTTAACCTTACATTGGAGATTTTAACCTTAAATTGGAGATTTAATCCTCTTCCAAAGCATCCCAACTCACCAGCCCCCCCCCCCCAAGCACAGGTGTGACTGCACCGCCTCTCCCCATCCAATCCTAAAGATCACCATGGGGAGGGGAATCACAGAGTCCCAGACTGGGCTGGGCTGGGAGGGACCCCAAGGGTCACACAGCTCCAACCCCCTGCCACAGGCAGGGCCACCAACCTCCAGGCCTGGAGCTACACAAGCTTGCCCAGGGCCCCAGCCAACCTGGCCTTGAACACCCCCAGGGATGGGGCACCCACCCCCTCTCTGGGCAGCCTGTTCCAGCCCCTCACCACTCTCTCTGCAAAGAACTTCCCCCTAATCTCTCCTCTCCCCCTTCCCTCCTCCAGCTTCACTCCATCCCCCTTGTCCTGCCAGTCTCTGCCCTTGAACAAGCTGATTCCCCTCCTGTTCCTCTGCTCCCTTCAGGGACTGGGAGGCTGCAATGAGGTCCCCCCACAGCCTTCTCTTCTCCAGGCTGACCCAGCCCAGCTCCCTCAGCCTCTCTCCATAGGGAAGCTGCTCCAGCTCTCTGATCACCTCCGTGGCTCCTCTGACCCCTCTCCAACAGCCCCACATCTCTCTTGTCCTGGGGCCCCAGCTCTGGACACAGGACTCCAGCTGGGGCCTCCCGAGGGCAGAGCAGAGAGGGACAATCCCCTCCCTGTCCCTGCTGCCCACCAAACCACAAATAAAACCCCCAAACCATCACCCCATCACACCTTCACCCAAATCACCTTCTAACTACCTCATCCCATTCAATTTGATCACCTTAAAAAGCTCCTGCTGTGGAAATCCACACAGCCCTTAAGATCAGTGGCTCCAGAGACACAAATGTGCTTCAAGAAACCCAATTCTTCCCCAAACTGCCCAGATCAGTGTGTGTTTTCAGACAAGGACATGGTCCCTCAATTAGTTTGACAAAGGGTGAGAAGCCCCAGGCAAAATAATAATAATAATAATAATAATAGAAATAAGAAGAATAAATCTCCAAATTAGTATTTTATTAGTTCTTACTCAGAGGCAGGGCTAACTCAGGTAAGGAGAGGACATTGGAGGAGGTTGGTTGAGGTCTCAACCCTGGTCTGGCAGCTTGTTTGGGATTTTTTTAATTAAAAAAAGCACCATATGTCTGGCTCTAAGTGTATTTATACCAAACATGTCAGTTAGGGTGTTTAGAAGGAAGGAACAATGTTTATTATCAATAATGTTACAAGCAGAAGCTGTTTCCCATTGCAGTGAACAAATGGTAAACTGAGGACCTCCAAAACTGGGTACCCCTGAAAGGGGGAATTTGCTCTTCAAATTCCCTTGAGTTTGCTCTTCAAATTCCCTTGAACCCAGAACTGTCTTTTTTCCCCTCTTTCTTTTTCTTTAAAGACTCCCTGACCCCACCAGGGGGGCTAAAACCAAGTGGGGGATGGAGAGAGGGGGAATATTTTGCCTCCCCCTCTGCTGTTTCTGGCCACACAGCCCTTTCCCTTCCTCCTGTTGGGATTGTTCCAGTCAAGTCCCCACCCTAAAATCCTTGAGGGAACCATGGTTTGGTTTTGATGACGATGGACAGGGAATTTCTTTCCCTTTGTCAACTTCAGTGTGAGAAACACAACACCTCAGACATGAGGTAGATGTGTGTGACATAAGCACAGGTGGAAAGAAACAACCCAAGAGGACAGGAAACCCTACCAATTCCTTCCTCCTGTTGGGATTGTTCCAGTCAAGTCCCCACCCTAAAATCCTTGAGGGAACCATGGTTTGGTTTTGATGATGATGGACAGGGAATTTCTTTCCCTTTGTCAACTTCAGTGTGAGAAACACAACACCTCAGACATGAGGTAGATGTGTGTGACACAAGCACAGGTAGAAAGAAACAACCCAAGAGGACAGGAAACCCTACCCAACTCCTGTTCTCCTGTCTGGTAGCAGTGAAGCTCTTGACTGTGGTTTCCCCAGTCCTCCTGTGAATACTCCTCCATGGTGCTGCCATCTGACTCCAGCTCCTGGTACAAGCCACTGCTGTTGATGAGGACGGGCTGGCAGGGTTGGGAGTCCCATCCTCCCTGCCCAAACACCTGCTCCAGCTGCTCAAAGGTGTAGCTGCTTTTCCTCTTCCCCACCCCGTGCTCCTTCACTCGGCTGTAGCACCTGCGGAGGGTCTAAGACAGGAAAAACAAAACAAAACAAAGACAAAACAAACCCCAAAACACATTAAATCAGGCAGCAACTGCTCAAGGGGAGCAAAAATTCACTTGTAGACAGTTAAGAGGGCTGCTAGGCAGAGTTTAAGGCTTTGGGGGGCGGTTGGGGTTTTATGCTTTCAAACTTGGGAGTGCTCAGGATTTGCCCCCCGCTCACAAGCTGGAGGGGATGCTCCCCAATTAACCTCCACCCAGCACCATACACATCCCAGTGCTCCCACTGCAACCAGTTAGTGTTAAACAGCTACCACACAGGACAGTTGTGTAGCAGCTAGAGGTCCATCTCATTTAACTCAGGTGATTTAGTCTCTTCCCCACTTCAAAAAAAAACCAAGAAAATGAATCAGAAGAAGAATAAATAAACCCCAGATCCACTGGGGAGGGAAAAAAACAACCCCCAAAATAAAAATACCAAGAGATTCCCCAGTCAGAGATACCAACCAGCCAAGAAAATGCACACCTACTACGAGGAGGAGAAAGCAGAGCTGGTGTTGTGCCCACAGCTTGGAGGAGGTGAAGCAGGGAGGGAGAGGGAAAGGGAAAATAAAGAGAAAGAAGAGTCCCCCAAAGCAAAGATGGTCCAACCTTCCTTACTCTGGTAAGAAGACACAAAATGTATATATATATATTTATATATGCCTAAGCTATTCAGCTAGGAGAGTATGTATTACTTACAGATCTTGCATTCCTTACTAACTCACTCTGTCTCTTGTGAAGCTGCTGAAATTTAAAAGAGGTCAAATCAATAATGCTCCCACTTCCCAGGCTTCCCTAGCAAGCATCCTGAAAGGCTACAGAGATGGGGCTGGCTAAGGAGCCTTTAAAAAAAAAAGAACAGCCCTGAGGCCAAACCCTCAGGGAAATAAAACCCCCCACAAAACCTGGTGTGGTTTTGGGGATCCCTTCAGCTTCTCAGGCTCGCTGCGTGACAGCAAGGCAAAGCTACGATTTCCAGCCACGTTTCCCTCCCCAACCCACCCTGACCTGGAGAAATCACTGTTTAAGGGGGGGGGAAAAAAAGTCCAAAATTTATAAAAATCTATCTGTTTGCACAGCCTTTGCTGTGATTTTAACTCCACCAGCACTCGAGTTTTGAGAAGGAAAACAATGCACCCCAAGGTTTGCTGGGCTTTGATGGGGCAGAGTGCTAGGAAACATGTTGGGGTTTTCTCCTCCCCACCCCCTCCCACCCCAAAAAAAAGGAACTTTTGCACCTCCAGAGAGCTCAAACCTACCTAATGCTCCTCATATACTGGTTTAACACCATCAGCAGGAAAGGAATACATTGCTAACCAGTTTCCTCGTGATATTCAGAGCCCTGGGGGCAGAAGCAGAACCGCTGAGCAGCGAGTCAGGTTTAGGATGCTGTTCCACAAAACACAACCACCACCAAAAAAACACCACCCCCACCCCCCCCAAAAAAACCCCCAACCCACCCCAAAAGAACATATAAAATGAAATAACCCCCTGCACAAACACACAGGCAGCAATAAGCACCCCAATTAGTTGGTGGTTTGAGGTGGGACCCTTCTTGGGATAAAGAGAGGAGGGGGAATTGTTTTGGGATGGACACTGCCCAATGGATGGGTCATTTTGGGATGGATCAGGGAAAAGAAGGAAAAAAAAACCCTAAAGGAACCTGCTCCATCAACCTGGAACCAAGAAGCCAGCCAAGAAACCTGTTAAAAAGCACTTGGGATAAACTGGGATCTCCAGGGTTGGGGATGTGGGTAAATCTGGCTGTTAAAACCAGAGCAAGAACCCCCAGGGAGTATCATGGTGGGGGTTCAAACAGCCCAGTTTGCCCTGCTTCCCATTCAGAGAGAGGAGAACACACTGCCTGGATTATTCCCTCCTAACTTCTCCCCCCTTCAGCTCAAATCTCACCAAGCAATACGAGCAAACTCTTGCTTCACTCACAGACCAGTTGGCACATCTGCCCTGGGGTCACCCATGGGAGTTAACTGCACATTTCCAGCCTCTAGCTGGTTTTATCATCAGCCTTTAAGCTCAACACAAGGGTCTCCAGGGCAGTTAACACAAAACCCCCCTCATCAATACTCTTGGGAACACCCAACACCCTGGAGCTCACTCTACTCCCAACATCTCTCCCTATGATGGATTCACAGAGCATCTCCTACTGGGTTGTAGCCCAGGAGTAACTAGTTGTCTCCTTCAGGCTGCAAACTGGTTTGTTTTACCATGAAAAGGATTCAGAGCAGAGTCATGAGGACCAGCAGGAGAATTAAAAGGAGGGACACCAAAAAAAAAAGGGGGTTAAAATAAATGAGTGGTGGTGTTGATGCTCTCAGAAGCCAAGGGTGCTTCTGAGCTGACTGCCTAGATGCTTCTGGAGCTGGTCAAGTGATTCCTCTCTTATCCCCCCCATAGCTCCTGGCTTCCAGCACCAGATAACCTAAAAATGTGGAGGGAGATCAGCTAAAAATTTGACATTTTAAAAAATAAAATCAATCACTGGAAAGCTGGTGGCTGAGCAGCTGGTGGCTCCTCAGTCTTGGAGAATCAAGACTCCCAGCTCTTCCTTCCCTCTCAGAGGTAAATCATCACTCAAGCCTTGAGGAAAGAAACCTCCCCAGGACATCTGATGGGACTCAAGAGGTTCAGACCCCTTTCTCCCAGCAGGTTGTGGTGATCACTATGATTTAAGATCTAGGTTGGGGGTTGGGTTTCTCTTGTTCTTACGCACCTCCTCTATTCCTCCCGGTGTCCAGCTCAACTCCTGCTCCGGGGTTCCTAAAGTGCACATACAGATATTGATACAGATAGACAAGAAACTGGTACATTTAGGACAAGTAACTGAAAACAGAGCTGATCACTGCCCAGTGAGTGCACAGACTGGAAGAGACTGGGGGTTTTTGCTTATTGCTCTGCCACGCTGCCTGCAACATGAAGCCAGATCACCCTGGCTTCATTTATAGCTCCCAAACCAGCCAAAGGAGGTGACAAGTCAAAGGTTTCTCTCACTGCTTCGAACTCAGGAGCCCTCATCTTCTCTACAAGCAAAGCCAGGGGAGAAGTGATGGCTCTGCAGGGCACAAATGCTGTAGGAAGAGAGGTCAGAGACACAGGTCTCCTCCCAGCAAAGAGCAAGAGGAGGGAGAACAGCAGCTTTCCACTCAGAGCCCCTGGCAGGGGGTTGGACCTGATGATCTCTCAAGGTCCCTTCCAACCCCTATGATTCTATGATGGGCCAACACAAGAGGCTCCAGATCCCCAGTTTGAGTCAGCAAAGACACTCTGGGCTCTGAGGAGCAGTTCAGCAGCCTACACACTGTCCACATCCATCTATTTAAGCCTATCAAGTGACAGGGGCTCTGGCCTCAAAGGGCTCCAGGTGACACCATCATGGTGTCAACTTTTTCTAAGGGTAGACAGTGGCAGGACAAGGGGGATGGAGTGAAGCTGGAGGAGGGAAGGGGGAGAGGAGAGATTAGGGGGAAGTTCTTTGCAGAGAGAGTGGTGAGGGGCTGGAACAGGCTGCCCAGAGAGGGGGTGGGTGCCCCATCCCTGGGGGTGTTCAAGGCCAGGTTGGCTGGGGCCCTGGGCAACCTTGTGTAGCTCCAGGCCTGGAGGTTGGTGGCCCTGCCTGTGGCAGGGGCTTGGAACTGTGTGACCCTTGGGGTCCCTCCCAACCCAGACCAGGCTGGGATTCTATGGTGTCCACCTCCAAAGATGCTCCTCCACTTAAGGGGAGATGAGATCTCTTGGCTTTACATCCTGAATTACCAACCTCAGTAGCCAACTGGTCCCTGTTGCACCAGGACACTCACAGGCAGCATCAGAAGGGAACCCAGCAGGACAGGAGCCAGCCTGCAGGATCAGGGTGTGTGCCATGGGGATGACCAGCACAGAGAAAGGTGTTCAATGGTGGGAGCAAGGCAGGAGCTGCCACAGACCTGTCTGCACGAGCTCCAGCTGCACATCTGCTCAGGGACACTCAGAATACATCACCCTTTGCACCACAGAGCGAAGCCTCCACCGTGTCCCACTGTGTCCCACCACGCTGGGGGCTCCTCAGGGATTTGGGTCCAGCCCAAAGGTCTCTGGTACAGACCAAGGGAAGTGATGGGAACATCCCAAGAGGAGAAGGGTGGTGAGGGGGGAACACAGCCAAGCTGTGATTGAGCTAGGAACCAGAGATCAATGCAGACACTCACCTGAGGAAGCCAGGTCACCCTGGGTGGCACAGCTAAAGGACATGGTCATGCTTGGCTCTAGCTCTCACTAACTCACCCAACAAAAAGGCCCAGGGGATTCTCCACCACTGCCAAGCACCAACCCACCATTCAACAGATGGGAAAGGAAACCCAACAAGAGTTCCTGCCCAGGCAAGAATTAATGCCAGTTGCAGGGGGTCAACTGAGATGAGGCAGGACTTTGCCAGGAGCCAAGAGGGAACAAAGGCAGAGCAGAACAACCTGTGGCCCAAACAGGTGACAAGTGACACCATGATCACAGATCACAGACTGGTCTGGGTTGGGGGGGACCCCAAGGGTCACACAGCTCCAACCCCCTGCCACAGGCAGGGCCACCAACCTCCAGGCCTGGAGCTACACAAGGTTGCCCAGGGCCCCAGCCAACCTGGCCTTGAACACCCCCAGGGATGGGGCACCCACCCCCTCTCTGGGCAGCCTGTTCCAGCCCCTCACCACTCTCTCTGCAAAGAACTTCCCCCTAATCTCTCCTCTCACCCTTCCCTCCTCCAGCTTCACTCCATCCCCCTTGTCCTGCCAGTCTCTGCCCTTGAACAAGCTGATTCCCCTCCTGTTCCTCTGCTCCCTTCAGGCACTGGGAGGCTGCAATGAGGTCCCCCCACAGCCTTCTCTTCTCCAGGCTGACCCAGCCCAGCTCCCTCAGCCTCTCTCCGTAGGGGAGCTGCTCCAGCCCTCTGATCACCTCCGTGGCTCCTCTGAACCCTTGGGTTCATCATTTAGGGTGCATCCAGGTCCTCAAATAAATAAAATCCATGATAAAACCATGGCTGCTGCTCCTTCCTGATGCCAAAGCAGCCTCCACATTAACCAATGCTGATGGGATGTCCCAAATTCCCACCCAGCTGGCTGCTGGCTAAGGGTGAGCAACAGGAATCAGGAGCAGGGGTTTGTTTGTAACACCTTACCAGGTCCTCTGTACTCCAGGAGGACAACAGGGAGGAGGTGTGTGCTCCCAAACTAAGATCACAAACATCCCAAACCAAGTTCTTGGGCACCAATCATTTCTGTCTCAACAAGATCAACTTCACAGCTTGCTCCCAGCTCACTCTGGGAATCATTTTGTAGCCACACAATGAGCTGTGGATGACCCAGGTAGCACCAGACAGGACTATCACAGCCATACAACACAGCTACAGAAGCCACCAGACAGTAAGGACACTTGTCCTGTGTGCCCAGACTGAGACAGATCCCCACCCACACGCTACCACCCTGCAGGTAACCCAGCCCTGAGAGTAGCCTGGCTGTGCTGCAAGAGGTTTTGCTCCAGGTGATGTTCTCCTCCCAGGGATGCTCCTCAGCCACAGCCCCTCCTGAGACCCCAAACTAAGACTGAACAGGCTGGATCCATGGGCTGGGACCAACGGGATGAGGTTTAACAAGGCCCAGAGCAGAGTGCTGCACATGGGACAGAACAACCCCCAGCAGCTCCAGGCTGGGGGAGACTGGCTGGAGAGCTGTCAGGCAGAGAAGGACCTGGGGGTGTTGGGTGACTGGGACTGAACACGAGCCAGCAGTGTGCCCGGGTGGCCAGGAAGGCCAAGGGCATCCTGGCTTGTGTCAGAGCCAGCGTGGCCAGCAGGCCCAGGGAGGGGATTGTGCCCCTGTGCTGGGCACTGGGGAGGCTGCAGCTCGAGTGCTGGGTCCAGTTCTGGGCTCCTCAGCATCAGAAGGACATGGAGGTCCTGGAGCGAGTCCAGAGAAGGGCAACCAGGCTGGGGAAGGGGCTGGAGGGCAAATCCTCTGAGGAGCAGCTGAGGGAGCTGGGGGTGTTGAGCCTGGAGAAGAGGAGGCTGAGGGGAGACCTTCTCCCCACCTCCCCTGCCCTGCCAGGAGGGTGCAGAGAGGTGGGCGCTGGTCTCTTCAGCCAGGGGACAGGAGATGGGACAAGGGGCAATGGGCTCAAGCTGTGCCAGGGCAGGGGCAGAGCAGCTGTTAGGAGAGAATTCTTCCCTGGCAGAGTTGTCAGGGCCTGGCCCAGGCTGCCCAGGGAGGGGGCTGAGTCCCTGCCCCTGGGTGTGTTTAACAGAGGGGGAGATGAGGTGCTCAGGGATCTGGTTTAGCACAGGACAGGGATGGTTGGACTTGGTGATCTCAAAGGGCTTTTCCAACCTGGTGATGCTGGGATTGATCCCCTGAGATCTCCACACTAAGGCAGCCACTTCGCTCAATGTCACTGAACCCAACAATGAAATTCAGGGTGAAATCCAACCACCTGCATCACTGGGGAAGCTGGACTAGACCATGGCAAGCCTTGCTGCCAGGAGAGAGCCTGGTTAGCAGAGCTTTTCAGGCCTCAAATCCACCTTCATGCAAGATTTAAAGTTTGTTTACATCATAAAGCAGCTAAACCCACAGTCCCAGTATAAGTGACTCCCACACTGGGAGCTGACATAGAATCATAGAATCCCAGACTGGTCTGGGTTGGGAGGGACCCCAAGGGTCACACAGCTCTAACCCCCTGCCACAGGCAGGGCCACCAACCTCCAGGCCTGGAGCTACACAAGGTTGCCCAGGGCCCCAGCCAACCTGGCCCTGAACACCCCCAGGGATGGGGCACCCACCCCCTCTCTGGGCAGCCTGTTCCAGCCTCTCACCACTCTCTCTGCAAAGAACTTTCCCCTAATCTCTCATTTAAAGCTCTAAACATCCAGGGTGTGATTTTTTTGATGGTTTCCCATGGGTTCATGGTGTTCACTCCTCCCTGCTGTGCCTCCATCCTCCCAGTGCTTGAACTGGAGCCTTTGAGGTATTTATCTTTCCTTCAAAACAGAAATCCCAGGCTCAGTGGTCAACCAGAAGCTGGCAGGAACCTCCCATCACCCATTCAGGCTGAGAGGGATGTTGCTACTGATGGGGACTCAGGAATTCCCACAGGTGGGAATTAGGTGTTGGAGCTGCTCCTGTCTTGGGGTAAAACAGCTCATCACTGACCAGGGGAAGAGGAGGACCAATTTCAGCATCCTCACACCCAAAATCAAAGCAGAACCAGCAGTAGGTGGAGAAATGATACATCAAATGTGCCCCCAAATTAATTTGAAGAGCCTCCTGCTGCCACATGGCAGCTTTTAAGGGGAGGTTTTGAGGAGCTCAAGGTAGCAGGTGCCCTCCTGCTCTCCAGCTGAGATATCACCAGGCAAAGGGCACCAAAAAACAGCCTAAAAAGGGGTTTTTAAAGTCAAATCATAAAGCTTACAGGCTCTCCACGCACTGCTGAAGGAAGGGGATGAGTTTTGGGGTATGCAAACCTGAGTAAATCCTTGACTGGCACAATACTTGGGGAGCTGGAAGAGGTCTGGCTGAAAAGCATGTGGAAAATGACTCTGAGAGCCATGCATCACAGGGACAGGGGACTCCTAAACCAGCCAGGACTGGGGATACAGCCTGACACACCAGGATGAGGGAACTGCAGAGCACAAGATAGCTTTTCTAGGGAAAAACCACATGGTTCAACCCCTCCTGCTGCTCCCAGTCACCAAAAATCAGCAATGCACCAAGCTAAAGAGCCCCAGAGCTGGATCTGAGATGTCTTTCCAAAGGCTGAGATCAGGAAAAGCCACTGGGAAGGTTACATTTGAATCCCTAAATCTGAAACAGGCGCTTCCAGAGTGGCTCAGACCCAACACCAGCCTCACTGCCAGCACTGCTGCTGTGTGGAAAAGCACATGCAGATGTTGAGAGACAGAGAAGCATCTGAACCAGGCCCTTGCTCTGCACCCTGTCTGAACTAGCAGAGAATGCATCTACAGGCTACAACTGGGGGACTTGCTTCTGCATGATGGCTTTTCCCTTCCCAGTTCATTTCAAACTTGCTCTTCAACTCATCCTGTGGCCAGAGCTGGGGCCCCAGGACAAGAAAGATGTGGGACTGTTGGAGAGGGGTCAGAGGAGCCATGGAGATGCTCAGAGGGCTGGAGCAGCTCCCCTACGGAGAGAGGCTGAGGGAGCTGGGCTGGGTCAGCCTGGAGCAGAGAAGGCTGTGGGGGGACCTCATTGCAGCCTCCCAGCCCCTGAAGGGAGCAGAGGAACAGGAGGGGAATCAGCTTGTTCAAGGGCAGAGACTGGCAGGACAAGGGGCTGGAGTGAAGCTGGAGGAGGGAAGGGTGAGAGGAGAGATTAGGGGGAAGTTCTTTGCAGAGAGAGTGGTGAGGGGCTGGAACAGGCTGCCCAGAGAGGGGGTGGGTGCCCCATCCCTGGGGGTGTTCAAGGCCAGGTTGGATGGGGCCCTGGGCAACCTTGTGTAGCTCCAGGCCTGGAGGTTGGTGGCCCTGCCTGTGGCAGGGGGGTTGGAACTGTGTGACCCTTGGGGTCCCTTCCAACCCAGACCAGGCTGGGATTCTAGGATTCAATATCTGGCAGAGCCCAGGGAAGGCAGGCATCCTGTAGAGAGCCAATACTGGGCTCTTATCTAAAACCCATTTATAAAAGAAGTTGAATCCAATACGTTTTAAGCACAATTTGCCCTTAGGATACATCAGCAAATCCTCATGCTACTCGCTGGGATCGGGCATTAAGGCAAAGCCTGTGAAAATCATGGCAATAGGGAGCATTATGGATAATAAAGCAGAAGGTGGGGCTGAGGCTGCCTCATCGCCAGCTCCCTGCTCGGCCTCCAGCTCAGGAGCTGACAGCAGATGACTACAGAGGGTCTGTGAGGGTCAGATGAGGTTTAACAGAAGCAAGTGCAGAGTCTGGCACCTGGGAAGGAATAACTGCTGGAATCAGTACAGGCTGGGGGTGACCTGCTGGGGAGGAGCTCTGTGGAGAAGGTCCTGGGGGTCCTGGTGGGTGACAGGGTGGCCATGAGCCAGCAGTGTCCCCCGGGGGCCAAGGAGGCCAATGGGATCCTGGGGGCATCAAGAGGAGTGTGGGCAGCAGGTCACAGGAGGGGATCCTCCCCCTCTGCTCTGCCCTGGTCAGGCCCCACCTGGAGCATTGTGTCCAGTGCTGGGCTCCCTGGGATAAAACAGCCAGGGATCTCCTGGAGAGAGTCCAGAGGGGCTACGAAGGGGATGAAGGGCCTGGAGCATCTCCCCTGTGAGGAAAGGCTGAGTGAGCTGGGGCTGTTCAGCCTGGAGAGAAGAAGCCTGAGAGGGGATCTGATCAATGGGTATAAAGATCTGAAGGGTGGGACACAGGGGGACATGGGCAGCCTCTTCTCAGTGTCTGTGGGGACAGGACAAGGGGCGATGGGCTCAAGTTGGAGCACAGGGAGTTCCACACCAATGTGGGGAAGAACTTCTTCCCAGTGAGGGTGAGGGAGCCCTGGGACAGGCTGCCCAGGGGGTGTGGAGTCTCCTTCTCTGGAGAGATTCCAGCCCCGTCTGGACACCGACCTGTGTGACCTGTCCTAGGGACCCTGCTTTGGCAGGGGGTTGGACCCCAGGGGCTCTGGAGGGCCCTTCCCACCCCTACAGCCCTGTGACTATCTCAGTAATCCCCAAGGTCGCTGCAGGGAGCCCCAGCAGCACTCCCTGTGCAGTGATTCCCACCAGGAGCCTGAGGGCTCTGGAAACAAGCTGTGGCTTTGCACCTCCAGGTGAGTCCATCAGCAAAGACCCCCCCGACTGGGGACCCTGCAGCCTCATCACAACTGATGCAAACAACACACAGCCCCAGGACAGGCCAAACAGCAGAGGACAAGCCTGTGGATGGAAAGCAGACAACCCTCTTCCAGCTGGGCTCTGAAGAAGAAGAATCCACCTTGACATGCTGTGTGTCAACCCAGGAGCAACCTCAGGGCTCTGCCAGCAGCAGCACCCTCACACAGTGATAAATCTAAACCTCTTTTATCCCCCTTAATGCTGTTTGATACATAAACAACCTGTGGTTTCCTTCAATCTTCAATATTCCATGGGCAAAGAGAGGTTCAAGCAGTGTTTCTTAAGGGAAAAGGGGGAGAAGCCCTCTGCAAGAAGCTCAGGGACTGCTGGGAGGATGGGGTCTTCCAGCAGTCACCAAAACGCTCTCTCTGGCCCCAAAGCAGCCTCAAGCTGTGACCAGCTTCACCCAAAAAGCGTTGGCTGAAGCCAAACTGCTGGTTTGGAGCTGCTTGAAGAGTGAGACACCTCTCCACACCCTGCCTAGCATCACCAGTCAAGAAACATCATGGCCCTCTACACCCAAACCCATCAGGTTGGCCAAAGCCAAACCACCTTCTTGGCCACCAGCAAAGCCCAGGGTTGAGATGAAGAACTGATCTGAGCAAGAAGCCCCTGGAAAGCCAACACAGGGCTCCTAAAGAGGGCGTGAGGTGCAGCAACATCCCTCTCAATAAAATTTTGGGGCTGAAGGATGGACTAATTAAGAGGGATTGAAGGGTGGATCACCCCCTCCTTCCCAAACCCCCTCAGCCCTGCAGAGTCCCTTACTGTGTTTTACAAACCCAAGGCAGCCCAGGTGCCCACTCCCAGGGAATCCCAGCTGTGGGGAATCCCACCTTGCTGATCCCCAGTAGTAACAAGGGATTATTTGGGTGTTTCCCCCCCGCTCTTTCTAATCAATCAGCATTTTAAGCAGCTGCCAGGGCAGCCTAATGGCTCCAGAAAGGGGGAAAAGAAAAGCTGGAGGGGGCTCAGAGTGTTTAATTCAGCCTTCCAAGCTTCACTCAGTCACTGTGTTTATAAACTGAGAAGCTGACCCCCCCACCCATGGGGCTGAGAAGCTGCTGCCCCCCCCCACCCATGGGTCCCTCCATGTTTTGTAGAAGCTGGACCCACAAAGCAGCTGCTCCCAGGCCAGACACCAATCCCAGCTGTCCCCTTTTCCCCAGGGAATGCCACAACTGGGAAGAGCTCTCTCTGAAAGCAGAGGAGGAGCAGCCCATGGGGCTGGTTAATGCTGCTGGGTTATTGAGGCACATTCTGGCTGAGCCAGGGGAGGACATCACACCCCTGTGAGGGTGCAAAGGATGGAGCCATGAGTGCAAGCGGGCAGCCAGAGCCAGGACCACCCCTCCTTACTGGGGAAACTGGGAGCAGCCAGAGCCAGGACCACCCCTCCTTACTGGGGGAACCGGGAGCAGCCAGAGCCAGAACCACCCCACCTTACTGGGAGAACTGGGAGCAGCCAGAGCCAGGACCACCCCACCTTACTGGGGGAACCGGGAGCAGCCAGAGCCAGGACCACCCCACCTTACTGGGAGAACTGGGAGCAGCCAGAGCCAGGACCACCCCACCTTACTGGGAGAACTGGGAGCAGCCAGAGCCAGGACCACCCCTCCCTCTTTACTGGGAGAACCGGGAGCAGCCAGAGCCAGAACCACCCCTCCCTCCTTACTGGGGGAACTGGGAGCAGCCAGAGCCAGGATCACCCCTCCCTCTTTACTGGGAGAACCGGGAGCAGCCAGAGCCAGGACCACCCCTCCCTCTTTACTGGGAGAACTGGGAGCAGCCAGAGCCAGAACCACCCCACCTTACTGGGGGAACCGGGAGCCCTCTTTTCCCATGGCTTCAAGCCACCCATGTCATGGGCTGAAGATGCTGGGGGACTCTGGCAGGCTGAGTCAAGCCATGCAGGGCCTCAGTGCCTGTCACACTCAGGGACAAGGGGAGTCACCCAGGGGGGACAGTGCCCCAAAAACCCAGGGGAGAGATGCTGAGGGGGGGGGTTGGGGGGGGGGGGGGAATGCTGCCCACACGAGAGGACACAACCCGCTGGGACACGGCATCCCTCCTCACTCAGGATGCTCCAGCAGGAGGAGCCGGGTGGCTGAACCCACAGGGGTGCGAGGCTCAGCCCCACAGCACGACGTGATCAAACCCCTGCGGGCCAGCAGAGGCCAAGCAGGTGCTGCAGGGGGGCAGCCAAACCCCAAGCTGAGCCCTGGGGGGGGCACCCACAGCTAAGGGACGCTCAGAAAGCCAGCACCCACAGCCGGGGTGACCCCATCTCCAGGGCCAACCCCCCCCGGGAGATCACCCACCCCCAGGCAAGCAGACAGCCCCCCCCCCCCAAATCCCCTTTCCCTCCCCTCCCCGGGTCGAGCCGCCCCCCGCCGGGTACCTTGATGCGCTCCCGGCACTGGGACGGGGTGCGCTCGTAGCCCAGCTCGGCCAGGGCGCGGGAGACGCGCTCGTACATGGCGGGGCCGGGGGCTTTGCTGCCGAACACGGTACCGGCGCCCTCCAGCTGCTGGTACCGCGCCTCCACCAGCCGCTCGTTGCCCCACACAGCGATCAGCGCGTTGGTCTCCGCCGGCGTCCAGGACATCCCGCGACAAGCGGCGGCGGCGGCGGCAGCGGCGGCGCCGCCCGGAGAGAAGGAGACGGAAGGCGAGGCCCCGCCGCGGCCCCCAGCCCCGCCGCCGCCGCCCCCCAGCCCGGCCCCGCCGGCCGCCGGCCCCGGGCCTAGAGGGGAAGCGCCGCTAGGGGTGGAAGGGTCGGAAAGGCTGGGGTTGCCGTCGCTCAGCGCTCCCGGCGAGCCCGGCGACAGCACCTCCATCTTGGGGATCTTCAGCGGCGGCTCGGCGGGCGGGAGCTGCGAGGAGCCGCAGGACGCCGCCATATTGGAGCTGCCGGACCGAGCGGGCGGAAGTGATGCGGGGCCAGCCCGGCGGGAGGGACTTCCGGCGGCCCCGGGGCGGGAGGTGGGAGGCGGGGGCGGGGCTATGGGGAGGGGGGCGTGGCCCCGGAGGTGGGCGTGGTCCCGGGGGGGGCGTGGTTATGTGTGGGCGTGGCGCTGGGTTGCAGGTGGGCGGGGCTATGGGTGGGCGGTGCCCCCCCGGTGGGCGTGGCTCCCCGGTGGGCGGGGCCCCGGGAGCGCCTCAGGGCTGAGACCCCCGAGCCCGGCACAGCGCCCAGGCGGCGCCTGCCCGGCACCGAGCCACCCCCACGCCCCGCATCCCCCCCCGGCACTGCGCAGCCCCACCCCGGGACCGGGAACCCCCATCCTGGGGCTGAGCACCCCCATCCTGGGGCTGAGCACCCCGGGAACGAGCATCCGCACCCCGGGACCGAGCAACCCCGGACCGAGCATCCCCACCCCGGGACCGAGTATCCCCACCCCGGGACCGAGCACCCCGGGACCGAGCAACCCCCACCCCGGGACCGAGTATCCCCACCCCGGGACCGAGTATCCCCACCCCGGGACCGAGCAACCCCCACACCGGGACTGACATCCCCAAATGTGGGGACCCAGCATCCCTATCCCGGGGCTGAGCAACCCCCACCCCGGTACCGAGCACACCTGGACCGAACGTCCCCACCCCGGGACCGAGAACCCCCACCCCCGGGCTGAGCACCCTGTGTCCGAGCATCCCCCGCCCCGGGACCGAGAACCCCCACCCCCGGGCTGAGCATCCCTACCCCGGGATCGAGTAACCCGGACCGAACATTCTCATCCCGGGACCGAGTATCCCCACCCCGGGACCGAGCAACCCCCATCCCGAGACCGAGCACCCCGGGACTGAGAACCCCAACCCCAGGGACGAGCACCCCAGGACCGAGCATCCCCCACCCCGGGACCGAGCATCCCCCACCCCGGGACCGAGTATCCCCACCCTGCGGCTGAGCACCCCGGGACCAAGCATCTCCCACCCCGGAACCGAGAACCCCCACCCCGGGACCGAGCAACCCCGGACCGAACATCCCCACCCCAGAACCGAGCACCCCCACCCCGGGACTGAGCACCCCAGAACCGAGCATCCCCCATCCCAGGACCGAGCATCCCCCACCCCGGGACTGAGCACCCCAGAACCGAGCATCCCCACCCCAGGACCGAGCACCCCAGAACCGAGCATCCCCATCCCAGGACCGAGCACCCCCACCCCGGGACTGAGCACCCCAGAACCGAGCATCCCCCACCCCGGGACCGAGCACCCCAGAACCGAGCATCCCCCGTCCCGGGACCCAGCACCCCGGGACCAAGCATCTCCCACCCCGGAACCGAGAACCCCCACCCCGGTACCGAGCAACCCCGGACGGAACATCCCCACCCCAGAACCGAGCACCCCCACCCCGGGGCTGAGCACCCCAGGACCGAGCATCCCCACCCCAGGACCGAGCACCCCCACCCTGGGGCTGAGCACCCACCCCCAGAGGAATCAGCACCCCCGTAGCGTGGGGACCCAGCATCCCCCCCCACCCCGCGGATAAGCACCCCCCCCTCCCCGTGCCCGAGCACCCCCCTACATCTGTGCTGCGCACCCCCAGATCCCGGCTTGCCCCTCCTTTTGGGGACCCCTCTTTCCCTCCAGCCCCGCAGGAGGGGTCCTATGCCAGTCGCTGCCCCCCGATACTGGTGGCCCACGGGGACCCCAATTACCGGGTCTGGGACTGGAGGGGGCCCTTGATTGATGAGCTCGGGGGGGCAGCTAACGAAGGGGAGCCCCCCACCTGAGCCCCCAACTCTTCGTTAAGCCGACACTAACGAGCAGTGACGAGATTTGACGCCTCCCCCCCCCCCCAAAATACATCTCCCCCCAATTCCCATCCAAGGGGGATAATTTGGGGGGGGGGTGTTTGTCCTATGGGGTCCCCCCCCCCCGATTGGGCATCACCCGCCAGAGCTTGTTAATTAAACGCTTTAATTATGGCTGTGTTGGTTAAACAAATGGGGGGGGGGGAGGTTGGGGAAAGGGCAGGATTGGGGGGGGGGCTGCCTGCTCCCCCCGCCTGCTGCAGCACATCTGGCAGGACAGGCCCGGGAGCAATCAGGGGCCGTAATTATCCCCTGCTAATTACGGGGATTAGGGGCTGGCGAGGCTGCGGGGAAGGGGGTGGGGGGGGGATTAACCCCCCCTTTACCGGGCGGGGGGCATAGTGATGGCAGGCTCTTTGTCACTGGCTGCCTGTCCGCAAAGGGTTGTCCCCACAGAGGTGTCCCCAGAGGGGTGTCCCTGCTGCCAGCTCTTCACCCTGTCCCCACAGAGATGTCCCCACTAAGATGTCCTTACTGCCACTGTGTCCCCAAAGGGTGGGGGGGGACAGCCCAACACCATGTCCCAAAATGAGGGGGGGAGGGTGGACCTGCTGCCATGTGGGTGCCCTAAGGGATGCACCCACTGCCACCCCCTGATGTGTCCCCAAAGGGGGGACAGCCAGCCCAACACCATGTCCCAAAATGAGGATGGGTGGGTGGGTGGGTGGATGGACAGATGGATGGATGGATGGACAGACGGACCTGCTGCCAGTGGGTCCCCTAAGGGACACACCCACCACCACCCCCTGATGTGTCCCCAAAGGCATGTCCCCACTGCCAGCCCAGCACCATGTCCCAAAATGAGGATGAGTGGATAAAAGGATGGATGGATGGATGGATGGATGGATGGATGGACGGACAGACGGACCTGCTGCCAGTGGGTCCCCTAAGGGACGCACCCACTGCCACCCCCTGATGTGTCCCCAAAGAGGGGACAGCCAGCCCAACACCCCCCACTGCCAGCCCAACACCATGTCCCAAAATGGGGATGAGTGGGTGGGTGGACAGACGGATGGACGGACAGACAGACCCGCTGCCAGTGGGTCCCCTAAAGAACACACCCACCACCACCCCTGGCGTGTCCCCAAAGGGTGTCCCCACTGCCAGCCCCACGTGTGTCCCCAAAGGGCTGCGCCCACTGCCAGCCTCACCGCGTGTCCCCAGAGCGGGTCCCCAGGGGTGCGCACCCACCCCTGCCCCATCCCCAGAGGGAAACACCCTGCTGGGTGCCCCCCCGAGCCCCCCTGCAGAAACCCCCCCGCCCGGGAGGTAATCAGGCCCCAATTAGAGGGGCTGCTGTGAGCAGGGCGGGAATGCAAATGAGGTTAACGGGTAATGAGGGTTGAGGAGCCCACCCCCCGCCCGAGCACTGATTGCGATGCAGCCCCGCGTCCCCATTAGGCCCGTTTGACCGCTCGGTAATGACACGGGCGGGGGGGATTAAGGGCTCCCCCCGGCCCCGCTGAATGTCCCCAGAGTCATTCCTGGAGAGAGTTGTGCCCATTCTCAGCCTCCCTGCGGTGGGGCACATGAACCAACGGTGCTTGCACTGGGCAAGGAGATGGGGCCGTTCTCAGCCTGGGCTCACCCCATGCAATGAGTTGTGGCTGTTCTCAGCCAGGGCTCACCTGTGTAATGAGTTGTGGCCAGTCTCAGCTGGCATCACCCCATGCAATGAGTTGTGGCTGTTCTCAGCCAGGGCTCACCTGTGCAATGAGTTGTGGCTGGTCTCAGCTGGCATCACCCCATGCAATGAGTTGTGGCTGTTCTCAGCCAGGGCTCACCTGTGCAATGAGTTGTGGCCAGTCTCAGCTGGCATCACCCCATGCAATGAGTTGTGGCTGTTCTCAGCCAGGGCTCACCCGTGCAATGAGTTGTGGCTGTTCTCAGCCAGGGCTCACCTGTGCAATGAGTTGTGGCCAGTCTCAGCTGGCATCACCCCATGCAATGAGTTGTGGCTGTTCTCAGCCAGGGCTCACCTGTGCAATGAGTTGTGGCTGGTCTCAGCTGGCATCACCCCATGCAATGAGTTGTGGCTGTTCTCAGCCAGGGCTCACCCGTGCAATGAGTTGTGGCTGTTCTCAGCCAGGGCTCACCTGTGCAATGAGTTGTGGCCAGTCTCAGCTGGCATCACCCCATGCAATGAGTTGTGGCTGTTCTCAGCCAGGGCTCACCCGTGCAATGAGTTGTGGCTGTTCTCAGCCAGGGCTCACCTGTGTAATGAGTTGTGGCTGGTCTCAGCTGGCATCGCCCCATGTAATGAGTTGTGGCTGTTCTCAGCCAGGGCTCACCTGTGCAATGAGTTGTGGCTGGTCTCATCTGGCATCACCCTGTGCAATGAGTTGTGGCTGTTCTCAGCCAGGGCTCACCTGTGCAATGAGTTGTGGCTGTTCTCAGCTGGTATCGCCCTGTGCAACGAGTTGTGGCCAGTCTCAGCCTGGGCTCACCTGTGCAATGAGTTGTGGCTGGTCTCAGCTGGCATCACCCTGTGCAATGAGTTGTGGCTGGTCTCAGCTGGTATCGCCGTGTGCAATGAGTTGTGGCTGTTCTCAGCCAGGGCTCACCTGTGCAATGAGTTGTGGCCAGTCTTGGCTGGCATCACTCCATGCAATGAGTTGTGATTGTTCTCAGCCAGGGCTCACCTGTGCAATGAGTTGTGGCTGGTCTCATCTGGCATTGCCCCATGCAATGAGTTGTGGCTGTTCTCAGCCAGGGCTCACCTGTGCAATGAGTTGTGGCTGTTCTCAGCCAGGGCTCACCTGTGCAATGAGTTGTGGCTGGTCTCAGCTGGCATCACCCTGTGCAATGAGTTGTGGCTGGTCTCAGCTGGTATCGCTGTGTGCAATGAGTTGTGGCTGTTCTCAGCCAGGGCTCACCTGTGCAATGAGTTGTGGCCAGTCTCAGCTGGCATCACCCCATGCAATGAGTTGTGGCTGTTCTCAGCCAGGGCTCACCTGTGCAATGAGTTGGGGCCGGTCTCAGCTGGTATCGCCGTGTGCAATGAGTTGTGGCTGTTCTCAGCCAGGGCTCACCTGTGCAATGAGTTGTGGCCAGTCTTGGCTGGCATCACCCCATGCAATGAGTTGTGATTGTTCTCAGCCAGGGCTCACCTGTGCAATGAGTTGTGGCTGGTCTCATCTGGCATTGCCCCATGCAATGAGTTGTGGCTGTTCTCAGCCAGGGCTCACCTGTGCAATGAGTTGTGGCTGTTCTCAGCCAGGGCTCACCTGTGCAATGAGTTGTGGCTGGTCTCATCTGGCATCGCCCCATGCAATGAGTTGTGATTGTTCTCAGCCAGGGCTCACCTGTGCCATGAGTTGTGGTCAACCTCTGCTCCTCCATGGGAAAAGTGGGAGAGAAGTGACTCGGGGTGGCAGTGGCAAAACACCCCTCCTGCTCCCCAATGCTCCCCTGCTGCCTCGCTCGAGCCAGACTTCCAATCCAATCAAGACAATTAGCCAAAAAGCCAATCAGTGGGCACAGAGCGGGGGGTGCTGCAGTTTACTGCCCTGGCTGTAGTTACCTCCCATCGCCGGGACACACCACCCAAAAGAAGTATCAACTTATTAACAGCGGTGGTGGCTAATTAAAGCCAAAGCTTTTTACCCTGAGTCGTGGCCGCAGGCAGGAAGCTGCCGTGAAAGGAGAGAAAAGACGCTGGATGTAAAATTTAGGGGGATGCTGGGGCGGGGGAGGAGGGGAACGCTGAGCGAGCCGGCACCCTGGTACCCATCAGCATCCTTGAGAGCTGCATCCCGCATCCAGCTGCCCTGCCCGCCGCACAAAGGGGACCCAGGCGGGCTAATTCGGCGCGGGGAATAGCATCCCGCCTCCGCCTTTGTCTCCCTTTCACAGCCAATATCCCGGCCCCAGATGGGTTAATACATAATGCAGACAAGCAAGTAATTGCTTGCCTTTGTAGGGCCGTCAGCGCTGGGTCCCCGGCCCTCTGATCCCCCATTAGCGGCCATGCAAACAAGCCTTCCACCCAATTAAGCCCAGCTTTGATCGAGCCTTTCCCAATGATGCTCCGGTCCCAAACTACCCATTCGCACATGAGCCACTACCTGTTAAACCCGGAGCCGGCTTCCTCCGGGGGCCCAACAGCCCTGGCCTCTCGCCGTGCCCCAGCTGCCGAGCTCTGCCCACCTTCCCCCGGCCCTGGAGGGAGGCTGGGCTGATAAATGAGCCCGACAAAGTCTAGATTAAAGAGGTGGGAATGGGATGTTAATAGACCCCCCCAGCCGCTCGGCTCGAGAACACATGGGCTCCCCCCCCCCCGCCACCCCCCCCCTCCGGGTTCAGCAGTGCGGTAATGAGGCGGGCTGGGACACCCCGAGAAGAGACCTCAGCCCATCGGCCCCCCACCCCTCACATCTGCCAGGTGTGGGGGGAAGGCGGCCTGACACCCGTCTGTCCTCTGAGGCAGCCCTGCAGAGCGTCCCCGGGTCGCTGGCTGAGGCATCTCAATCTGCTCACCTAAAGCATCCTGCTGAACATGCCACTGCCATCCCCCAAAGCATCCCGTGTGCTTCCCAGCATCATCTCCTGATCCGTCCAGGCAGCACCCCCGAAACAGCCCAGTGACATCCCCTGCAGCACCCAGTGCCACCCCTACAGCAGCCCAGTGCCACCCCTAAAACCTCCCAGTGACATCCCCTACAACAGGCCAGTGCCACCCCTAAAACCTCCCAGTGACATCCCCTAAAAGAACCCAGTCACATCCTCTACAGCACCCAGTGCCACCCCTAAAACAGCCCAGTGACATCCCCTACAGCCCAGTGACATCCCCTACAGCAGCCCAGTGCCACCCCTAAAACAGCCCAGTGACATCCCCTGCAGCACCCAGTGCCACCCCTACAACAGCCCAGTGCCACCCCTACAACAGCCCAGTGACATCCCCTAAAACTTCCCAGTGACATCCTCTACAGCACCCAGTGACATCCCCTACAGCAGCCCAGTGCCACCCCTAAAACAGCCCAGTGACATCCCCTGCAGCACCCAGTGCCACCCCTAAAACTTCCCAGTGCCACCCCTAAAACAGCCCAGTGACATCCCCTAAAACTTCCCAGTGACATCCTCTACAGCACCCAGTGACATCCCCTACAGCAGCTCAGTGCCACCCCTAAAACCTCCCAGTGACATCCCCTACAGCACCCAGTGCCACCCCTAAAACTTCCCAGTGACATCCCCTACAGCAGCCCAGTGTCACCCCTAAAACAGCCCAGTGACATCCCCTACAGCCCAGTGACATCCCAGTGGACGCCGACCTGTGTGCCCTGTACTAGGGACCCTGCTTTGGCAGGGGGTTGGACCCCAGGGGCTCTGGAGGTCCCTCCCACCCCTACAGTTCTGTGATTCTTCCCTACAGCATCCCTGTGTGCTCCCCTAAAACATCCCAGCATCTTTCCTTAAAGCATCCACCAGCCACCCCCAAAGCATCCCAGTATGAAAACATCCCAGTATCCTTCCTTAGGGCATGCCAGCATCATCCCCCATAGCACCCCAAAGTCATCCCCTACAGCACCCCAGGACACCCCCCTACTGCACCCCAGCATCATCCCTTAGTGTATCCTGGCATCGTCCCCTAAAGCATCCCAGTGTCATCCCCTGTATCACACCAGTATCACTCCCTAAAGCATCCCAGTGTCATCCCCTGTATCACACCAGTATCATCCCCTAAAGCATCCCAGTGTCATCCCCTGTATCACACCAGTACCATTCCCTAAAGCATCCCAGTGCCATTCCCTGTATCACACCAGTATCATCCCCTAAAGCATCCCAGTGCCATTCCCATATGCTCCCCTAAAAGATCCCCACATCTTTCCTTAAAGCATCCCACCATCACCCCCCCAGTATCCCAGTATCACCCCCGACAACATCCCACCGTCACCCCCCCAGCATCCCAGTATCACCCCACACACAGCTTCCCAGTTCCATCCCCCACAGCATCCCAGTATCATCCCCCACAGCATCCCAGTTTCATCCTACAGAGATTCCCAGTACCACCCCCCCCCCAGCATCCCACCATCATCCCCCACAGCATCCCAGTATCACCCCCCACAGCATCCCAATATCATCCCCCACAGCATCCCAGTATCATCCCCCACAGCCTCCCAATATCACCCCCCACAGCCTCCCAGTATCATCCCCCACAGCATCCCAGTATCATCCCCCCACAGCATCCCAGTATCACCCCCTTAATCATCCCAGTACCCAGCCCCCCCAGCATCCCAGTATCACCCTTACAGCACCCCCAGTACCACCCCCCCACAGCATCCCAGTATCACCCCCTAAAAGCATCCCAATATCACCCCCCACAGCATCCCAATATCACCCCCCACAGCATCCCAGTATCATCGCCCAGAGCATCCCAGTATCACCCCCTAAAGCATCCCAGTATCACCCCCAACAGCGTCCTAGTATCACCCCCCACAGCATCCCAGTATCACCCCCTAAAGCACCCCAGTATCATCCCACAGAGCATCCCAGTATCACCCCCCACAGAGCATCCCAGGATCACCCCCCACAGAGCATCCCAGTATCACCTCCTAAAGCATCCCAGTACCACCCCCCCAGCATTCCAGTATCACCCCCTAAAGCACCCCAGCATTTCTCCCCTGCAGAGAGCCCCCCCTCCCCCTGCAGCCCCCCTCCCCTCCCCCCCCCCCCCCCCCCCCCCCCCGTGCCTCGCCACAACCTCTATAAATATTCAAAAAGCCGCAATTTTCTGGCAAACCGCCCGGCTCAGGGTGGGGGGGTGGTCCCGGGGGGTATGTTAATAATGGGGCCTGCAAGGGACTAAACCCACCCCCCTCTTCCCAGCATCGGCACGAGGGGGGGTGCACCATCCTTCGTGCCTCAGTTTCCCCACCCGATGGTGCTGCAAGAGGGGTGAGAAAATTAGGAAGGCGTGAAAATAAGGAGGAATAACCAAGGATGATGAAGTAGGGGGATGGGGGGGGGGGGTGATGCTAAAAGTTTGAGGGGTGGGGGGGGGGATTTTGGGCCAGGGGGTTGAGCAAAGCCTGGGCAAACAGCCGCTAAATCGCCGAATAAAAGGGCAATTAAAGGCGCAGCGGCGGTAATAAATCCGCTAACGAGGAGGCGCTGCCCCCCCCCCAGCGCTCCCTGTTTGCCCAGCTGATTAACTGGGATGCTGCTGGGAGCGGCGGTGAGGGGGATTATCCATCGGGATGGAGCGGCTCCTTTGTCTCCTTTCCCCATCCCTGAGCCCTCTCCGAGGAGGCCACCGGGTGGCCCCTTGGGAGCCCCAGCACCGCAGCCACCGACCTGGTGACAGGAGTAAGGCAGAGGTGCTTTAAACACCCCCCCCACCCCAAGGGGGGTCCCAAAACCCACTCCAAGGGCTCCCCATTAAGAGCTCTCCTCTCTTCCCAGTGCTCCATGAAGAAGCTTTTTGGGGGTGTGTGGGGGGGTAACATCCCCTTCCACCTCTTATTCCTGGGGTGGGGATGTCCTGTCCCTGCAGCTGGGCTTTTTGGGGGATCCCCAAACCAAGAGGGAGGGGGAACAGGGGCCTTTAATGTCCCAGTGTCACCCATGATGGGAATCAGAGGTGACACTGGGACATTAAAGGCTCCTGGAGATGATGGGGCAGGAGGATCCCAGATGTGTGCCAGGGGTTCGGATACATCCCCACCTGAGGGATGGGGGGGCTCTCCAGATGTGCAGCCAGAGGTGCTCCTCACTACCTCCTGCCTCCTCCAGATGTGCACATCCCCACACACCCCCCAGCTCTCCAGATGTGCGCTGTGACCCTGGGGAGCCCTCCAGATGTTTGCCCACTCCCCCCCCCCCCCCCCCCCCCAAACACCAAACCCTCCCAGATCCATCCTGGAGGCTCTCGGTGCCCCAGCTGTGCCCTAGGAGCTCTCCAGATGTGAACTGCTCCCAGGGTGGGGGGGCTTCCCCCCCCCTCCAGATGCACCCAGGCTCACGATGCAGATGAGGCCCTTTCTCCCATCACCCCCCAGATGTGCACCTAGGTGTCACCCCACCCTGGCCTCCCCTATGGCTCCCTGCACACCTCCTCTCCCCTCCCCATCCCCATTCACCTCCCTTCACCCCCCACCCCCACCATCACCCCCCACAGCATGCCAGTATCACCCTTATAGCATCCCAGTATCACATCCCACAGAGCATCCCAGTATCACCCCCCACAGCATCCCAGTATCACCCCCCACAGCATCCCAGTATCACCCTTATAGCATCCCAGTATCACATCCCACAGAGCATCCCAGTATCACCCCCCACAGCATCCCAGTATCACCCCCCCACAGCATCCCAGTATCACCGCCCACAGCATCCCAGTATCACCCCCCCAGCATCCCAGTATGTTCCATAAAACACAGCGTTATCCCCTACAACAACCCAGTATCACCCTTACAGCACCCCAGTACCAACCCCCCAGCATTCCAGTATCACCCCCACAGCATCCCAGTATCATCCCCCACAGCTTCCCAGTATCATCCCCCACAGCATCCCAGTATCACCCCCTAAAGCATCCCAGTATCACCCCACAGAGCATCCTAGTATCACCCCCTAAAGCGTCCCAATATCATCCCCCACAGCATCCCAGTATCATCCCCCACAGCTTCCCAGTATCATCCCCCACAGCATCCCAGTTTCATCCCCCACAGCATCCCAGTTTCATCCCCCACAGCTTCCCAGTATCATCCTCCACAGCATCCCAATATCATCCCCCACAGCATCCCAGTATCATCCCCCACAGCTTCCCAGTATCATCCCCCACAGCATCCCAGTATCACCCCGTAAAGCATCCCAGTATCATCCCCCCACAGCATCCCAGTATCACCCCCGTAAAGCATCCCAGTATCACCCCCCACAGCTTCCCAGTATGTTCCCATAAAACATATCATTATTCCCTAAAGCATCTCAATATCACCTCCCTCAGCATCCCAGTACCAGCCCCCCCAGCATCCCAGTATCACCCTTACAGCACCCCAGTACCACCCACCCCAGCATCCCAGTATCACCCCCCTAAAGCACCCCAGCACTTGTCCAAAGGTGCTGTAACACCCCCCTCTATAACGCCCCCCTCCCCAATACCAGGGGGGCTCACAGGGGGCAGCGCATTGCTTCACACTTCTGCCCCCGGGCGCACTAATTAAGCAGCTAATTGCTAATTACCAATTCACCAGCATCATTCACCGAGGCTTGCCCTCCCCACCCCAAGTTCAGGCTGGTACCAGCACCCCCAAAACTGCTTCCCCCGGTGTTGGGGTGTGTGGCCGCCAGGCTGTGCCCCCCCCAGCCCACTCCCACCCCCCCCCCCCACCCCAAGCAGCAGCGTTTTCCCATGGGATACAGGCGGAAGGGGGGGGCAGCTGCCTTTTGGGGGGGTCCTGGGGTGGGACCTTGGCTGGGTGGGGGGTGACGGCAGCCCCGTGGGGTGCTGCGTGTTTGGGCACAGCCGCCTCCTTTATTCTTCCTCCCCCCAACATACCGCCCCCCTTTTTTCCCTTCCCCCCCCCCCCAAATCAGCCCAATCCCCTCCCCTCCCTCAGCCTCTTTCCCCAAAGGGGGGGTAGGGACACCCCCAGCCTCCCCCCGCCCCCCGGCACCGCGCTGGCCGCGCCCCCGCTCCTCACCGGCCCCGGGGGCGGCGCCGAGCTCAGCTGAGCTGAGCTGAGCTCAACCGGGCTGGGCTGGGCTGAGCTGAACCGGGCTGGGCTGAGCTGAACCGGGCTGGGCTGAACCGGGCTGAGCTGAACCGGGCTGGGCTGAGCTGAACCGGGCTGGGCTGGGCTGAGCTGAACCGGGCTGGGCTGAGCTGAGCTGAACCGGGCTGGGCTGAGCTGAACCGGGCTGGGCTGGGCTGAACTGGGCTGGGCTGAGCTGAGCTGAACCGGGCTGGGCTGAGCTGAACTGGGCTGGGCTGAGCTGAGCTGAACCGGGCTGGGCTGAGCCGGGCTGGGCTGAACCGGGCTGGGCTGAGCTGGGCTGGGCTGAACTGGGCTGGGCTGGGCTGGGCTGAGCTGGGGTGAACCGGGCTGGGCTGAACCGGGCTGGGCTGAGCTGGGCTGGGCTGAACTGGGCTGGGCTGGGCTGGGCTGAGCTGGGGTGAACCGGGCTGGGCTGAGCTGAGCTGAGCTGAGCCGGGCTGGGCTGAGCTGGGCTGGGCTGAACTGGGCTGAGCCGAACCGGGCTGGGCTGAGCCAGGCTGAGCTGAGCTGAACCTGGCTGAGCTGAGCTGAACCGGGCTGAGCCGAACCGTGCTCGGCTGAGCCGGGCTGGGCTGAGCCGGGCTGGGCTGAGCTGGGCTGGGGTGAATCGGGCTGAGCTGAACCAGGCTGGGCTGAGCCGGGTTGGGCTGAACCGTGCTGGGCTGAGACGAACCGGGCTGAGCTGAGCCGGGCTGGGCTGAACCGGGCTGAGCTGAACCGGGCTGAGCTAAGCCGAGTTGAGCTGAGGCAAGCTGAGCAGGGCTGGGCTGAGCCGGGCTGGGTTGAACCGGGCTGAACCGAGCCGAGCTGAGCCGAGCCAGGCTGAGCCGGGCTGGGCTGAGCCAAACTCTACCGAGCTCAGCCCTGCTGGGACGGACCGCGCTGAGCCGAGCCGAGCCCCAGCCCAGCCCAGCCCAGCCGATCCGAGCCCGGCTCAGCCGTACCGAACCGGGCCGGACCGAACCGCGCCTTGCTAAGCGCGGTCCTGCAGAGCCGAGCTGAGCCGCTGTGGGTCGGACGGCGCTGAGCGGAGCCTAACCCAGCCGAGCCGTGCCGAGTGCCGCTGGTCAGAGCCGGGCCGGGCCGGGCCAGGATGCTGCGGTACCTGCTGAAGACGCTGCTGCAGATGAACCTGTTCGCCGACTCGCTGGGTGCCGAGGGCTCCAACTCCTCCCAGCTCCTGCTCGGCATCAACCGCACCATCGCGGCGCTCAGCCTGCCCGGCCTCAGCCCCGGCAACGGTACGTGCTGGCCCCGTGTCCCGCTGGCCCCGTGTCTTGCTGTCCTGCTGTCCCCGTGTCCCGCTGGCCCCGTGTCCCGCTGGCCCCGTGTCTTGCTGTCCTGCTGTCCCCGTGTCCCGCTGGCCCCGTGTCCCGCTGGCCCCGTGTCTTGCTGTCCTGCTGTCCCCGTGTCCCGCTGGCCCCGTGTCCCGCTGGCCCCGTGTCTTGCTGTTTTGCTGTCCCCGTGTCCCGCTGTCCTGCTGCCCTGCTATTCCCACGCCCCAGGGTCCCACTGTCCCCCTGTCCTGCTGTCCCACTGTCCCCACACCCCAGGGTCCCCCTGTCCCCCTGTCCTGCTGTCCCACTGTCCCCACACCCCATGTCCCACTGCCCTGCTGTCCCACTGTCCCACTGTCCTGCTGTCCCACTGTCCCCACAACCCAGGGTCCCCCTGTCCCCCTGTCCTGTTGTCCCGCTGTCCCCACACCCCATGTCCCACTGTCCTGCTGTCCCACTGTCCCCATGCCCCAGGATCCCGCTGTCCCCCTGTCCCACTGTTCTGCTGTCCCCCTGTGCCACTGTCCTGCTGTCCCACTGTCCCCACAACCCAGGGTCCCCCTGTCCCCCTGTCCCACTGTCCTGCTGTCCTACTGTCTCCACACCCCAGGGTCCCCCTGTCCCACTGTCCTGGAGCCCCCAGTCCCCAGTCCTGGTCTAGTGGTGTTTGCTGGAAACAGCCTTCAGACCCCCAGCCCCAAGCTGAGACCCCACCATGACCAGTCCCTGGTCCCCAAATCATCCCCTAATGGTCCCCATGTCCCCACACTGGGACCTGCCCCATGTCCCCAAACTGGGGTCCCCAAATCAGCTCTATGTCCCCACTCTGAGATGTGCTCTGTGATCCCAAACTGACCCCTGCACCCCCAGACCAGGAGTGATCCCATGTCCCCAGATAGTCCCCATGACCCCAAAGTGGGGCCAGCCCTGTGTCCCCAGCAATCCTCTGTCCCCAAACTGGTCCCTAGACCCCAAACCAGGATCAACCTGATGTCCCCAAACCAGCTCCATGTCCCCAAATCCCGAGGAGGGAGTGGCCCCCCTTGTTCTCAAACCAGTCCCATGTCCCCACACCCCCCCTCACACAACTGATCCAGTGTCCCCAGATTGTCCCCGTGTCCCCAGACCACGAACTGGTGGGTACTGGGGAGGTGTGTGAGGGGGTCCCTGCCTGAATTTAAGCACTTTTTGAGCTTTTCCTCTTCTTTGCTCTGAATTCCCCCTCTGTTTGCCTCTGGGGGACTGAGCAGGGTGGGGGGGGGGCTCCCCCCAACCCCCCCCAGGACCCCCTCCTGCCCAGCGCAGCCAGCCGGGCACAGGCAGGGGGTCTGGCTTGACCCCCCCACTCATCCCAATTAGCCACTGGGCCCAGCTGCGGCCCCCTCAGCCCCTGCTGTGGCCCCCCCCACTCCCCCCCACCGGGCACCCAGTACCCTGCACCATCCCTCCTGTCCCCATGGCAGCTGCATCCCGTCCCCATGGCAACGCATCCTGCCCACCCAGCGCACCCCAAATTGCAGCCTGTTCCCCCCCTCCCCCTGACACTTGAGAGCTGGGGAGGTGGGGGGCAGCACGTGTGTAAATGGGGGGTGTGAGGTTCCCTGAGTGTGTGTGTGGGGGGACCAGACCCAGCCAGACCCAGCATTAGTGAGCATTAATTACCCCAGTGTTAATTAGCACTCGTGAATTCCCATGATCTAATGGCACGGGGTCCAGAACAGCCCCCCCCCCCCAGACCCAAAATGGGGGGGTTTTGCTAAAAATGAGGCAGTTTCTGCAACCTGGAGCCACCAGCCCAACTCCTCACTTGTGGCTGATGGAAGGAAACTCGCCTTTTGGGGGGTTTAGCCCCAATCCTGTTTCCCCAGTGGTGTCCAGTTGGAAACTGGACAGAAAAGGGGTGTTACTGGGAGTGGAGCTGCTTTGTCCCCCTATCCCTAACCTTATGGGTCCAAAGTCTGACACTCAGCCCATCCTGGTCCCACTTCACCCAAGGGAATAGATTGCGCTGAGACCTGGCCACACTTCATGTCACCTCCTGGCTGAGGGGATATGCCAGGCTGAGACCTGGCCACACTTCATGTCACCTCCTGGCTGAGGGGATATGCCAGGCTGAGACCTGGCCACACTTCATGTCACCTCCTGGCTGAGGGGACATGCCAGGCTGAGACCTGGCCACACTTCATGTCACCTCCTGGCTGAGGGGACATGCCAGGCTGAGACCTGGCCACACTTCATGTCACCTCCTGGCTGAGGGGACATGCCAGGCTGAGACCTGGCCACACTTCATGTCACCTCCTGGCTGAGGGGATATGCCAGGCTGAGACCTGGCCACACTTCATGTCACCTCCTGGCTGAGGGGACATGCCAGGCTGAGACCTGGCCACACTTCATGTCACCTCCTGGCTGAGGGGACATGCCAGGCTGAGACCTGGCCACACTTCATGTCACCTCCTGGCTGAGGGGCTATGCCAGGCTGAGACCTGGCCACACTTCATGTCACCTCCTGGCTGAGGGGATATGCCAGGCTGAGACCTGGCCACACTTCATGTCACCTCCTGGCTGAGGGGACATGCCAGGCTGAGACCTGGCCACACTTCATGTCACCTCCTGGCTGAGGGGACATGCCAGGCTGAGACCTGGCCACACTTCATGTCACCTCCTGGCTGAGGGGCTATGCCAGGCTGAGACCTGGCCACACTTCATGTCACCTCCTGGCTGAGGGGATATGCCAGGCTGAGACCTGGCCACACTTCATGTCACCTCCTGGCTGAGGGGATATGCCAGGCTGAGACCTGGCCACACTTCATGTCACCTCCTGGCTGAGGGGCTATGCCAGGCTGAGACCTGGCCACACTTCATGTCACCTCCTGGCTGAGGGGCTATGCCAGGCTGAGACCTGGCTACACTTCATGTCACCTCCTGGCTGAGGGGCTATGCCAGGCTGAGACCTGGCCACACTTCATGTCACCTCCTGGCTGAGGGGATATGCCAGGCTGAGACCTGGCCACACTTCATGTCACCTCCTGGCTGAGGGGATATGCCAGGCTGAGACCTGGCCACACTTCATGTCACCTCCTGGCTGAGGGGACATGCCAGGCTGAGACCTGGCCACACTTCATGTCACCTCCTGGCTGAGGGGATATGCCAGGCTGAGACCTGGCCACACTTCATCTCACGAATGAAGCACAGGATGGTGCCAGCCCAGCCCCGTGCTCAGCCCCCAGCCTCCCCTCCCCGGGCAGGGGTAGTGGGGACCACCCTCCCTTTTTAATTTCACGCAGGGTCCCACCCTCAGCTGGAGGACACGGCCCCCCGCATCGTGCAGCACCCCACGGATCTCCTGGTGTCCAAGGGGGAACCCGCCACCCTGAGCTGCAAGGCTGAAGGGCGCCCATCCCCAGCTGTGGAGTGGTACAAGGATGGGGAGCGGGTGGAGACGGACCGGGAGGACCCCCGCTCCCACCGCACCCTCCTGCCCGGGGGGTCCCTCTTCTTCCTCCGCATCCTCCACGGCCGGAGGGGGAGGCTGGACGAGGGGGTCTACGTCTGCGTGGCCAGGAACTACCTGGGAGAGGCCACCAGCAGGAACGCCTCCCTGGAGGTGGCTGGTGAGTCCCTGGGGTGGGGGGACACAGGCCTGGGGCTGGGGGGAGGATTTGGGAGAGGGGGTGTTAATGGCTGTGGGGAGGGGGGGGGAGGGATGGAGAACCTCCTGGGTCCTGCTGGGATGCAGGTGGGGTGCAGGGTGACACCCTAGGGTGGGATGGGCTGGGTGGAGCTTAGACCAGGGTGGGAGCTGAGCTCCTGGGACCCCCTGGGTGACACCCTAGAGTGGGATGGGCTGGGTGGAGCTTAGACCAGGGTGGGAGCTGAGCTCCTGGGACCCCCTGGGTGACACCCAGGGCTGGGATGGGCTGGGTGGAGTTTAGACCAGGGTGGGAGCTGAGCTCCTGGGACCCCCTGGGTGACACCCTAGAGTGGGATGGGCTGGGTGGAGCTTAGACCAGGGTGGGAGCTGAGCTCCTGGGACCCCCCTGGGTGACACCCTAGAGTGGGATGGGCTGGGTGGAGCTTAGACCAGGGTGGGAGCTGAGCTCCTGGGACCCCCTGGGTGACACCCAGGGCTGGGATGGGCTGGGTGGAGTTTAGACCAGGGTGGGAGCTGAGCTCCTGGGACCCCCTGGGTGACACCCTAGAGTGGGATGGGCTGGGTGGAGCTTAGACCAGGGTGGGAGCTGAGCTCCTGGGACCCCCTGGGTGACACCCTAGAGTGGGATGGGCTGGGTGGAGCTTAGACCAGGGTGGGAGCTGAGCTCCTGGGACCCCCCTGGGTGAGACCCAGGGCTGGGATGGGCTGGGTGGAGCTTAGACCAGGGTGTGAGCTGAGCTCAGTCACCAGGGATTATTTGGGGGGGGGGGGGGCAGGGCTGGATCTGGGGCTGGGGAGGATGTGGAGGTCCCCCCCCTCCTGGAGGGGCAGGTCCAAACCTTCCTGACATCAAAGCAGGGAAGGTGCAGGTGTGGGGAAACTGAGGCAGGGCTGATGTCTACTCACTCCCCTCCCTCCCCAGTGCTGCGGGACGATTTCCGGCAGCCCCCTGGGGACCTGGTGGTGGCAGCAGGAGATCCGGCTGTCCTGGAGTGTGTCCCCCCCCGGGGCCACCCCGAACCCAGCGTCTCCTGGAAGAAGAACGGCGCTCGGCTCAGCGACAAGGACGAGCGCCTGACGGTGAGGGATACAGGCCAGGGCTGGGGGGATGCCCCAAAACAGGGGAGGAGGTGGGGGGGGGGGGGTTGCCTGGACCCCTCCCCACCCCCTGGCTGAGTGGGGCTGCCCAGCAGATCCGTGGTGGGAAGCTGATGCTGAGCAGCACCCGCAGGAGCGACGCCGGCACCTACGTCTGCGTGGCCACCAACGTGGTGGGCGAGAGGGACAGTGAGCCGGCTGAGCTGGTGGTCTTCGGTGTGTGGGGTCGGCAGGGGGGGAGTTTTGGGGTGTCAGAGGGGGGTGTGGGATGTGATGAGGATTTGGGGTGTGATGGGGATGCAGGATGCACAGGGATGTGATGAGGATTTGGGGTGTGATGGACCTGGGGGTGTTGGGTGACTGCAGGCTGAATATGAGCCAGCAGTGTGCTCAGGTGGCCAAGAAGGCCAATGGCATCCTGGCTTGTATCAAAAACGGTGTGGCCAGTAGGTCTGGGGAGGGGATTGTGCCCCTGTGCTGGGCACTGGGGAGGCTGCAGCTCGAGTGCTGGGTCCAGTTCTGGGCTCCTCAGCATCAGAAGGACATGGAGGTCCTGGAGCGAGTCCAGAGAAGGGCAACCAGGCTGGGGAAGGGGCTGGAGGGCAAATCCTCTGAGGAGCAGCTGAGGGAGCTGGGGGTGTTGAGCCTGGAGAAGAGGAGGCTGAGGGGAGACCTTATCACCACCTACAACTACCTGAAGGGAGGTTATAGAGAGGTAGGTGATGATCTCTTCAGCCAGGTGACAGGTGATAGGACAAGGGGCAATGGGCTCAAGCTGGGCCAGGGCAGGTTTAGATTGGATGTTAGAAAAAAATGTGTTACTGAAAGAGTTGTCAGGGCTGGAACAGGCTGCCCAGGGAGGGGCTGAGTCACCTTCCCTGGATGTGTTCAAAAAAAGGGTAGATGAGGTGCTCAGGGATCTGGTTTAGTTTAGGATGAGAATGGTTGGACTTGATGATCTTAAAGGGCTTTTCCAACCCTGTGGTTCTGGGGCTCTGTGACTCTGGTGGGACGGATGGCTGCCCGCAGAGCGCCCACTGTTCGGCAGGAGGCCGCTCAACCAGGCGGTGCTGCTGGAGGGGACGGCGGAGTTTCCCTGCGAGGCGCTGGGGGACCCCCTGCCGGCGGCGCGCTGGCGCAAGGAGGAGGGCGAGATGCCGCCAGGGAGGTAAGGGGTGGGTGCCAAGGGTCAGGGTGGGGGTCTGGGGTGCAGCCAGGTGACATCGCTGCGTCTTGGCCAAAGAGGGCTTGGAGCATCTCGCAGCCTCCTTGCTCCACATCAGTGTGGTACTGAGCATCCTCATCCCATCCCTGTGCATCCTGCATCCCCATCCCATCCCTGTGCATCCTGCATCCCCATCACATCCCAAATCCTCATCACATCCCTGTGCATCCTGCATCCCCACCACGCCCCAAATCCTCATCACATCCCTGTGCATCCTGCATCCCCATCACATCCCAAATCCCCATCACATCCCACATCCCTGTGCATCCTGCATCCCCATCACACCCCAAAACCTCATCACATCCCACATCCTTGTGCATCCTGCATCCGCATCACATCCCAAATCCCCATCACATCCCTGTGCATCCTGCATCCCCATCACATCCCAAATCCTCATCACATCCCTGTGCATCCTGCAGATCCCACATCCCTGTGCATCCTGCATCCCCATCGCATCCCAAATCCTCATCACATCCCACATCTCCCTCACACCCCATATCCCCACCACGTCACACCCCCATCCCCATCACATCCCACATCCTGGCCACACCCCGCATCCCCACGCCCCCCCGGTGCCCCAGCACCCTGCCAGTGGGGTTCCCCCCCCAGGTGGGAGGTGCTGCCTGACAACACCCTGCGGATCACCCAGCTGCGGGCAGAGGATGAGGGCACCTACACCTGTGTGGCTGACAACAGCGTGGGCAGGTCGGAGGCGTCGGGCACCCTCACGGTGCACGGTAAGGGGGGGCCCTCAGGGAGCACCCAAAGGTGCCGGCGAAGCGGCTGCACCAAGGCCTTGTCTCTCCCCACGCTGTGGCAGTGCCCCCCCAGCTTGTCACTGGGCCCCGCGACCAGACGGTCACCCCCGGCCAGAGCGTGACCTTCCAGTGCCAGAGCAAGGGCAACCCGCCCCCCGCCGTGCTCTGGCAGAAGGAGGGCAGCCAGGTGTGTCCCAGCCCCGCCACAGCCCTGGCCCCACCCAGGTCCCCACCCCGTCCCCGTCCCCACCCCTGTCCCCATCGTGGTCCCCATGCTGGTCCTCACCCTTGGTCCCTATCCAGGTCACTACTCCTGTCCCCATCCCCATCCCTGTCCCCATCATGGTCCCCACGCTTCTCCCCACCCTTGATCCCCCATCCAGGTCCCCCCTGTCCCCATCCTGGTCCCCATGCTGGTCCCCACCCTTGGTCCCCATCCAGGTCCCTACCCCTGTCCCCATCTCCACCCCTGTCCCCATCCCCATCCCTGTCCCCATCCAGGTCCCCACCCCTGTCCCCATCCCCATCCCCGTCCCCATCCTGGTCCCCACCCTTTGTCCCCACCCAGGTCCCCACCCCTGTCCCCATCCCCACCCCTGTCCCCATCGTGGTCCCCATGCTGGTCCTCACCCTTGGTCCCCATCCAGGTCCCTACCCCTGTCCCCATCTCCACCCTTGTCCCCATCCCCATTCCTGTCCCCATCCTGGTCCCCACGCTGGTCCTCACCCTTGGTCCCCATCCAGATTCCCACCCCTGTCCCCATCCCCATCCCTGTCCCCATCCTGGTCCACATGCCAGTCCCCACTCCTGGTCCCCATCAGGGTCCCTACCCCTGTCCCGATCCCCATCCCCTTCATGGTCCCCATGCTGGTCCCCACCCCTGGTCGCCATCCAGGTCCCTACCCCTGTCCCCATCTCCACCCCTGTCCCCATCCCCATCCCCGTCCCTATCCTGGTCCCCGCCCTTGGTCCCCACCCAGGTCCCCACCCCTGTCCCCATCCCCACCCCTGTCCCCACCCCTGTCCCCATCGTGGTCCCCATGCTGGTCCTCACCCTTGGTCCCTATCCAGGTCCCTACTCCTGTCCCCATCCCCATCCCTGTCCCCATCGTGGTCCCCACGCTTCTCCCCACCCTTGATCCCCCATCCAGGTCCCCCCTGTCCCCATCCTGGTCCCCATGCTGGTCCCCACCCTTTGTCCCCATCCAGGTCCCTACCCCTGTCCCCATCCCCACCCCTGTCCCCATCCCCATCTCTGTCCCCATCCTGGTCCCCACGCTGGTCCCCACTCTTTGTCCACATCCAGGTCCCCACCCCTGTGCCCCTCCTTGTCCCCATCCCCACCCCTGTCCCCAGCCCCATCCCTGTCCCCATCATGGTCCCCACCCTTGGTCCCCACCCAGGTCCCCACCCCTGTCCCCATCCCCATCCCTGTCCCCATCCTGGTCCCCACACTGGTCCCCACCCTTGGTCCCCATCCAGGTCCCCACCCCTGTCCCCATCCCTGTCCCCATCCCTGTCCCCATCCTGGTCCCCATGCCAGTCCCCACCCCTATCCCCATCTCCACCCCTGTCCCCATCCCTGTCCCCATCCTAGTCCCCATAGTGGACCCCACGCAGGCCCCCACCCTTGGTCCCTATCCAGGTCCCCACCCCTGTCCCCATTTCCATCCCTGTCCTCATCCTGGTCCCCATGCCAGTCCCCACCCCTGGTCCCCATCAAGGTCCCTACCCCGTCCTGATCCCCGTCCCCATCATGGTCCCCATGCTGGTCCCCACCCTTGGTCCCCATCCAGGTCCCTACCCCTGTCCCCATCCCCACCGCTGTCTCCATCCCTGTCCCCATCCTGGTCCCCACGCTGGTCCCCACCCTTGGTCCCCATCCAGGTCCCTACCCCTGTCCCCATCGAGGTCTCTACCCCTCTCCCAATCTCCACCCCTGTCCCCATCCCCATCCCTGTCCCCATCCTGGTCCCCACGCTTGTCCCCACCCTTGATCCCCCATCCAGGTCCCCACCCCATCCCCACCTCCATCCCTGTCCCCACCTCCATGTTTCTCCCCATCCCATCCCCACCCCATCCCTCTCCCCACCCCACCCTCTCCCATCCCTCCCCCTCCTCCCCCCCCTAGACCCAGCTCCCCCCTGACCCCTCCCTTCCCCCCAGACCCTGCTGTTCCCTGGCCAGCCCCCTCACCCCACCGACCGCATTTCGGTGAGCCCCAGCGGCGCTATCACCATCGCCGACGTGCGCCCCGCCGACGCCGGCTCCTACCTGTGCCAGGCCATCAGCGTGGCCGGCAGCGTCCTGGCCAAGGCGCGCCTGGAGGTGGCACAGGGTGAGTGCCATGTGGCAGAGAACGGGCACACTCATTGCAGGGGTGGCAGCTAGCCCAGCACCGAGGCCTTCCCAATTTTCCTCACCCCTAGCGCCAGCCACGGGCCGACACCCGGTGACCCGCCGGGGTCCCGCCAACCGCACGGTGCTGCCGGCGGGGGCCACGGCGCGGCTGCCGTGTGGGGTGGGGCACGGCGACCCCCCGGCCAGCGTGGAGTGGCTGAAGGATGGGAGCGTGCTGGTGGGTGCCCAGCCTCGTGCCAGCCTGCTGGAGAATGGCACCCTGCAGATCACCGGCCTCCGGGTGAGCCGGCCGGGAGCGGGGGGCTCAGGGTGCCCACCCCCGAGGGCACCTGTGGGGTGGTGCTGCAGGGATATGGGGAGGGGGGAAAGGATTTGGGGGTGGTGAGGGGGGTGGGGGAGTGAGAGGAGATGGATGCTCGGGTGGTGGGCGCAGTGGGGAGTGGGAGATCAGGGTGCTCGTGGATGTGGGTGCCAGGGTGGTGAGTGCCAAGGTGGTGGTCGCTGAGGGCGGTGGGTGCCCAGGGCAGTGGGTGCCAGGGTGGTGGTCTCTCAGGGTGGTGGTCTCTCAGGGTGGTGGTCGCTGAGGGCGGTGGGTACCCAGGACAGTGGGTGACCAGGGTGGTGGGTGCCAGGGTGGTGGTCTCTCAGGGTGGTGGTCACTGAGAGTGGTGGGTGCTCAGGGTGGTGGGTGCCAGGGTGGTGGTCTCTCAGGGTGGTGGTCACTGAGAGTGGTGGGTGCTCAGGGTGGTGGGTGCCAGGGTGTTGGTCTCTCAGGGTGGTGGTCACTGAGAGTGGTGGGTGCCAGGGTGGTGGGTGCTCAGGGCAGCAGATGTGAGTGCAGCAGGTGCCAGGGTGGTGGGTGCCCAGGGCGGTGGTCACTCAGGGTGGTAGGTGCCCAGGGTGGTGGTCACTGAGGGCAGTGGGTGCGAGGGCAGCGGGTGCCAGGGCGGTGGGTGCCAGGGTGGTGGGTGCCAGGGTGGTGGGTGTCCAGGGCAGTGAGTGCCCAGGGTGGTGGGTGCTGGGGCAGAGGGTGCTCAGGGCGGTGGGTGCCATGGTGACGGGTGCTCAGGGTGATGGGGCAGGAGCTCTTCCCCTCGCAGGTGACAGACTCTGGGCACTATGAGTGTGTGGCCACCGGCTCGGCGGGCGAGACACACTGGGGTGGCTCTCTGGAGGTGCAAGGTTGGTTACAGGGGCATCACTGCCCTGGGGACACTGTGGTGGAGCCACCCCTCACCTCCATACACCCCCCTCCCCTCCACAGATGAAGGGTCCAGCCTGCCTCTATCCCCCAAGCCCGGCGTCCTCCCCAGACCACCCTCCACCCCCGTGGTCACCAACGTCACCAAAAGCAGCATCACCCTGACCTGGGAAGGGAACAAGGACGGTGGTGCCACCGGTGTCACCTCCTACATTGTGGAGGCTTTCAGGTATCCCCCAGGCGTCCTCCTTGGCCATAGGGGTGACGCAGTGTCCCGGTGCCACCCCACCATGGGTCACCTCTGTCCCCCGGCAGCCAGGCGGCAGGTGGCCCGTGGCAGACGGTGGCAGCCAACGTGGAGGGTGAGACCTACACGGTGACAGGCCTCATCCCCGACACCGTGTACCTCTTCTTGGTGCGGGCGGTCAACACCTACGGGCTCAGCGACCCCAGTGGCGTCTCGGAGCCTGTGTGCACCCAAGGTGAGACCCGTGGTGGCACCCATGGAGGTTCCCTTGGGTGCATCCCTACTTGGTGATGGTGATGGAGGTGCCCATGTTTCCACCACCCTTGGGTGCATCCCTACTTGGTGATGGTGATGGAGGTGCCCATATTTCCACCACCCTTGGGTGCATCCCCACTCGGTGACACCAACAGAGGTTCCCCTGGCCCCACCACCCTTGGCTACACCCCCACCCAATGATGCTGATGGAGGTGTCTTCTACCACCTCATCTTTTCAGCAGACACCAGCCCCACGCAGCCCGGGCCAGACCCTGAGCTGGTGCGACAGGAGCTGGCGCAGGTGGCCGTGTACCTGCAGGAGCCCGTGGTGCTGCCACTGGGCACCGTCCGCCTCACCTGGACTGTGAGTGCCACACCACATCCCCGGGGCAGAGCTCCCAGTGCCGAGCACCCCTCCCTCACCCCCTTGGCCCTTTGGGTCCGCAGGTGGAGCACCAAGCACCCTTCATTGAGGGCTACCGGGTGCTGTCCCGGCAGCGCGGCGGGCGCTGGGAGGAGGCACGGGCAGTGCAGGCTCCGGGGGGGCGGGGGGCTCTGCTCACTGACCTGCGCCGGGGCCAGGACTACGAGGTCAAGGTCCGACCCTACTTCCATCACCTCCACGGCCCCGACAGCGCCGTGCGCACCCTGCGCACCCCCGAGGCAGGTGAGTGCGGGGATGTGAGGGATGCTGGGAGTCCTGGGGGGTGACATCCCATGTGTATGTGTGTCCCTGGTAGCCCCCAGCGCCCCGCCACAAGCCGTCAGCGTGGCCGGTAACGGCACCAGTGTCCGCATCTCCTGGCAGCCGCCACCGCCGGCGGAGCAGAACGGCGTCATCCGCGATTACCGGGTAAGCGGTGGCAGTGCCAGGGTGATGGCGTGTCCCTGCTGCCCTCCGTGAGCCCGTGTCACCGTGTCCCAGCGAGTGTCCCCATAGGTTGTCTCTCTCCCCCACCCCAGATCTGGTGCTTGGGCAACGAGAGCCGCTTCCACATCAACCAGAGCGTGGAGGGGACAGTGCTGGCGACGGTGCTGCGGGGACTGGTCCCCGGTGTCCCTTACCACGCCGAAGTTGCTGCTGCCACCGGTGCTGGCGTGGGCGCCCGTAGTGCCCCGGTCCCCATCCGCATCGGTGAGTCCGCACCCATGGGTGGGGGGTTGGCAGGGATACCCTGGTGCTGGGGGACCGTGCCTCGGCACCTGTGCCGGTGTGTCCCCTCCGCCCCCCTTCATGCTGCTTGCAGACCCCCCCGTGGAGCGGGACGCGGGGCTGGCAGCAGGGACCAGTGTGGCAGAGCGCTTGGCCGAGCTGGCCAGGCAGCCGGCCTTCATCGCTGGCGTCGGCGGCGCGTGCTGGGTCATCCTCGCCGCCTTCGCCGCCTGGCTCTACGGCCGCCGCCGGAGGAAGAAAGAGCTGAGCCACTTCACCGGTACGGGGTGGGGTGGTGCTACCCCTGGGACTCCCCCCCCAGCCCCGCTCATCACCCCTCACCCCCCCAGCCCCTCCGTCTCTTTACAGCATCCTTCGCCTATACGCCCACCGGTAAGACCACGGGCGCCGCGGGGACCCGCCGCGGCCCCTCACCGCCCTCACCCCAACCTCTCTCTGCAGTCACCTTCCCGGCTCCGGCACGCAGCAGCCCCAGGTAACCCCCAATACCCTCCTCCTCTTCGCAGCACCCCCAGAACTGACCCCTGGCATCACTTCACCCCGTCTCCTTGCAGGGCAGCCGCCGGTGGTGGTTACCCGTGGCTGGCAGACGCGTGGCGCAGCGGCGGCGCGGCCGGTGCTCCCGGCTGCTTGGGGACCACTGAGAGATACTACAACGGTGAGGGGGCATCGTGGGGACGGGTGGCTTGGACTGGGGAGGGTCCCGGTCAGCGTTGATGGTGCTGGCCACCCTCCGCAGACGCCGGCATCACCCGTTACATCGCCCAGACGGAGCAGTTTGGGGCGGGGGCTGGCGAGGGGCCGGTGTACAGCACCATCGATATGGGCGGCGAGGAGCTCCGCACCTTCCCCCGGCCGTTCTCACAGCACGGGACCCCCTACGCCGGGGGGGGTCTCCAGCCAATGGATGTCCCAGCCCCCCAGGCACCCCGCAGCTGGGCTGAGCATGGTAGGGCGGTGGGACGGCTGGGGGAGACATGCCGATGGCGTGATCCCCTCCCCGCACTCCCCCTTCCCTCCC
This sequence comes from Porphyrio hochstetteri, assembly GCA_020800305.1. NCBI lineage: Eukaryota > Metazoa > Chordata > Aves > Gruiformes > Rallidae > Porphyrio > Porphyrio hochstetteri. The sequence goes on from CM036929.1 coordinate 7,303,768, forward strand.
TGGCATCCTTCCTTGCTGCAGGGGCCAAAGGGAAGAAGCTGGGGCAAGCGGTGAAGCCGCCAGCGGTGAGCTGGATGGAGCTGCTGCCCCCACCACCCTCGGCCAGTGAGCTCAGCCAGTGCACCCAGGAGGGCGAGGAGGAGGAAGAGGAGGATGAAGAGGAAGAGGCAGCTGGAGAGTGAGTGTGGGGGCTTGTGGCGGGGGGGCCAGGGCATGCTGGCCCCAGCAGCCACCCTGTGGCCCCCACCCCGCAGGCTGGGGACAGAGGAGTGGTACCCCAGCGAGGATGTCCCCTGTGCTACCATTGCATCTTCCCCCGCTGCATCCTCCGGCTGCCGGTCCACTGCCACACTGACGCCATCGCCCCGTGCGGCCGAGGACATCCCCCGCCTGCGTGACTTCGACAGCCCCCTCCTGCAGAGGTAGGAGACAGGCCGTGCTGGGTCTGCCTGTGCCATTGGGGTCTGGATGTCCCACCAAGGTCCAGATGTCCTGTTGGGGTCTGCATGTTTCATTGTGGTCTGGATGTCCCACTGCAGTCCAGGTGTCTGTCCACTATCCGGCCCTATTGTCACCGTCCAGCCCTGCTGTGCTGTCATGGTCTGACTGTGTCACTGGGGTCCAGATGCCTCATAGGGGTCCAGATGTCCCACCACGGTCTAGACATCCCATCTACAATCCAGCCACGTTGCCACCATCAGTCCCTGCTGTGCCATCACCATGTGGCTGTACCATTGTGGTCCTGACAGGGTCCTGACAGGGTCCACATGTTCCACTGGAGTCCGGATGTCCCATTGCGATGCAGTCACGTTGTCATGATCCAGGCCCCATCATGGCCTGGCCGTGTCCTTGGGCTCTGGATGTCCTTTGGGCTCTGGATATCCATGTTGTCACCATCAGTCCCTGCTGTGCCATCATGGTCTGGCAGTGCCACCGTGGTCCAGGTGTCCCTTCAAGATCCAGCCATGTTGTCACCATCCCTCCCCGCTGTCGGCTCATGGCCTGACCGTGACATCATGACCCTCCCGTGATGCTGGGGGCGATCCAGCTGCAGCCTCACGAGCTGGCTGGGCCATTGTCCCCCACCCAGCTGTGCTGTGTGGCCCGGCTCTGCCACCCTCCACCAGTGCCACGTGCCAGCCGAGCAGCCGGGACCCAGCTGTGCCGCGGTGCAGCCGGGACCCAGCCGTGTGTCACAGCCCTTCGCTGCCACCCCACACGGCACCGGGCGAGTTGTGCCAGCACCATGGTGGCCACCAAGTCCCCCTGCTCCACTCCCCACTCCTCACCCCTCTGGCTTCACCCCACACTCCCCCCTCCTCTTTTCCAGGAGACCCCCCCATGGCGCCAGCACACCCTCACAGGCACCCAGCCCCCCTCCAAGTCCAGATGCTGGGGAGGGTCACCGGCCCCGAGCCCACCGCCCCCCTGGTACAGGTGAGCCCCGAATTAGGAGTAGGAGGGGGGGGTTCCCTGACTGGGGGGAGCGTGACGCTGCTGTCACCCCCAGGGAAAACTCGTGGGGAGACCCCGAAAAGTCGCCCAAAGCCCAAAAGCAGCCGCTACCGCCGGGACAAGCAGACAGGAGGTGAGTGGAGGGAAATGGGGTGGGGGGAATCAAGAGAGGGGGTCCAGGGGCCCTCAGGCCTCTCCTCCCTCCCTGCTGCAGACCTCCCACCGCCGCCACTGCCGCCGCCGGGTGAGAACCCCGGCCCCTCACCGGAGCAGGAGCCGAACAGGAGCGAGCGCAAGGTCACCCATCGCCCACCTCGCGGCGGTGAGCCGGAGCCGCCGACCTAGAAGGGTTGGGGGGAGCGGGGGGGGTGTTGTCACCACAGGACCCCAACTTTCCCCCCCTCCCTTGCAGATGAGGTCATTCCCTACAGCAAACCCTCCTGCCTGCCCCGGGGGCAGGTGTCTGGCAGCTGTTCCACCACGGGCAGCGTCTCGTCCCGCGGCTCCACGGGCTCCCGCGGTCACGGCTCGGGGCGCAGCCGGACCCCCGGGGACCGCGGGGGAGGGACCGGCCATCGCCGCCGCCCGGGACCCCCCGTTTCCTTGCCCGTCGCAGGAGAAGCGATGAAGCGGAAGGCGAGGCGGTGCCGGGGTTGGGGACACGGGGATGGGGACGTGGAGGGGATGGGGGGGATGCTCTTTAATTCTTGAGTGGCATCGTGTCAGGTGGGTTGCACAGAGCCAGCACCCCCAGGGTGAGGGGGGGACAGACGAGGATGCTCAGGGTGGGACAAGGAGTTGGGATGGACAAGAACATTTAGGAGGGACAAGGATGCTCAGGAGGGATGAGGACCCTGGGGACAAGGACTAGTGGGAGGGACAAGGATGCTCCTGGGGACACTGAGGGCTGTCAATAGGGGTGAGGAACCTGGGGAGGGGTGAGAAGGATCTTCAAGGACCCTGGGGACAAGGACAGCTGGGAGGGGTGAGGATGGTCGGAAGGGATGAAGATGGTTGTGGGGACGAGTGTACATGGGAGGGACAAGGACACTGTGGTGGGATGAGGGTGCTGGGGAGGGATAAGGAAGGTTGGGGAACAAGGGTGCCTTGGGGGAAGAGGACACTGGGGAAGGAGGAGGTTGCCTGGGAGGGACAAGGACAGCAGGGAGGGATGAGGAGAGTGGTCTCAGAGGGACGAGGATGGTGGAGAGGGATGAGGGGATTTGCGGGGGAAACAAGGACAGTGGGGAGGGATGAGGGTGCTCAGGAGGGATGGGGACTCTTAGGAGGGCCTGGGATGGTTGAGGTGGGAGACAGGTGCTGAGGAAGGGTACGACAGTCAGGAAGGATGAGGATGGTCAGCGGGGTGAGGACAGTCAGGGGACAGTGACCCTGGGGAAGGAGAAGGACACTTGGGATGGGCAATGATGCTTGGGCTAGAGGAGGACGGTTGGAGGCCAAGGACGCTGGGGAAGGAGGAGGACGCTGGGGAGGGATGAGGACACTTGGAGGGGACAAAGACAAAGACACTTGGGGAGGATGAGGACACTGGGAATGGATGAACCATTTGGGTGAGGACACCGAGGAGGGGATGGGGGCACTGGGAAAGGATGGGGACACTTACAGAAGACAAGGACACTCCAGAAGGAGGGACAGCCACCCACCTCAGTGCCACCTGCCCTTTGTGGGTGGCTCTTGCTAGACAGGAGCCCCTTTTTGGGGAACTGCTTAATAAAGCTGGATTTTAGCCGAGCTGAGGGGACTCTGGCCTTGCCGTGCCCTACCCCCTGGTCCTGTCCCTCCTGTCCCTGGCTCGCTGCCCACCCTGGCCCAGGGGCTGCTATCCCCCGTCCTGTGGCCACCTGGAACAAAAAGGGGACTTTTTTCAGCACCTCACACTGGGTGACAGCCTGCACTGCCACCGGTGCCCATCACCCTGGTATCAGGGTACCACTCACCATGTTGAGGGATGCCCACGTCTGCCTCCACCCCTGCTCTCTGCGGGACCCCCAGTGCCATCCCCCAGCTCCAGGTGGGGATGGGGACCCCAGGCAAGAGGAACCCCTCCAAGGTTGATGGTGATGGTGGCGAGGGACCTGCTGGGGGGAGGAGGTGGGAGATGGTGGCGTCACCACAGTGCCACCGTGAGGCCACCTTCCCCGGTGCGTGGCGCTGGGACGTGTCTGGGGGTGCTCCACTCACCCCCATAGCCACCATCGGTGTCCTGGAGGCCACAACAGAGGCCATCGACGGCCACGGCCAGTGCCTGGGCGAAGCTGGCATCCAGGAGGAAGGAGCCATCGCAGGAGCTGACCAAGCTGCAGCGGGCACTGGCCAAGTTGTCCTCTGAGACAGACCCCCAGCCATTCAGCAGCGAGCCTCCTGGAGAGCCCATGGTTGCTGTCTGCTCTTCCTCCTCCTCCTCCTCTCCCTCTTCCTCCTCCTCCTCCTCCTCGCCCAGCTCGGAGGCCGGTGGCCCGCAGATGTACCCATAGGTGTGCAGTGGGGAGAAGGACCGTGGTGTGGGTGGTGCTGGGGGGCTGTGGGAAACATGGGAGGGATGCTGCTGGCACCAGGGGATGCTACCCCCATGGGGATGCCCCAGGGGGTGGGGTGTACCTGGGGCAGGTGGTGCCCTGGTCCATCTCCAGGTCCTCGGCCACCCGCTGTGGGGTGAGGACCCCGTCGCTGAGCACTGGTGAGAGGCGCCCGGGGAGCAGGGACCTGTCCCTTGGGGGCCTGGGGGCCAGGGATGTGTCCACAGGGGACCTGCTGATGAGGAACGTGTCCCTTGGGTGTCTGGTCACTGGTGATGTGTCCCCCAGGCACCTGATGGCCAGGGACCTGTCCTTGGAGTACCTGGTGACCAAGAATGTGTCCTGGCAGTGCCTGGTGGCTGGGGACATCTCCTCAGCGTGCCTGGTGATGGGGGACATGTCCCTGCGGTGCCTGATATCTGGGGACATATTCTTTGCATACCTGGTGGCCAGAAATGTGTCCCTTGGGTGCCTGGTCACTGTGGCCCTGGGGCACTTGGTGGCCAGGGACACATTGGAGTACCTGGTGTCCAGGAATGTGTCCCTGCAGTACCTGGTGGCTGGGGATGTCTCCTCAGGGGGTCTAGTGACTGGGGACGTGTCCCTTGGGTGCCTGGTGGCTGGTGGCATGTCCTTCTGGTGCTTCATCCCTGGTGATGGGTCCCTGGGGTGTCTGGTGGTGGGGGACATATCCTTGGGGCTGCCTAGGAGCTTGTTCCTGTGGGGGCTGGTGACTGGGGACATCTCCTCGCCATGCCTGCTGGCTGGGGACATGTCTCTGAGGCACCTGGTCACCAGGGACATGTCCTCAGGGTGCTTGGTGACCGAGATGGTGTCCCTTTGGTGCCTGGTGCCTGGGGCTGGGTCCTTGAGGTGCCTGCATGCCAGGAACATGTCCTTAGGGTGCTCAGTGACCAGGGACATGTTCCTGGGGCTCCTGGTGACCGGTGACACATCCCTGGGGCTCCTGGTGACCGGAGATGTGTCCCTGGGGTTCCTGGTGACCAGAGACGTGTCCCTGGGAATCCCAGTGACCAGGGACGCATTCTTGGGGTGCCTGGTGCCTGGGGACGTGTCCCTGGGGCAGGCGGTGGCTGGGGACCTGCAGGTGCAAGGGCCACAGTGGGTGTTGCAGCACGGGGTGCAGGGCACCCCTCTGTCTTCCCAGGGTGGGGACACTCGGGCTTACCGGGTCACTGGGGGGTGCCAGGCGTGGGGTGGCCTCATGGGTGCCACTGGTGACCCAGTGACACCAGAGGCCAACGAGGTGCTGCCCCGACGTGGTTTTGGGGAGCTGAAGACCGGCAGCCGCCGGGGGTCCCCTCCAGCCAGCACGGTGGTGGCGATGTCACCCTCATGTCCCCTTGGCTGAGGCCACCCAGCTGCCAGCCCCAAATCTGTCCCCCACTCACCTCCACTCCCAGTGGTCGGGACGTGGCCAGGAGCACCCATGAGCGCTGGGGTGCTGTGCACCTGCTGCAGCTCTGCATGGGGTGGGGTGACACAGCCACGGGCCACCTCCCTGGTGTCCCCTGTGTCCCCCCACCTGCCCCCCCATACCCACCTCTCTTGCAGATGCGCTCCCAGGGAGACGGGGTCGGGGTGCTGGGTGAGGTGCACACCCCAGGGTGCCCTCCACCACAGCACCCACTGTCCCCAAGGGGTGGTGGGCGCCCCCCACGGAGGCTGCTGCGGTTGGGGGGCGTGGGAGGACCGAGGCTTGGTGACTCCAAGGACAGGGCTGGAGGGGTGAGAGAGGTCAGGGCACCCATGGGTGCTGAGCTGAGTGTCCCTTCTGTCTGTCCCCAGATCCCTGTTGCCTGCAGAGAGGGTCCCACGGCAGTGGGGGCCACCCAGGTGGGGGTCCCATGGCACTGGGGGGCAGTCCCAGGCACAGAGGGGTGTCTCAGTCACACTTTGTTGGTCCCATAGCACCCTGGGGTGTTCCAGGCACTAGGTGGGGGTCCTGTGGCAGTGGGTGCAGGGCCCCATGGAACTGGATAGGGGACCCAGAGGATGGGGTGGGGATCCCATTGGAATAGGTGGGTGTCCCAGGGGACCCTGTGGGAGGATCCCATGGCACTGGGTGGAGGTCCCAATCCCTTGGGGAGGACAGGAGGGGTGGGGGGTCCCATGACATTGGGTGGGGGTCCCAACCCCCACAGGCCTCACTGGAGGGGTGGGGGTCCCTGCCATCGCTGCCCAGGAGCCGGCTGCTGAGGCTGCTGCTGCTGCTGAGGTTCTGGGGGGCACAGCCAGGTTTCCAGGGGCCACCGAGCCATGGCGAGTCACTAGCCACCAGCCTGCAGGGCAAGAGGTGCTGTCAGGGCACCCATACCCACCACAACAGAGGTCCCTTGTGTCCCCCATCCCATGATGGGCACCCACCTGCGGCGAGCTGCGGCATCCTGGCTGGCACGGCGCTGGCAGAGGAGGAGGAGGAGGGCGAGCAAGGCCAACCAGAGCAGCGAGCCAGCAGCTGCGATGACAGCGGGCTGCTGCAGCACCTGCGCCACCCTGCTGCTCCCTGCCACCAGCCCTGCAAAAGGTCCCACCAGCGTCACCCCTGTGCCACCCCCCCAGACCCCTGCCTGCACCCCACCTTGCTCCCCATCCCCTACCCAGGGTGCTGCAGGTGGCGTTGCTGGGCACCCCCAGGCCTGCGCCGTTGAAAGCTGCCACCTGCACACAGAATTGGGAGCCAGGGCCTGGGAGCAGGGTTTCCAGGTGATGGGTGGCTCCATCCACTGTCCTGTTGGTGGGGTGTTGCCAGTCCTCGCTCATCGACCAGACCTGGAATGCACCGAGAGGATGGGACCCCCTAAAGGAATCCCTGATGGACCCCCACAAGGGATCCCCTTGGATGGACCCCTTAGATGAATCACCTGGATGGACCCCCACTGATGGTTCCCCCTTGGATGGACCCCTTGGATGGACCCCCCCCTTGGATGAGTGCCTCTAGGATGAACTCCCTTGGATTGGCCCCCTTAGATGAGTCCCCCTGATGGACCCCCATTGATGGACCCCACTTGGAAAGCTGCCTTGGATGACCCTTTTAGATGGATCCCCTTGGCTGAACAAACTTGGATGGATAGATCCACTTAGATGATCCCCTGGGATGGACCTCGGCATCAGTTGGCCCCTTCAGGTGACCCCCCTTCTCCAAATCCCTCTCAGATGGACCCCTTGGATGGATGCCCCCTTGGGCAGGCACTCCTTGAGTGGCCACCCTTGGATAGACCCCTACCTTTGATAGGTTCCCTCCTTGGGTGGGCGTCCCTTAGACAGACCCATGGGGTGAACTCTCTTTGGACAGAAGTCCCCCTGTCTGTCCCCCTCCCTCCCCATCACCCCAAACCTTGTAGCCCCGGATGATGCCATTGTGGGCCTCAGGAGGGGGTGGTTCCCAGCTCACGACCGCGGTGCCGTTCCCCATCTCAGCCTGGCCCACGGTGACGTGCTGGGGCGCCGCACTGGGCACTGCTGGGAGAGAGGCGCTGAGACTCCTGGGACCCCCAGCTGACCCCATCATCATCCTCCCCTTGGGGGCACCCCACTCCAAACACACCTTCCTCAGGTATCCAGAGATGCCTGCTGTTGCTGTCCAAGCCCTGGCTTCCTCCAGCGTAGGGTCGGACCTTGAACTCATACTTGTAGCCCCTGCGGAGCGCAGGGATGACGGTGCTGAGCACCCTGCCTGCGTCGTGCTGGACCCAAGAGGTGCTGGCTGGGAGCAGGCAGCGGTACAGCACCACGTAGCCCTCCGGTGCCGGTGCTGGGATCAACATCTGGAGGGGATGGGCAAGGTTACGGGGCGTGGTGGGACACAGATGGGACATGGGGAGGAGGCTCCAGCCTCATGCCCATGTCCCATCCCACCGCTCCGGTGGGGAGGTCCTGGCATCACACCCACCCGCCAGCGGAGCTGGACAGCAGCAGCGGGCAGCATGGTGCCGTTGTCCAGGTGCAGCTGCACAGCCAGCAGGTCCTGGGGAGCAGCATCCCACCGGCCCGGTGGCAGCCGGTCTGTGGGGCAGAGGGAGGCTAACAGCAGCGTGGGGTGGGACTGAGGGCCCCCAGCACCTGCCCACGCACCCACCTCTGATACCCATGCCTAGAGACACACGTATGTCCCTGAATGGACCCACTCAAATGGACTCTTTGGATGGACCCCCTCTTGGATGGACCCCCTTGGACAGGTACCCTCTGATGGACACATCTTGGATGGACCCCCTTGGACAGGTACCCTCTGATGGACCCCCTCTTGGATGGACCCCCTTGGACAGGTACCCTCTGATGGACCCCTCTTGGATGGACCCCCTTGGACAGGTACCCTCTGATGGACCCCTCTTGGATGGACCCCCTTGGACAGGTACCATCTGATGGACACATCTTGGATGGACCCCCTTGGACAGGTACCCTCTGATGGACCCCTCTTGCATGGACCTCCTTTGATGAAACCCATGATAGACATGCACCCCTCTTAGATGGACCCTTTGGATGGGTACCTCTTGTTGAACCTGAGGTGCACCCCCTTTGGCAGTACTCCCTTTAATGGACCCTGTTTGGATGAACCCCTTTAGATGAGACAACTGGATGGACCCTGTTTTGATGGGCCCCCTTGGGTAGCCCTCCTCGGATGGATGAACCCCACTGGATGGACCCTGTTAGATGTCTACAGACAGACGTAGACTCCCTATCTCCCCTTCCCTGAACCCCTGGGTGCCCGTGGTGGCAGAGGCCCCAGAGGCAGCCCCACTGACCCTCCACGTGCAGGCGGGCGCTGGCGGCGGCGGTGCCCAGCTGGCTCTGGGCTGTGCACACGTAGGTGCCGGCGTCGGCGAGGGTCACAGCGCTGAGGCGCAACGTGTGCTCCCGGTCCACCTCGTGCCTGGGGGTCACCAGTTCTCCATCAGTCACCTCACCACCCCACCCTGGGTGGGGGGGACACCTTCACCCCGCTACCACCTACCTGCCCCAGGGCAAGTCCCCACGCTCCTTATGCCACTGCACCCGTGGTGCTGGGTCACCCTGGGCACCGCAGCCCAGCTCCACGGTGCTGCCGGCCACCACCACAGCGTCACCGGGGCGCCGCACGATGGTGGGCTTCTCTGGGGGGGGGACACACACAGGGGGGACATGGCACCAGGACCAGGCAAGGTGTGCCCACCAGCCTCAGGAGACCCTTGGCTCACCCAGGACGGAGACACGGGCAGCCCGGCTCTCCCTCTCGCCCGCCGCGTTGGCCGCCACGCAGACGTAGAGGCCGGAGTCGCTCCGTCGCGCCGGGGCCACTCGCAGCTTCCCATTGGTGACCACGTGCCGGTCGCCGGTCAAGTCCAAGGTCACCCCATCCTTCTTCCAGGTGACAAGGGGGTCGGGGTGCCCCGAGGGGGGGACACAATCCAGCTCCAACGTTTGTCCCGCCGTGGCCACCAAATCACCCGGGTGCAGGCGGAAATTGTCCCGCAGCACTGCGGTGGGGAGGGGACACCACGGGTTGGGACAGGGGCGGGAGGTTTTGGGGTTCCCCCCCCACCCACACCAGCCCCAAGGGGTGTCCTTACCAGCTTGGGGTGCCGTGGCTGTGGCGGGAGGGTGGCAGCCTGTGGGGTGACGCGGAGGCAGTGTGGGTGCCGGCGGGTGCACCGAGTGGGCACGGCCTCAGCCCCAAATGGGGGTGGGGGTGGAGGGGAGGGGGGGAGGGGAGAGTGAAGGGTATTTTCACACCCCCCCCCAGGGGCTGCACTCACCTCCCCGGCGCAGCGCGGTGAGGCAGAGCCCCAGGCCCAGCGCCGTCGCCCAGCCGCCCGCCATGCCGCCCCCGTTATCCTTCTGGCTTCCTCCCTAAATCCCAGTCCCTCCCCGCCAGTGCTGGGGGACGGATCCGGCTCCGGATGGTGGGGGGAACAATAGCCGGACGCGGGAGCTGGGAAGCGCCGGAGCAGAGGGATGGGTGTAAACAGCTCAGCCAAGACAGGGTGGGGGGAGCGCCCGGTCGCGGTGGCAGCGGGGGTGGGTGTCAGGGACCCCCTTGTTTAAGGAATTTAATTAACCAGAAGAAATTCCCCACCCTGCTCTGCTCCAAGGAGCAAGACTCTTGTCTGGGGAGCGCCATCAGTAGGGACCAGAGTGAACGGCACGGGGTCTCCCAAGCTCTATGAGTTAAAACTTGGGTGCCTGCTCACCCCAGCTCTGCTGCCCCCCACCTCTCACATGTCCCCGTCCCCCCTCCCCTGACCCTGGGGAGAGCACCTTGTCCCACACAGACACCCACGGGTGCCGCCGCTGCCTGGGTAGTTCGTTTAGTTTATTGGTTAGTAGCACCCCGAGCACCCTGGGGTGCCCCAGCGCCCACCCACCCCGCGCCCCAGGGGCCGCTCTCCTGTTATCACCCTAAACCTCGGGGGAGGTGACAGCGTGTGCCCCAAACCCGGGGCTTGTCACAGGAACCCAGGGGCAGCAGAGCGGCAGCGCTGGGGCCGGGGTTGAGCCCAGGGGACAGTGCGGCCAGGGAGCTGGGGAGGGGGTGGGGAAGGAGCCCCCTCCAACCCCCCCAACCCTGCTGGGGCCTCCTGGGGCCTGCGCACCGCAGCGGGTGGGCGCGGTGCTCCTGCACACGGGCCTGGTGAGGGGGTGTGTGTGCCCCCCGTGTGCCACACGCATCCTCCCTGCACCCCCCCCCCAACCTTGCACGCTCGTGTGGCCTCACCTGCACGCTCCGTGCACGCCTTGCACACCTGGGCCCCGTACTCTGCCCTCACCCTCTTTGCACGCTCCCTGCACACGAGTGCTCTCCTGACACGCTCCCTGCACACGTGTGCTCTCCTGGCACACTCTGCACACGTGTGCTCTCCTGGCACACTCTGCACACGTGTGCTCTCCTGGCATGCCCTGTGCACACGTGTGCTCTCCTGACACGCTCTGTGCACACGTGTGCTCTCCTGGCATGCCCTGTGCACACGTGTGCTCTCCTGGCATGCCCTGTGCACACGTGTGCTCTCCTGGCACACTCTGCACACGTGTGCTCTCCTGACACGCTCTGTGCACACGTGTGCTCTCCTGACACACTCTGTGCACACGTGTGCTCTCCTGACACGCTCCCTGCACACGTGTGCTCTCCTGACACACTCTGCACACGTGTGCTCTCCTGACACGCTCCCTGCACACGTGTGCTCTCCTGACACACTCTGCACACGTGTGCTCGCCTGACACACTCTGCACACGTGTGCTCTCCTGACACGCTCCCTGCACACGTGTGCTCTCCTGACACGCTCCCTGCACATGTGTACTCTCCTGACACACTCTGCACACGTGTGCTCTCCTGACACACTCTGCACACGTGTGCTCTCCTGACACACTCTGCACACGTGTGCTCTCCTGACACACTCTGCACACATGTGCTCTCCTGACACACTCTGTGCACACGTGTGCTCTCCTGACACGCTCCCTGCACACGTGTGCTCTCCTGACACACCTTGTGCACATGTGTGCTCTCCTGACATGCCCTGTGCACACGTGTGCTCTCCTGACACACCTTGTGCACATGTGTGCTCTCCTGACACACTCTGTGCACACGTGTGCTCTCCTGACACACTCTGCACACGTGTGCTCTCCTGACACGCTCTGTGCACACGTGTGCTCTCCTGACACACTCTGCACACGTGTGCTCTCCTGACACGCTCTGTGCACACGTGTGCTCTCCTGACACACTCTGTGCACACGTGTGCTCTCCTGACACGCCTTGTGCACACGTGTGCTCTCCTGGCACTGTGCACACGTGTGCTCTCCTGACACACTCTGTGCACACATGTGCTCTCCTGGCACGCTCTGTGCACACGTGTGCTATCCTGACACTGTGCACACTTGTGCTCTCCTGACACGCTCTGTGCACATGTGTGCTCTCCTGACATGCCCTGTGCACACGTGTGCTCTCCTGACACACTCTGTGCACACATGTGCTCTCCTGGCACGCTCTGTGCACACGTGTGCTCTCCTGACACTGTGCACACTTGTGCTCTCCTGACACGCTCTGTGCACATGTGTGCTCTCCCTCGCTGTGAACCCCACGCACGGACTCACCCTGTGTGCACACTCGATGTGCTCCGTGCACACTCTCTTTGCACGCTGCATGTGCATGTGCACACCCTCGTGCACCCTCCGTGCATGCTGGCTGCGTGCTCTGGGTACGTGTGTCCCCTGGCACGCTCTCTGCACGTGTGACACACCCCACACACGCCCCGTGTGCTCACTCTGCATGGTCCATGGGTGTGCCCCCCCTTGCACGCCCCGTGCGCGCTCTCCCCGTGCACGGTGTGCTCACACTCCCCGCGTGCCCCACACGGGCTCTGTGGATGCCCCATGGCAACTCCTGTGCAGGCTCCCTCTGTGCACGGGGCACGCGCTCTGCACACACTCGTGTGCACTCTGTGTGCTGTGTGCAGGCTCCCTTGCACACTCGCTGCACACTCCCTTGCACACTGCCCACTGTGTGCACACTCCCTTGCACACTCTCTGCACACCCCCTTGCACACTGTGTACCGCATACATGCTCCCTTGCACGCTCTCTGCACACCCCCTTCACGCTCACTGCACACTCCCTTGCACGCTCACTGCACACCCCCTTGCACACTCACTGCACACTCCCTTGCACACTCTGCACTGGGTGCATGCTCCTTTGCACACTCGCTGCACACTCCCTTGTGCACTGCATACTGTGTGCACCCCCTCTTGCACACTCTGTGCACTGCGTACATGCTCCCTTGCACACTTGCTGCACGGCCTCTTGCACACTCTGTGTACGTTCCCTTGCACGCTCTCTGCACACCCCCTTGCACGCTCTCCTCACACCCCCTTGCACACTGCTCACACGCTCCCTTGCACGCTCTCTGCACACCTCCTTGCATGCTGCTCACATGCTCCCTTGCACACTCACTGCACACCCCCTTGCACGCTGGCACATGCTCCCTTGCACGCTGCAAACTGCATCCACGCTCCCTTGCACACTTCCTGCATGCCCTCTTGCACACTCTGTACACGCTCCCTTGCACACTCTCTGCACACCCCCTGCATGCTCTCCGCACATGCTCCCTTGCACACTGGCACACACTCCCTTGCACGCTGACTGCACACTCCCTTGCACGCTGTGCACATGCTCCCTTGCACGCTCGCCGCACACCCCCTTGCACCCTCACCGCACATCCCATTCCACGCTCACTGCACACTCCCTTGCACACTCACTGCACATCCCCTTGCATGCTGCTCACACGCTCCCTTGCACGCTCTCTGCACACCCCTTTGCATGCTGCTCACACGCTCCCTTGCACGCTCTCTGCACACCCTCTTGAACACTCTGTGCATGCTCCCTTGCACACTGTCTGCACACCCCCTTGCACGCTGCTCACACGCTCCCTTGCATGCTCTCTGCACACACCCTTGCACACTGCTCACGTGCTCCCTTGCACGCTCTCTGCACACACCCTTGCACACTGGCACATGCTCCCTTGCACGCTCGCCGCACACCCCCTTGCACCCTCACCGCACATCCCATTCCACGCTCACTGCACACTCCCTTGCACACTCACTGCACACCCCCTTGCACGCTGGCACACACTCCCTTGCATGCTCTCTGCACACCCCCTTGCATGCTGGCACACGCTCCCTCACACACTCTCCGCACACCCTCTTGCACACTCTGTGCATGCTCCCTTGCACGCTGCTCACACGCTTCCTTGCACTCTCTGCACACCCCCATGCACGCTCTCCGCACACCCCTCGGCCCGCTGGCACACGCTCCCTTGCACGCTCTCCACACACCCCCTTGCACACCGCTCACACGCTCCCTTGCTCATCCCGCCTGGCCCCTCTGCGCTCCCAGCACACGCGTGTGCACGTGCTTCCCACGCGCCCCTTGCACGCTCACCCCGGCAGGGCGGGGGGACTGAAGAGGGGAGCCCCGGGTGGGATCAATAGCGAATTAGTGACTTTACGCCCGACCAATGGGTGCCCGGTGGCGGCAGCGGGGCCGCGGCGGTGCCCCCGCTCATGTGCCACCGCCACCACCGCCACCACCGCCACCACCGCGCCCGTGTGTGTCCCCCCGCCCCAGCTCAGGCGCTGATCTCCACAGCGTTGACCTCCTCCTGCTCCCGGATGACATGGACGCCAGCAGTCCGCAGCAGCCGCGGGGCACCGCGGGAACGGGCCGGCGAGCCGGGTGGCGACCTGTGCGTGCGCGTGGAGGCGGGCGAGCGAGCCGGCGAGCGGTGGTAACGGCGAGTCGAACGCCCCACCGGCCCCGGCGAGCGCCCGGCTGCCGGTACCGGCGAGCTGGTGTAGCCCGGTTCAACCGTGCCGCGGGGTTCGGGCGGTGAGTCCTCCTCCGCCTCCGGTGAGTCCTGCCAAAAGCCAAGGGTAGACGAGCGCGCCCGGCACCCGAGGCCTGGCAGCGCGGCGCGAAGCCGGGGTGCTGCCGCCACGCTACCGGCCGCTCACCTTGTCCTTGAGGATGTACAAGGCCACCGGGTTTTTGCGCTCATGCTCACCGCTTCGCGGGATGCCCTCGGCTGCGTGAAGGCAAGGCCTTGCTTACCGTGCCGGGGGCGTTGGCGCTGCCCAACCCGCCGGCGCCGGGACTCACCCTCGTGCTTCAGGCGCTCCTCGTCCTGCTCGGCGTATTCGGAGGGCGGTTGCGTCTCCGCTTGGCGCTTCTCCCTGGGGAAGGGATGAGGGATGGGGCGGCACTGGGGCCGCTGTGTGGGGAGCTGCCTGTGGGGCAGCCGGGAGAGGGCACGGTGCTGCAGGGAGGGAGAGGAGGGTGGGATGGGATGGGAGAGATGGATCAGGGTGGGATGGGATGGGATGGGATGGGAGAGATGGATCAGGGTGGGATGAGATGGATCTACACAGGAGAGCTGGATCAGGATGGGATGGGATGGGATGGGATGGGATGGGATGGGATGGGACGGGAGAGATGGATCAGGGTGGGATGAGATGTTTCTACACAGGAGAGATGGATCAAGGTGGGATGGGACGGGATGGGTCTACACAGGAGAGATGGATCAAGGTGGGATGGGATGAGGTGGGATGGGGTGGCATGGGATGGAATGGGATGGGTTGGGTCAGGGTGGCATGAGATGGATCTACACAGGAGAGATGGATCAAGGTGGGATGGGATGCGATAGGATGGGATGGGAGAGATGGATCAGGGTGGGATGAGATGGGATGGGATGGGATGGGATGGGATGGGATGGGATGGGATAGGATGGGACGGAGAGATGGATCAGGGTGGGATGAGATGGATCTCCACATGAGAGATGGATCAAGGTGGGATGGGATGGGTCAGGGTGGCATGAGATGGGTCTACACAGGACAGCTGGATCAAGGTGGGATGGGATGGGATGGGATGGGATGGGATGGGATGGGTCTACACAGGATGAGGCTAGATGGGACAAAATAAGATGGGATGGATCAAAGCAGAATGGGATGGGATGGAGTGGGTTGGGATGGGATGGGGTGGAGTGGGGTGGGAAGGTACAGAACAAGATGGGATGGGATGGGATGAGACAGAATGGGACAAGATAGGACAGGAACACCCTTGGTGTCCTGTGTTACCCCCAGCCGTACTTCTTGGAGGGTTTCCAGCAGGCACAAACTGTCACCAGGGTGACAAGGAGGAAGATGCCACCAGTGGAGAGGATTATGTAGAGGGAGCTCCGGCCTGGGAGAGAGGAACGAGGGGGGACAACCCTCCCCCCCCCTCAAATTTTAGATGGGAGCATCTGCCAGGAACAGCCAAGCCTGGGGGTGCAGGGGGGAGGAACAGGCATCTTACGGTAGACGGTGAGCTTCACGGGGACGCTGCGGCCGTGGCTGATGGGGTTCTCCACCAGGCAGCTGTAGACATCATCGTCGGCCATGAGGACTCGGGTGATGGTGAGGATCTTCTGGTCGGGGGAGAGGAGCAGGCGGGAGTCGTTGCTCAGCGGCCGCCCGTCCTTCAGCCAGGTGTAGGTGGGCTTGGTGCCGTTCTCGTGCGAGCAGTTGAGGGTGAAGAACTCACTGAGCTCCAGCACCGTCGAGGAGGCCACCAGCACTTGTGGCTTCGAGATTGGGACTGTGGGCAAGTGGGGGAAACAGGGTGATGCCACGTCTTGGGGGATGGACTCACCCCAGGGGTGGGAAGTGGGACAGTAAAGCCCCACCGGGGATGTAGCTTGGCAGCACGGGGGGGTTGAACCCCCAAAACCAGCTCCCAGTTGCAGAATCATAGAATCATAGAATGATAGAATCATAGAATAATAGAATTATAGAATTACAGAATCATAGAATAATAGAATAATAGAATCACAGAATTATAGAATCATAGAATTATAGAATCATAGAATCATAATTATAGAATCACAGAATTATAGAATCATAGAATTATAGAATCATAGAATCATAGAATTATAGAATCACAGAATTATAGAATCATAGAATTATAGAATCATAGAATCATAGAATTATAGAATCACAGAATTATAGAATCATAGAATTATAGAATCATAGAATTATAGAATCATAGAGTCATAGAGTCACAGAATCATAGAATCATAGAATTATAGAATCATAGAATAATAGAATCAGAGTCATAGAATCATAGAATCATAGAATTATAGAATCATAGAATTACAGAATCATAGTATTATAGAATCATAGAATCATAGAATTATAGAATAATAGAATTATAGAAAAATAGAATCATAGAATAATAGAATCATAGAGTCATAGAATTATAGAATCACAGAATTATAGAATCATAGAGTCATAGAACCAGGGCAGGTTTAGATTGGATGTTAGAAAAATTGGATGTTAGAAAAAAAATTGTTACTGAAAGAGTTGTCAGGGCTGGAACAGGCTGCCCAGGGAGGGGCTAAGTCACCTTCCCTGGATGTGTTCAGAAAAAGGGGAGATGAGGTACTGAGGGATATGGTTTAGTTTAGGATGTGAATGGTTGGACTTGATGATCCTAAAGGTCTTTTCCAACCTTGTGATTCTGTGATAGAATGGTCTGGGTTGGAAGGGACCCCAAGGATCACACAGTTCCAGCCCCCCTGCCACAGGCAGGGCCACCAACCTCCAGGCCTGGAGCTACACAAGGTTGCCCAGGGCCCCATCCAACCTGGCCTTGAACACCCCCAGGGATAATGGGGCACCCACCCCCTCTCTGGGCAGCCTGTCCCAGCCCCTCACCACTCTCTCTGCACAGAACTTCCCCCTAATCTCTAAAAAACAGAGAATAGGAAGCCCCCCCCGCAGAGAGGGGAAGATGTCTCATGGAGAGCTCAGCCTCAGACACCCTTTCTGGCGCTTACTGTCCACGGTGAGGTTGATGGTCTTCTCGCCGGTGAAGGTGTCGTCGGTGATGGACACCTCCACCTCGTAGGCGCCTTCATCAGCCAGCTGCAAGGGGCTGATGAGCAGGGAGCCGTTCTCCAGCACCCGGATGCGGTCGCGGTAGTCGGGCCGCAGGTTGCCGATGATCTCGGTGCCGATGGACTGGACCACGGTGACGGGCTTGTCCCTCTTCAGCTGCCACTTCACCACCGGCTTGTCGGCGCTGGCGCTGGCGTAGCGCACCGACAGCAGCGCCGCCTTGCCCGCCGTGCCGCGCACCAGCGGCGTGGGGCTGGTGATGTTCACCCCCGCCAGCAGACCTTGGGGTGGGGAGAGACAACAGGGTGGGGTGGGGTGGGGTGGGGGAGGGCAAGCCTGGAGCTGTGCTGAGGACCTCCCCCCAACCTTAAAAAAGCCACCCAGCCCCCCCCCCCAACACACACACACACACACACACTGAGCCCCTTGCGGGTGCTGTGGGCATCACCCCAAAATCTGTAGGGAGGGAGGAGGGGGAAATTTTTGCATCCCACCCCCCAACCCTGGTGGATTCGCTGGTTCAGACAACACCCTCCCACCCTGCTCCCCCCCAACCCCACCCTGCCTCCATATGGGGCTGGGGGCACGTGCATCGTGCCTCACTGCTGGTTTTAAGCCAGAAGTGGGAGGATAAAATAGAGGAAAATAATAATTTGGGGGGTGGGGGAGGTGGGGACCCCCCAAAACAGCCTCAATCTCCAAAATATAGTAGCCTCATCCCCCTCCCCTGCCAGCCCTGGGGGTCCCATCGGTGAACCCCCATCCCAGATA
The DNA here is from genome assembly GCA_020800305.1 of Porphyrio hochstetteri. Classification (NCBI taxonomy): domain Eukaryota; kingdom Metazoa; phylum Chordata; class Aves; order Gruiformes; family Rallidae; genus Porphyrio; species Porphyrio hochstetteri. The sequence continues at coordinate 7,321,947 of CM036929.1, forward strand.
CTGTCACCCAATGGCAAACAAATCCCATATTGAAGGGGAAAGGGGGGGGGGGGGGTGTTGGGGGGGTGGGAGAGTAGGAAAACCAGCTGGGGAGGGCAAAGCAGGAGTGAGAAAGGCTTTAACCAAGCCTGAAAAGTCATGGGACCTATTGGTATGCAGCGTCCGTCTGTCCGTCCCTCCCAGCCCTGCAAACATGCCCCGACCTGAAAAATTTGGGGGGACCCCCCCCCATAGGGAAAATCCAGGCACAGGATGGGATAGGATGGGGTAAGGGGTGGGTTTAATGCATCTTTGCCCACTGAGGATCCCCCAAATCGCTGCTTTTTAACCCATTCTTCCCTTTCTTAACCCAACCCCTGGGGCTGATTTCTCTCTCCTCTCAGGGTAATCAATTAGGGAGTTAATTAATCAATCAGGCAACATTCATATCTACAGCATCCCTGGGGGGCTCATGCTGGAAGCCCACCCAAAATCCTTGGGGTTTTCCCACTATTTCCTCAAAGAAATCTGTATTTCTTTGGGATAAGAAAAGCACAGCAGCGTTTTTGGGGTGCCCTGGCTGCGAGTGGGGTGGGGAGGGGGCTGTTTTAGGGTGCTTTGCATCTTCAGATCATCTGGAGGGGGTCTGGGGGTGGGTTATTTTGGGTCCAAGCTTTGAGTAAAAGGGTATGAAATCAGCATGGGGCGTTTTTGATGGCGTTGGACTTGGGATGGGGAAAGTCCAGGGACCCCCAAAATGGGGGTATTGAGGAAATAAAGGATGGAGGCAGCTGGGATGGGGGTAAACAAGAGCCAGGTGGGATATGGGGAGGGGGTTGTTGGGGGAAAGCCAAAGGGTGGGTAAGAAAAGACATTTGGGGGTGCTGAAAAATGGCCAGAAAAGGGGGTTCAGGAGAAGCTGAAAAACTGGGGGGGATGCTTGGGGGTGGCTGGTGGCAGATCCAACCCCGCCACCCCCATCCCAGCAAGACCTCCTTTTTCCCAGTGTATTTCTCAGTTCTTATTCCCAACCCCCCCTTCAAACCCTCTAAACCCCCTCCCCTTCACCAGGTCCCACCACCCTCCGCCCCCCCAATCCTCCATCTCCCCCAAAAAAACCCCATGGAAAAACGGGGAAAACCCATGGAAAAAGAGGAAAACCCATGGAAAATGGGGAAAACCCACGGAAAATGGGGAAAACCCAGGGATAAATAGGAAAACCCATGGGGAAATGGGGAAAACCCATGGAAAAAGAGGAAAACCCATGGAAAATGGGGAAAACCCATGGAAAAAGAGGAAAACCCATGGAAAATGGGGAAAACCCATGGAAAATGGGGAAAACCCGTGGAGAAATGGGAAAACCAATGGAGAAATGGGAAAATCCAGGGAGAAATTGGATAACCCCCCCTCCATCCCCTACCTGCGTTCAGCGCCAGGAGCCAGGTCACCGGCAGCAAGCAGGGGGGAGCGGGATGGCCCCGTGGGGCGCCCGGCGCTCCCCACATTTCAGGCGAGCTCACCCCCCGAATCCGTCCTCTTCCCCACTCCGGGCACGTCCCTGGGCGCTCCCAGCTTGGCCTTTTGCCCGGCTAATTTCTTTCTTTTCCCTTTTTTTTTCCCCTCTCTCTGCGTGTTGTTCTTCCCTCTCTCAATAGAGCCCTGTGTCCCGGCGGCTTTCGCCTCCCCAGCGGCCTCGAGCTGACATTTATTTGGGGAAAAAACATCCAGATTTGGCATTTCCACACACACCCCCCTCACCACCCCTCTGTTACAGCCCCACGTTTCCGTGTTTTCCCAATCCTGGGGTGTTGGGATGAGGTTTTGGGGGGGGGGGCATCACCCCCAGCATCCCCGCAAAGGTTTGCCATCCTCTCCCGTGGATAATCCCATGGGATTCAGTGGTCTGAGCATCCCATTATGTTGGTGGGGGTGGTGGGGTTTTTTTAGGGGGGAGGGGAGTTTGCAAAGCTGGACCCCAACCCCAAAGGAGCAATCCATTCTCTCCTCCCCCCCTCTTCTTTCTCTCTCTCCCTGGGCTTTGAAATGAAGCTGTGGTCACATCCAGGCTTTGTTCCAGCTCCGGTGCCAATTAGCGACGGTTCCCCAGGCACCGCTGAATAGGGCAGCGGGGGTGTGGGGCAGGATGCCCAGAGTCCCTTCCCAGCGCCTTCCCCCCCCCACCCTGAGACCTGCCAAACTCATCACCCCAGTGAGCCCACCCCTCCCCACCCCGAGGAGGCTCCCCAGCTCCAAAAAAGGGGTCAAGCCCTTCGAGCATCCCGCTCCAGCAGGATGGAGATGCTCCAGGGGAGACATTTTTGGGGGGAACGTTATGGCAGGAGGTGTTTCGGGGGGGGGTGTAGTTTTTTGTGGGGGGTTCTGTAGGGAGGCATTTTGGGGGATGTTATAGGGAGGTGCTTTGAGGGACTTTGGGGGGCAGTAAAGGGGGGTAACAGAGAGGTACCATGGGGAGATGCTATGGGGGGGGTGCGGGGGAAGGGATTTGGGGGGGGTTCAGGGATGCTCTGGGGATGCAGTGGGGGTATATTGAGGGGGCTTCCCGGGGGTTGTTCTTGAGGGTGACCCGGGGATGCTCTGGGGTTGTTTCAGGGTGCGCGGGCGTTGTTTAGGGAGCGCACTCAGGGGGACACAGCACATTCCCCCCCCTCCCCAACCCCGCCTCCCCGCTTTGCCCGCCCCGGCGGGACTCGAACCCGCGGCCCGAAGGCGATTGGGGATGGGGGGGGGGGAATAGGGGGCGGGGAAGGAGCGGGGCGGGCGGAAGTGGCGCCGGGATTCAAAGCGTCGGTTGAGGCGGAAGCGGCGCTCGGTGGGAGAGGCGGGTTCGAGTCCCGGCTGTGGCGGTTGCCTGGCCGGGGGGCGCAGCGCTGCCCGAGGGGCGAGGGGGCCGGGGGGGTCCCGGCCGGGTGAGGGGTCCCTGCCGGATGAGGGGTCCCTGCCGGATGAGGGGTCCCTGCCGGATGAGGGGTCCCTGCCGGATGAGGGGTGCGCGGGGCTGCGGGCCGTTGGGCTGCCCGGTTGTGGGGGGTGGGGGAAGGGGGGCGCTGAGGGCGGGGGCGGGGCCTGCAGTGGGGTGCCGGGAGGAGGGGTCCCCCCACGCTCACCTCCTCTGTCCCTTGCCCAGGGCCCGGCGCGATGCTGCCGCCCGCGGAGGCCGGAGAGCGCCCGGGGGGGCGCCGGGCGAGACCCCCGCTGCGGGGCTGGAGGGTGCTGGCGGAGAGGAACCAGAGCGTGGCCCCCGTGGGGGCCTGGGTGGAGAGCGCCTCAGGGCGGCCGGAGGAGAGCGCGGCCTTTGTGAGTGCGGGCACGGGGGGTCCGGGTGCCCTTCGGGCTCAGCGGGGTGGGGGTCTCACTATGGACGTCTCCCAGTTGCCCCAGCAAGCCCCGCAGGGGCCACCTGAGCTGCCACCGAGCTCTGTCTCCATTTGCAGGCAGCCAGGAGCGCGGTTCCCGGGAGGAATGACTGATTTTGGTGGTGTTTTGGGTAGGGTTGAGCCTCACCGTGGTGTCAGTGTAGCCTGGTGCCTCATTTACCTGAGGCCTGAACCGATTCCCCTCAGACAAACCCTCTTTTGGGTCGCTTTTAAACACCTGGCCAGTCAGGAATCCAGCCAGTGCTCTAATCAGCTGCTTAATTAGCCACACTCTGCTTTTCATTTTCACCAGGCCTATGGATTTTCAGTGCCTTCCTCACAGCTCCCTCCCAGCACAGGTGGCACAGCCAGAACCTCGCAGGCTTGTGCCTCCCCCTGTGAGTTTTCTTCCTGCTGTTCCCAGCTACTCCTTGGTTTCCTGGCACTGGTTTTGACCTCAGTGCTGTACCCAGCTGACTGGCTTCCCCCCTGTATCCATGCTGCTTTTTCCTTTCCTATTCCTCGAGTGCTGGGTCCAGTTCTGGGCTCCTCAGCATCAGAAGGACATGGAGGTCCTGGAGCGAGTCCAGAGAAGGGCAACCAGGCTGGGGAAGGGGCTGGAGGGCAAATCCTCTGAGGAGCAGCTGAGGGAGCTGGGGGTGTTGAGCCTGGAGAAGAGGAGGCTGAGGGGAGACCTTCTCCCCACCTCCCCTGCCCTGCCAGGAGGGTGCAGAGAGGTGGGCGCTGGTCTCTTCAGCCAGGGGCCAGGAGATGGGACAAGGGGCAATGGGCTCAAGCTGTGCCAGGGCAGGGGCAGAGCAGCTGTTAGGAGAGAATTCTTCCCTGGCAGAGTTGTCAGGGCCTGGCCCAGGCTGCCCAGGGAGGGGGCTGAGTCCCTGCCCCTGGGTGTGTTTAACAGAGGTGGAGATGAGGTGCTCAGGGATCTGGTTCAGCTTAGGATGGGAATGGTTGGACTTGATGATCTTAAAGGGCTTTTCCAACCCAGTGATTCTGTTTCTGCTTTGAGGCTATTAGAAGTGGACTGAAAAGTGCATTAAATCCAGGATGATGAGTTCAGTCCCCTGTAATTAATGTGGAAATGTTCCAGAAGCTCCTGCCCTTCCGAGATGAATTATTTCCATATTGTAATTTAAACCCTGAAAGGTTGAGATAATGTATGGAAATGAATCATCTCCATATTCTGCATAACTCCTGCCTCAGTCCTCTGGAACTTCTCTGGGAGCCAAATTTCTTCCCAACTGCTCTGGGGGGAGACGGATGGACCTGGGTGCTCCTGGTGCAACCCCTCAGCACGAGAGCTTTCAGGTGTGGATGGAGGCATGCAGGGTTACCAGACCTGAGCTAACATACTCTTATATGCCAGACAGTGATATTAAAATATATATTATGTTAATGCTGATGAGGTTGTCACTGGGAAGTGTGGCAGAGCATCAAGTCATGTAGCTCTGGCTTGGTTTCATCAGTAACAGTGCAGCTCCCTCCCCAGGTTCCTCCTTGGGTTGGTTGTGTTCTTGAGGGTCAGAGGGATGTAGGGAGCATCTGACCCAGCACTTGCTGAGCTGATTTTCTGACTTTCTTCAGATTTAACACTGATTTTTCTTGCTTCAGGCTGTGCTGTGGTGACAGCCAGGAAAGCCACACCGTTATTCTCTAAGCTCTGGTACTATCACCATGACCCCAACCTTAAGAAAAACCCAAAACTGATTATTTTTTCCTAATTTTCTTTTTCTTTAAGTCATTGCTTTTAATCTTTTACTTCAGTTGGTACTAATGTTCTCTCTGTTTTCCTGATCTGCTTCCAGTCTTGCTCCAGCATCCATGGGATTAGGGGCCAACCTGTTCCTTTTGTATCCAGGCTTCAAACATGTGAGCATCACTTCAGAGCCTGGAGATGCTCTATGAGGCTGCCAACTTTTTTCTTTCCATGGCAGAGTTAAAGGAGGAGGTGTGCTCTGTAACTGGCTAGCTAGGTTCAATCCCAGCTCAAAATCAGTCAGGCACCATCCAAGCTGTTATCACACAGGTTTTGATATCAAACATCATTCAGCTTGCTCTGGGTGTGGGAAGGGGAGGTGGGAAACACCCCACCCTAAGGCTGTGCTGGGACAGAACTCACCCTAAAGCTTGTTTGTGCCTCTTGCAGGCTTCAGCCTTTCAGGTGGAGGAGGAGTTGAAGGAGCAGCAGCAGAGGAAGGCAGCCAGCCTGAGACGCTTCCAGGGGGAGGTGAGGCAGCGGGTGAACCAGCAGGTCAGGATGAGGAGGAAGCAGCAGCTGCAGAAGTCCTGTGAAGCGGTAAGGACATCCCTGCCCTCAGCAGGGGGCTTGCAGGGGGGGCTTGCAGGAGGAGCAGGGTGCAATTGGAGTGGGGAGGGGGAAATCCACGAGTTAACAAGGGGAAAAACCAAACCCGAGGAAACTCGTGTCCCCTCCAGCAAGGGCAGGGTGACACCTTGGCTCTGAAGGGGCTTGAAGCCCTTTGGTTCTCTGAGGCAGCGGAAGATCAGAGTCCTGGGGCCCTGTGTGGAACGGAGCAGAGTTAAAAAATAGCCTGGGGGAGGTGGGGGGGACGTGTCTGGCTCCAGGCGAAGCAGCTCGGTTCTGTTCTCCCTCTTCCAGGGCTGTCGTGTATTTTGGAAGCAACACTTTGGGCCTGTTGCCACGTTCCTGTTCCCTTGATGCTTTCTACCTTTTAAACCAAACTGCCAGGAAGGGAATGCTGAAATGGCAGCAGTTTTGAGCTGGTTTGGGCTGTTTCTGGGGCTCAGGAGGCAGGGCTCAGTGGCAATGTCCTCACATGGCTGCTGGCACTGCTCCGAATCATAGAATGCCAGACTGGGCTGGGTTGGAAAGGACCCCAGGGGTCACACAGTTCCAACCCCCTGCCACAGGCAGGGCCACCAACCTCCAGGCCTGGAGCTACACAAGGTTGCCCAGGGCCCCAGCCAACCTGGCCTTCAACACCCCCAGGGATGGGGCACCCACCCCCTCTCTGGGCAGCCTGTTCCAGCCCCTCACCACTCTCTCTGCAAAGAACTTCCCACTAATCTCTCCTCTCCCCCTTCCCTCCTCCAGCTTCACTCCAGCCCCCTTGTCCTGCCAGTCTCTGCCCTTGAACAAGCTGATTCCCCTCCTGTTCCTCTGCTCCCTTCAGGCACTGGGAGGCTGCAATGAGGTCCCCCCACAGCCTTCTCTTCTCCAGGCTGACCCAGCCCAGCTCCCTCAGCCTCTCTCCGTAGGGGAGCTGCTCCAGCCCTCTGATCCCCTCCGTGGCTCCTCTGACCCCTCTCCAACAGCCCCACATCTCTCTTGTCCTGGGGCCCCAGCTCTGGACACAGGACTCCAGCTGGGGCCTCCCCAGGGCAGAGCAGAGAGGGACAATCCCCTCCCTGTCCCTGCTGCCACCCTTCTGCTGATGGAGCCCAGGATCCCATCGCCCTTCCCAGCTGCCAGAGCCACTGCTGGCTCAGGGGAAGTTCCTCCCCCACCATGACCCCCAGGTCCCTCTCAGCAGGGCTGCTCTCCAGGAGCTCTTCTCCCAGGCTCTATCTATGGCTAGGATTCTTCACCACCCTGTAGCTGCCATCCTGAGAGATGCCACCACCCAGCCAGCAGCTCCCTGCCCTAGAGAATGGTTTCCAAGTGGCTTTTTTCACCCTGGGCTGCTTGTCCCAGCAGGCAGAGAGGGAGAGCCGCTTGGCCACGCAGTACTCGCGCGCCGCGCTGTGCCTGACCCCGAGGAGGAACACGTGCCTGTACCGGAGCCAGCCCCAGCCTGTCATCGGTGGTCCCCAGGCCCGTGCTGCCCCTCTGCAGCAGGGAGAGGTGCCAAGCCAGCCATTCCAGCAGCAAGCTGCCAAGGTGAGTGATTCCCCTCTGGTGTTTTCCATCCTGGCTCTGTCACGCCGGGTGCCTGTGGTTAGAAACTGGAGGGGCAGTATTTCCTTTCCAGCTCCTCATCCCCCATAGAATCCCAGACTGGGCTGGGTTGGAAGGGACCCCAAGGATCACAGAGCTCCAACCCCCCTGCCACAGGCAGGGCCACCAACCTCCAGGCCTGGAGCTACACAAGGTTGCCCAGGGCCCCATCCAACCTGGCCTTGAACACCCCCAGGGATGGGGCACCCACCCCCTCTCTGGGCAGCCTGTTCCAGCCCCTCACCACTCTCTCTGCAAAGAACTTCCCCCTAATCTCTCCTCTCCCCCTTCCCTCCTCCAGCTTCACTCCATCCCCCTTGTCCTGCCAGTCTCTGCCCTTGAACAAGCTGATTCCCCTCCTGTTCCTCTGCTCCCTTCAGGCACTGGGAGGCTGCAATGAGGTCCCCCCACAGCCTTCTCTTCTCCAGGCTGACCCAGCCCAGCTCCCTCAGCCTCTCTCCGTAGAGGAGCTGCTCCAGCCCTCTCATCTTTTATTTTTCTTTAAAGCTGAATGAAATGAAACGCTGGTTTATGTTTTCAGGCCCCCGTAGCGCTCATCAGAGCCTCCCAGAGGAGATGGAGCATCCTGGAGGCTGCTCTGGCTGTAGTTGTAGGTAGAGGTGACTTGTCCCTGTGCGCTTGTCTCTCTGCGGGTCTGTCATACCCGAGAGGCAGCAGTAGGTGGTGCCACTTCATTCCTGCTTGTTTCCTGCAGACCGGGATTATGGGATGGAGAGATCTTGGAAAAGCTGCCCTGGAGACTGTTTTATGCTCTAATTTATTTAATTTTTTTTAATGGTGATGTTTATGCTGCGTTTGGCGTTTTAGGAAGTGCCTGAGTTTGGCTCGGAGCTGGAGCTGCTCTGCACTATTTGTGTCAGAGCCAGCGTGGCCAGCAGGCCCAGGGAGGGGATTGTGTCCCTGTGCTGGGCACTGGGGAGGCTGCAGCTCGAGTGCTGGGTCCAGTTCTGGGCTCCTCAGCATCAGAAGGACATGGAGGTCCTGGAGCGAGTCCAGAGAAGGGCAACCAGGCTGGGGAAGGGGCTGGAGGGCAAATCCTCTGAGGAGCAGCTGAGGGAGCTGGGGGTGTTGAGCCTGGAGAAGAGGAGGCTGAGGGGAGACCTTCTCCCCACCTCCCCTGCCCTGCCAGGAGGGTGCAGAGAGGTGGGCGCTGGTCTCTTCAGCCAGGGGCCAGGAGATGGGACAAGGGGCAATGGGCTCAAGCTGTGCCAGGGCAGGGGCAGAGCAGCTGTTAGGAGAGAATTCTTCCCTGGCAGAGTTGTCAGGGCCTGGCCCAGGCTGCCCAGGGAGGGGGCTGAGTCCCTGCCCCTGGGTGTGTTTAACAGAGGGGGAGATGAGGTGCTCAGGGATCTGGTTTAGCACAGGACAGGGACAGTTGGACTCGATGATCTCAGAGGTCTTTTCCAGCCTGGTGATGCTGGGATTCTGTGATCCAAGCTGCCCTGTAAGCAGAGGAAATGAGGAGTGGGGAAGCTGAGCTGGTGCTTTCTGGTGGATAACAAAGAGCCCAGGTGCTGCTCTTGGGTTTGGAAGGATGGAAGAGCAGCTTTATGTGGGGAACTTGGGGTGGCACTTGGTAACAGGAGCATGTGTGATGCCATGCTGGGAGAAGTCTGGGATGGTGAGAAAATGATTAGGAAGCAGGTGTCCAAGGGCAGGAGAGTGTTCCCAGGCTGGTATTTCCCTCTGGGGCAAAGGAAGGAGGCTTGGAAACTTCTTTTTCAACCTGGTGATGCTGTGTGTGCTCCAGCTGAAGCATCTCCAGATGGAGAATCACTTCTGGCTGGACAATTGGGCATCAGGACCTCCTGGTTTGTGAGTGTGGGTCAGCCCTCTGCCAGGCCTGGGGTGGGATTTCAGTGCATTGGGACAGCTCTGAAGGACACCTGGGGTTGTGGGTCACCCTGTGGCTGGTAACAAAGCTACCTGTGGAGCTACACTCCTGTGGAGGTGGCTCCTGTGGCACTGACCTTCCTGGGGTGGCAGAAGGCAGCTCGTGGTGGTTTGTTTCACCTTGTTCTCCCTTTCTCCCCTCCTGGCAGCTCAGTCAAACCATGAAGCAAGCTCGGCACAGGCTGGCATCCTGCAGAACTCTGCCCCAAGGAACAGGCTCCCCCCAGCTTCCTGGAGGAGTCTGGAGCCCAGAGGTGAGCCATGGGTGCCTGGGGTTGGCTGGAAGGTCTGGTTCTGATGGGCAAATCCAAAACAGGGTTGGGTTCTCTGGCAGAAGGGGGCTTTCCCTGTCCTGCCTGTTGACTTCAGTGCCCTGAGGGCTCCAGCCTGTGGACTCTGATCTTCTTGCTGCCCTTTCAAGAGAAGGCAGCAGGATGTGGTGGGTGAAAAGGGCCTTGTTTGCAGAGACTAGTGAGTGGGAAACTAGGAAATAACAGTTCCAGAGAGGGTTGGGTTTATCTTTTAGAGACAGATTGGGATCTGGGAGGAATGTGACAAGCAGCCCTTCCCTTAGGTGCTTTTATTTCTTCAGTAGATCTCAACAGCTCAGTGTGTGTCCCTGTTTCCTGTGGGTGGCAAAGTTCTGGAGGGTTTTTCTCACCAGGGGCTGGCTTCTGGTAGAGAATTGTTGGCACACATTGACTTGCTTTGAAGCAGTGAGGGAAGGAGGTTGGTCCCCAGTGCTTCACCTTTTGTTCTCTTTGAGTTTCATGCCACTTCTGTCACCCCAGTGTTGAAGAGCAGCTTTCTGTTGGAGCTATCATGCCTCTTTCTATGCCATGACTGATGTACTTGGCCTCTCCATGAGTCCTGGAGGACACCACCAGCATCATGACCTGGTATTTTCTCTTCATGCCTCCTCCAGAGCTGGTTTCCTGCCCAGCCTGCAGTTCTTCATTCCCATCTCTCTCAGGTTCAGCAAAGGTGAAGTAGATCTTGGCCAGCTGTTATCTGAAAAATACCTTTATGTAAGGGCTGGCCAGGCTCTTCCTCCTCTGTGAACTCACCTTTCTGTTCAAGGAAGTCAACTTTGCCAACCATAGGTGCAGAAACAGGATAATTATGGGCTTGAAAACCTTGTTAGCTCTTTGGGGACACTAAGCATACCTTCTGGTTGAGTCCTCCATCAGAGTGAGTCACTACTGGACTATTGGTGGCACCAAAACCTCCTGTGAATAATGTGGTCACTGCACAGAGGGTCAGAGTGTCCCTGAAGATGATAACAAGTGAGGTGTGTGGGAGAGAAACAAGGCTGGGGAGGGATTGGGGACTGTCCTCTCAGCTGAATTACCACCCTTACAGTGAAACCTCTGCTCTCCTCAAGCCTCTGGTGAGGAGGGTTTTAACAGCTTCCCCAGGTGACTTATTCCAGGAGGAATGTATTGATTTATTATATGACTCCCAGATAGCAGAGTGGGGGCTCTGGGGGGAGAAGCTCTGTTATTAATCTGATTCTTTCTCTTTGTGTGAAGCTTTGCCAGGATGCAGAAGGCTGCTGTGGCCTTCACCACCTCAGTAACTTCTGCCCTTGCTCTTGTCCTCACTGGGTTTCCTCTGGCTGGCTGCTCCAGCTGACTCCTTTTGGGTTGAACCCCAGTTGGTTCTAGCCCCATTCTCAAATGCTTCTGCAGTTCCAAGTGGCTTGGTGGGGTTAGTAAAGTGTAATCAAGATTCTTCTTTCTCCCCTCATCCAGGGTGATGATTAAATTACAGAGCAGAGCCCACCTAGTCCTTAACTCTTTGTTTCTGGGCAGTGAGCTCCTGAGCTGCCATCTGGGTGGTGTTTTTACCCAGCACTGCACCTCCCATCCAAGGGTTTCACCTCCCAGATGTTTCTGTACACCAGTGTTGAATCAGGCCCAAGCAAAACCCAGTTCAAACCCAGGAGCCTTCAGCTGTGCTTTGCCTGAGGCCTCTTCCTTCTGCTGTGGGACAGATTCAAACCAGGGAGACTGGCCTCACTCTTGACCAATTTATGCTGATTGCTGCTTATCTTGTTTTCTAGGAGTTTGCACCTTGGAATACTCTGTAACTTTTCCTTCCCAGATTCTTCTTGCTGCCTTTGGCTGAATTCTGACTCCCTGGAGCATAAACCACTCTTCTTTCTGGTGTCCTCAGGCAACTAACTGTCTTCCTGGAGTCCTTTAGTCTCTTACTAAAGCCTGACTTGTTACATTGATCCCTCTTGCTTTGCTCAGAGCTTTGGCCTTTCTGACACTTGTTTTATTGTCCCAATGTGCTTGTGTTGTCTCCTGCCTGATCCCTTCAGTAATCTGACTCTGTGCTCTGCTTCCTCTGTGCATTTACTCAGGTTAGAGGGACCCTTGCTTCTCCAGCAATCCCACTTTCTGCTGTTTTCTTCCTTCCCCACCCCCCTTTCCTCTTCTGAGTCACATTCCCCACCATCAGTAATCAATCTTCCTGACACCTTTCCTCTTCCTCTCTCCCACAGATCAATTTTCAGGTCAAAAACATTCAAATAAGTTGCTTCCCAACTTTCCCAAGCAGATCCCTGGGTGAGAATTGCATGGAAAGAACCTGATTCATTCAGGCAGGACAAGGGGGATGGAGTGAAGCTGAAGGAAGGAAGGTTTAGATGAGATCTTAGGGGGAAGTTCCTCACAGAGAGAGTGGTGAGGGGCTGGAACAGGCTGCCCAGAGAGGGGGTGGGTGCCCCGTGTCTGGGGGTGTTCAAGGCCAGGTTGGATGGGGCCCTGGGCAACCTTGTGTAGCTCCAGGCCTGGAGGTTGGTGGCCCTGCCTGTGGCAGGGGGGTTGGAGCTCTGTGACCCTTGGGGTCCCTTCCAACCCAGACCAGTCTGGGATTCTATGGTGTTCACCTCCTCTTCAGCCACTTCCCCTTTAGGCTTTGGCAGCCTGCTGTAGGTCCCCAGCACAAGAGCACCTAAATTCTTTTCCCCAATCCATCACTCATTGAAATTGGTGTTTGGGGGTTTTTTTTCCCCCCACTGTGATCAGTTTAATTTCCTTCTGCCTTCAGGGCTTCAGAGCATCCCTGCAAAGCAATAACTGTTCCTCCCCGTTCTCTTGGCCTCACCAAAGAAGCTCATGTCTTTGTGGTTCTGTCAGAACAGGGTCAACAAGTAATTTTACAGACTCACAGAGCTGTAGGGGTGGGAAGGGCCCTCCAGAGCCCATGGGGTCCAACCCCCTGCCAAAGCAGGGTCCCTAGGACAGGTCACACAGGTCGGTGTCCAGACGGGGCTGGAATCTCTCCAGAGAAGGAGACTCCACACCCCCTGGGCAGCCTGTCCCAGGGCTCCCTCACCCTCACTGGGAAGAAGTTCTTCCCCAGATTGGTGTGGAACTCCCTGTGCTCCAACTTGAGGCCATTGCCCCTTGTCCTGTCCCCTCAGACACTGAGAAGGGGCTGCCCATGTCCCCCTGTGTCCCACCCTTCAGATCTTTATACCCATTGATCAGATCCCCTCTCAGGCTTCTTCTCTCCAGGCTGAACAGCCCCAGCTCACTCAGCCTTTCCTCCCAGGGGAGATGCTCCAGGCCCTTCATCCCCTTCGTAGCCCCTCTGGACTCTCTCCAGGAGATCCCTGGCTGTTTTATCCCAGGGAGCCCAGCACTGGACACAATACTCCAGGTGGGGCCTGACCAGGGCAGAGCAGAGGGGGAGGATCCCCTCCTGTGACCTGCTGCCCACACTCCTCTTGATGCCCCCAGGATCCCATTGGCCTCCTTGGCCCCCGGGGCACACTGCTGGCTCATGGCCACCCTGTCACCCCCCAGCACCCCCAGGTCCTTCTCCACAGAGCTCCAGAGCTTACTATTCAAAGGAAGTAACTCCATGCTGTCATCTCAAGGGTTCCCTGGTGGGACCTGCTCTCCTCCAGTTGATCCAGCCTCTCCCTCTGTCAGCACTCCTACTCCTCACTTCCCAGCGTGCTGCAGGGGCAGCGAGGCAGGAGAAAGAAGTGGTTTGGGGGGAGAAATCTCAATCCTGGCTCTGAGCTTGCTTCTGGCATCTTGCTTTTTAAATTTTAATTAGTTTTTAGGAAACAATCTGCTGCCTCTCAAAATATTACGAGTTGCCACCGGGGAGCCTGCCCACGGAGTGACTGAAGGAGCACGCTACGTCCCACATATTGCTCCAGAGATTCCACCCCCCCAGCTCCTTGCAGTCACAAAACAGCACCTGGAGAGATCTTCTGACCTTTCAGAGAGTCACAGACTGGTCTGGGTTGGAAGGGACCCCAAGGATCACAGAGCTCCAACCCCCTGCCACAGGCAGGGCCACCAACCTCCAGGCCTGGAGCTACACAAGGTTGCCCAGGGCCCCAGCCAACCTGGCCTTGAACACCCCCAGGGATAATGGGGCACCCACCCCCTCTCTGGGCAGCCTGTTCCAGCCCCTCACCACTCTCTCTGCAAAGAACTTCCCCCCAATCTCTCCTCTCCCCCTTCCCTCCTCCAGCTTCACTCCAGCCCCCTTGTCCTGCCAGTCTCTGCCCTTGAACAAGCTGATTCCCCTCCTGTTCCTCTGCTCCCTTCAGGGACTGGCAGGCTGCAATGAGGTCCCCCCACAGCCTTCTCTTCTCCAGGCTGACCCAGCCCAGCTCCCTCAGCCTCTCTCCGTAGGGGAGCTGCTCCAGCCCTCTGATCACCTCCGTGGCTCCTCTGACCCCTCTCCAACAGCCCCACATCTTGTCCTGGGGCCCCAGCTCTGGACACAGGACTCCAGCTGGGGCCTCATGCCCCCCCACATCTGTCCCCCCCCTTTCTGTGGCTGGCAGGCAGTGGGTCTGAGTGTGCAGCCTCCAGCTGTCCTGCCCCATGGTGATGCTTGGCCAGGCCAGGCTGCAACTGACTCCAGAGCAAGTGCCCTGGGGTTAAAGCTGCTTCTTACCCTGTGGGAGGGTGGGGAAGGTGCCCTCAATGAGGAAGCAGCTGCATTTACCTCCTCTCCTTGCACCCTTCTCCTCCAGGAACCAGAGCCCTGTGTGACAGCCACCACACTGGCAGCAGATGCGAGCGAGGAGCTGCTGCTGGCGGGACATCACGACCTGCCTGCTGAACTGCAAGGCCAGGGGCTGGCCCCACCTCAGCCTGAGGGAGGGGATGACTTCTACATCAAGATTGAATTTCAGAAAGTAAGGCAGGCCTTGAAATCCTTGGGATTTGGGTTTATTTCAGCAGAGATGGGGAAGGTGCTGTTGGAGCCTGGGCTCCAGAGCCCAGGAAGAGCTGTGGGTGGTGCCTCAAACCAGCTGAAAAGCTTTGTGGCAGAGGAAGGAGCTGCCTGGGACCCACTCCTGCACCCTGGGGCTAGGGAAGCACTTCCCTCAGCAGCAGTTCACACACAGCTGATGGGTTTATCAGCTCCTTTTTTGGTTTCAGGCTTGGCCTTTGTCCCATGCCTGAGGTGTGGGGTGATGTGGCTGTGGTGCAGTTAGCAAACACTTTGAGGTGGTGGGGCCAGCTTGGAGCAGGAATCCTGGCTTGGCAAATCCCTTGTGGAGGGAAGGTGGTGGGGTTTATGCTGAGGATTTGGGAGACTCATGTTGGGGTTTTGTTTTTATTGTTTGTTTGTTGTCTTGCACATCACAAAACTTGGGGTGGGAGGTATGAACCCATCTTTAATCTAAACCAGAATCAGAGGATGGTCTGGGTTGGGAAGGGACCCCAAGGATCACAGAGTTTCAACCCCCCTGCCACAGGCAGGGCCACCAACCTCCAGGCCTGGAGCTACACAAGGTTGCCCAGGGCCCCATCCAACCTGGCCTTCAACACCCCCAGGGATAATGGGGCACCCACCCCCTCTCTGGGCAGCCTGTTCCAGCCCCTCACCACTCTCTCTGCAAAGAACTTCCCCCTAATCTCTCCTCTCACCCTTCCCTCCTCCAGCTTCACTCCATCCCCCTTGTCCTGTCATTGTCCATCCTTTTAACAAGCTGATTCCCCTCCTGTTCCTCTGCTCCCTTCAGGCACTGGGAGGCTGCAATGAGGTCCCCCCACAGCCTTCTCTTCTCCAGGCTGACCCAGCCCAGCTCCCTCAGCCTCTCTCCGTAGGGGAGCTGCTCCAGCCCTCTGATCCCCTCCGTGGCTCCTCTGACCCCTCTCCAACAGCCCCACATCTCTCTTGTCCTGGGGCCCCAGCTCTGGACACAGGACTCCAGCTGGGGCCTTCTGAGGGCAGAGCAGAGAGGGACAATCCCCTCCCTGTCCCTGCTGCCACCCCTCAGCATCCTCCCCCCAGGATTTCTTTTGGTGGGGCTCAGGCTGCTCTCTGGAGGCCTCACACACATCTCTCCTCCCTGCTGACAAGAAGCACAAGCCAACCTAAAAACCCCCTCAAAACCCCCCTCACAGGTGGGTTACCCCATTGAGTGCAACAGGGCCCAGGCAGAGAGGACCCTGAGGAGGGTTTTGTGGGGTGAGGTGAGCACCCACCCAGCAGGGTGCTGATGCCCAGCTCTCTCCTTACCTTGCAGCTCTGCGGTGGGTCGGTGAAGGAGTCGCCTCCCCGGAGCCTGCGTGCAGCTCACCCAGCTTCCCTCCTGCTCTGGGCTGGTGTGGACCAAGAGGAAACCAAGAAGCAGGTTGGACCATGGGAGCCAAGTGCTCATTGTTCCCTCTCCCATTCCAGGACTGGTGGGCTTTAGAAGTTGATCACTGTTGGTGTCTCAGGGTCTTTTTCTTCCCTCTGTTTTTATTAAGCTCTGTCACAACCAGGGGGGCAGCATCTGCAGGATCTGGGGTCTGAGGAACACCAAGGGCTTGGAGGAGGAGGAATGGGCTGTGTTTGGTTTTCCCTGGCAAAACAAAGGCTGCCCTTTGTGTAGCTGTGTGGAGACAGATGGGACCTGCCAAAAACTCTTTAAAAAGCTGAAAAAGAAGAACAAAACCTGCTCTGTCTTGTGTGGGTGTAAGGCTGGGAATAGCAAGGTCTCTGCCATATCAGGGTGGTAGCTCACAAGCATGGACCATGGACCTGATGCTAAGCATCTTGCTTTGATGCTGAGGGCTCTAACACCTGGCCTGTGCTAACCTAGGTGATGCCAAGAGATGATGTGTCTCTTGGATGGCTTATTTTCTCAGAAATCACCTTTCCACCAGCAGAGGGGTGGCAGCAGGGACAGGGAGGGGATTGTCACTCTCTGCTCTGCCCTCGGGAGGCCCCAGCTGGAGTCCTGTGTCCAGAGCTGGGGCCCCAGGACAAGAAAGATGTGGGGCTGTTGGAGAGGGGTCAGAGGAGCCACGGAGGTGATCAGAGGGCTGGAGCAGCTCCCCTATGGAGAGAGGCTGAGGGAGCTGGGCTGGGTCAGCCTGGAGAAGAGAAGGCTGTGGGGGGACCTCATTGCAGCCTCCCAGTGCCTGAAGGGAGCAGAGGAACAGGAGGGGAATCAGCTTGTTCAAGGGCAGAGACTGGCAGGACAAGGGGGCTGGAGTGAAGCTGGAGGAGGGAAGGGTGAGAGGAGAGATTAGGGGGAAGTTCTTTGCAGAGAGAGTGGTGAGGGGCTGGAACAGGCTGCCCAGAGAGGGGGTGGGTGCCCCATTATCCCTGGGGGTGTTCAAGGCCAGGTTGGCTGGGGCCCTGGGCAACCTTGTGTAGCTTCAGGCCTGAGGTTGGTGGCCCTGCCTGTGGCAGGGGGTTGGAGCTCTGTGACCCTTGGGGTCCCTCCCAACCCAGACCAGGCTGGGATTCTATGACTCTGACTTTCCCTTTCCATCCTGAATGGGAAGAGGAATGCTTCCCCTTGTCTGTGCTCTCCCAGCTTTACACCATTCCAACTCCTCTTCCAACAAGCTGATCCAAAATCTGGTTGTGGTTTCTCTCTGGTGTGACAGCAGTAGGGACCTGCTGTGCTGCTCCTTCCCCTCTGCCTGTTATCTCCTTGGCTCCTGTCCACCCTGAGGGAACTCGTTTTGCAGCTCTGTTCCACGTGGGGTAGGTTTTCCATCCAGCTCTCTTCCCCTTTTCAGCCTGCTGATCCCTCTGGCTGCACCTGAGTGAAGTGAATAAACTCAGCCCAAAACTCTTGAGCTTGGGGGGTGTGTGTGGTGGGGAATCCACGTCTGAAGCTCTCAGGTGTCCCCAGGCTCACACACTCAGCTGTGTCCCAGCTGATTCCCCCATGGGGGAGAGGACTATTGGCCTGAGCTTTAGCTGGGGGGGTTCCCTCCCTGTGGCTGCATCTGTGGGGTTAATTTGAAGCCTCAATCCTCTTTCTGTGCCTGGGGGTTGTTCTTTGGGGGGAGCTCCTGGATTTGTCTCATCAGCTGGTTCATCACCTCTCTGGTTCTCCTGCACCTAGAAGAACACACGATGCTGAGCTGGGCCTATCAGGTGGCTTTTGTGTTGCTTTTGTGTCTGAAGTTCTTGGGTGTGAAGCAGGAACCAGCTCAGCCCTGGCAAGGCAAGAGGTTGGGGGTGCTCCAGCTGGCACAGCTTCCATCTGCAGGAAGGTTCAGTCAAGAGGTGCTGGCATGAAGCTCTCTGACACCTCAGGGATCCTCTCCAGCTTCTCAGCCATGGAATGGGCGTGCTAAGAGATGCTTGAGGATCTCCTGGGGAAGGAGAGGGGTTTCTACCCTGCTAGACTGAACTGAGTGCTGGTATCACCCCCATCCACCCCAGCTGGCCTTCTCCAGGGTGCCTCTTCTTCCCCACAGCAACAGAGTGAGTACCTGAGGCACAGGCGCCTCTTCCTCAGCGTCGAGCGCCAGCGAGTGAGGGAGCAGCAGAGGCAGAGAGAGAGGCAGAAGAGGATGGCTGAGTGAGTATGGGTGAGAGCCAGCCTCTCTTGGTGTCACCTTAAGGCTGGAGAGGTCTCATGTCCCTTGTCTGGTAGCTCCCAAGCAGCCTCTGTCTCTGCTCTCCTCATCCCCTTGGGTAGGAGCAGGTCCCAGGCCCCCCATGGCACCAGTCTGTGGTTAGAAACTTTTGGGGTGAGGTCACATTGTTGTTCACCTGATCTTATCTCTGGGGATTTTCATGTCAGACCCTTCACCTTCACAGCTATAAATGTATATAGTGTCATAAAAAGAGTGCCCAGGCTTTGTTCCAGGATGAAAACTCCACATCTGGGTAAAAGGGTCAATATGGTGGTCTGGTCACCTTCTTCCCTCTTAGGAGCTTTGTTAAGGAAAAGCTGCACAAATCCACCCTAAAAACAGGAGAGAGACCTCTTAAAACATGCTGACATGGCTCTGAGCAGCTCAGTCTCCTAAGGCTGGCTCTTCAGGCAGGCTTTGCAGGAGAGGCACAGCCAGGTCACTTTTGGGAGAGAAGCTGCCAGTTTCAAAGAACCCTTCCTCCAGCTGCCTTCCTGGAGACCTTTCATAGAATCCCAGACTGGTCTGGGTTGGAAGGGACCCCAAGGGTCACAGAGCTCCAACCCCCTGCCACAGGCAGGGCCACCAACCTCCAGGCCTGGAGCTACACAAGGTTGCCCAGGGCCCCATTCAACCTGGCCTTGAACACCCCCAGGGATGTGGCACCCACCCCCTCTCTGGGCAGCCTGTTCCAGCCCCTCCCCACTCTCTCTGCAAAGAACTTCCCCCTAAGATCTCATCTAAACCCTTTCCCTGCCCTGCAAGTGCTGGTGGGACACCAGGATTTCCTAGTTAGTGCCATATCTTCTTACTCCATCCCCCCAGTTGCAGGGTGCTGCTGGAGCCACCAGCCTCCTGGAGTGTAGGTGGAAAAGAGCCAGCGTGGTATTTACTTGGTGTAAAGTCTTAAGCTTGGCCTTGGCCTTGGTTGCTGTAGCAGAAGCTTTATGATGGGGCAGTTAAACCTCTATCACCACTTTGTTGGAAGAACATTTTGGAGATTAGAACTTGACTAGAGAAGTTGGGCTTCCACACTTCCCTCCTTCATGTAAAGATTTGACCCCCCTCCCACCCTGTAACAAGAAACATCCCCTTGGATTACTCTCTCTCCCCACACCTCTGCCCAGCCGTGATTCCCTTCCTTCCTGTTTTATTCCTCTCTTCTTGTTGTTGTTGCTGGGTTCAGTGGGAATGAAGTGGCAGGTGCTTCACCCACAGCTCTTTGTGCTTTGGCATTGCTGCCTGTGGAGGGGACGTGCTTCACCCTTGGTGTGACTTCAGACAACCCAGATTCCACCCAGAGGGCTTGGGTGCAAGGGAAACTGAGGAAATGGAAGAGGATTTGGTATTAAAAAATGCTGCTAAAAGCCTGTTTTGGAGTAAGTGTGGGATCTTTGGAGCTTCTGTTCTCAGTGCTGCTTTACAGACCTGTCCTGGGAGCTGCAAGGCCAGTGTAGGGTGGGATCTGTATGAGCCAGCAGTGTGCCTGGGTGGCCAGGGAGGCCAAGGGCATCCTGGCTTGTGTCAGAGCCAGCGTGGCCAGCAGGCCCAGGGAGGGGATTGTGTCCCTGTGCTGGGCACTGGGGAGGCTGCAGCTCGAGTGCTGGGTCCAGTTCTGGGCTCCTCAGCATCAGAAGGACATGGAGGTCCTGGAGCGAGTCCAGAGAAGGGCAACCAGGCTGGGGAAGGGGCTGGAGGGCAAATCCTCTGAGGAGCAGCTGAGGGAGCTGGGGGTGTTGAGCCTGGAGAAGAGGAGGCTGAGGGGAGACCTTCTCCCCACCTCCCCTGCCCTGCCAGGAGGGTGCAGAGAGGTGGGCGCTGGTCTCTCCAGCCAGGGCACAGGAGATGGGACAAGGGGCAATGGGCTCAAGCTGTGCCAGGGCAGGGGCAGAGCAGCTGTTAGGAGAGAATTCTTCCCTGGCAGAGTTGTCAGGGCCTGGCCCAGGCTGCCCAGGGAGGGGGCTGAGTCCCTGCCCCTGGGTGTGTTTAACAGAGGGGGAGATGAGGTGCTCAGGGATCTGGTTTAGCACAGGACAGGGACAGTTGGACTCGATGATCTCAGAGGTCTTTTCCAGCCTGGTGATGCTGGGATTCTGTGATCCAAGCTGCCCTGTAAGCAGAGGAAATGAGGAGTGGGGAAGCTGAGCTGGTGCTTTCTGGTGGATAACAAAGAGCCCAGGTGCTGCTCTTGGGTTTGGAAGGATGGAAGAGCAGCTTTATGTGGGGAACTTGGGGTGGCACTTGGTAACAGGAGCATGTGTGATGCCATGCTGGGAGAAGTCTGGGATGGTGAGAAAACTATTAGGAAGCAGGTGTCCAAGGGCAGGAGAGTGTTCCCAGGCTGGTATTTCCCTCTGGGGCAAAGAAGGAGGCTTGGAAAGCTTCTTGACCACTTTCTCCCCAAAGCTGTTGGAAAGCCAGTGTGGCAGTTGGTGTGGAGATACTTCCACCCATCGTGGGTAGTTTGGGTGAAAGCAGCAGTGATGTTTAGCTCCCCTTGCCCCAGTGTTGCTGGTGGGGGATTAGCTCCCCATGTCCTAATCTTGCTGGTGGGGTTGGAGGTCAGGATGGGGGAGCTCTTGAAGCCTCTCTCTTGCTTTTGCAGGATCAAGAGCAAGCAGGAGACCCAGCGGTGGGTGGAAGAGCAGAGGATGCAGGAGATGTCTGAGCAGAGAGAGCCATCCTCAGGAGAGGCAGCCTGTGGAGCCCTGGCCCAGGCTCAGCTGGAGGAGAGGAGGGTGAGGGAGGTGAAGGCCAGCCAGCAGCGAAGGAAGGAGTACATGAGGTACAGCCACATCCCCTCCTTGCCTGGAGGTGGGTGCTGCTGCCCAAGGGTGAACGTTTCATCCCCTGCAGGTACGTGGAAGCTCTGAGAGCCCAGATGAGGGAGAAGATAAAACTCTCCAACATTGACTTGCCCCCCCTGTGCTCCTGTGGGTCTGATTTCTGGGATTCCCACCCAGATACCTGTGCCAACAACTGTGTCTTCTACAAAAACCACAAAGGTAGGAGCTCCTGGAGAGGAAGCACCTGGCCCCACCTCCCTGATTATACTGGGAGAAATCCAACCTTTTTACCTTTCAGTGCCAAATGTTCTGGTGGGAGGGGGGGGGAATTGCCTTGCTTGGGGGATGGAGTGCTCTGAGCTGGGGTTGCAGCTTGGTAAAACACCTGCCTGGGGAGACAAGGGCAACAAAAGGAGCAAAATTGGGGCTTTTTCCAAGGCTGAAAGGCCAAAGATTTTTCATCTGGAGCATGTGACCACCAGTGGGAAAAGCTGCAGCCCAGTCTGTTTACCTTCAAAACCAGTTCTTCACTCTGCTTTCCAGTAAAAGCCTGAAACCCAACCCAGTTTGGGGCCCTGAGGTGAAACACTCACCTCTTAACACTGTTTCTCTGTCCCTTTTTTCCCCCCCAGCCTACAGCCAGGCCCTGCTGTCCCTCCTGTCCTCCTGCACCCCCCCAGCCGCGCTGCCGCTCCGAGGCTTGGCCATGCTCTGCCCTGGCCCTGGGAAACGCCTGTGACCGTGGCCACGGCCCTGGATGTCCTGTCCTGCCTCCTCCTTGGTGTTGGGCTGCAGAATAAACTTCTTCTCTAGGGTTTTTTTTGGTCTTGTGGGGTGTGTGAAAGGAGGAGGAATGAGGTAAAGTGGTGTCAGCATCTCATGGGGTTAGAAACCCTCCCTGGTCCCAACCTCTCCCTTCTCTCTGTTTCCCCAGCTGCTGTCTCTCCAGCCCAGGTATTTATCACTCCTTCCCTTTCTTCCTCCTGGATGGGTTTGCTCCAGAAAAGAACTTTTTTCCTAAGAAAAAACCCATCAGTTCTATTTAATCCCCAGGTTCTAGGGGCTTCTGCTGCCCTGCCCCAGGCTGGCTGGACCAAAGGGGTTTTTTAAGGGGATGCTGCTGCACCCTGAGGATGCTGCTTCTCCTCCTCCCACCCCTAAACAATCCCCCCCTCTTTCCTTGGAGAAAGGACACTGGTGCTGAAGTGCTTCTGGCTTAACCCAGCATTAATAGTTAGAGCTCCCCCCTCCCACCCCCTCTCCAATATTAACCCTGGCAGGAAGGGTGGGCGGCCGAGCGTGCCCCACGCTGGGGCTGGAGGTGGCAGGGAGCTGCCCAGCCCTGGGATGCTCCTCTGCTCCCCTGGGAGAATCATTCACTGGCTGCTTGGGGGTGGCTGCTGCTATTTATTAACTGCTGTTTGCGTCAGGGGATGGGGCTGTGAACCTAAGATGGGCTTTGGAAAGGGCAGGAGCTGGCCAGGGAGGGGTTTTTTTGGGGGGGGTTTAACTGATTTCAGCGTGGCTGAGGCCAAGCCTTGCCTTGGTGGGGCACCAAGCTCTTGTTCACATGCTGGGGACCCCCAATTTCCACCTCTGGCATGTCCTGCACAGCTCAAAGGAGGGTGGGTGAATGGAACCATCCCTGTGCCTCTCCCTCCCCTGTTGCTCCATCCTGGGGTGTAAATGGGAACTCTGGGGGATGGGGGGGTCTGAGACCTAGGGCAGAGGAGAGCGGGACTCCCCCACTCCCCTTGAACCCCACTCCCCTTGAACCCCACAAGTGTGCTGGGTGGGGCTGAGCCAAACTTAGAGGCACTGAAGTGCTTGCAGGGAGTGGGGGGCAGTGGAAGGGTTAAATCCAGCAGCCAGGGCCGAGCTCGACCCCTGAGGGAAGGGGAAAGGGGGGGATGCTGCCCCCATCCCCGCCGCCCGGTTTGGCTCTGTTCTGCTTTACCCGGGCCCGCGGGGATGCTCCGCTTTCGCCCCGGAGGAGGAGCCGGGCGAGGGGCCCCCGCGGGCCGGGCAAGGAGCCGGCACCGGGGCGGGACCGGGGCGGGGAGCGGAGGCCCCGCGGGGCGGTGAAAAGGAGCCGCGAAGGCGGGCTGGGGGGGACCACGACCCGACCCGACCCGCAGCTCCGCCGCCGCCCGCCATGAGGGCAGCGCTCGCCCCCGGCGTCCGCCTGCTCCGCGCCCTCCCCCGGGACAGCCGGTGAGCGGGGACCGGGCTGGGGACGGGTCCTGGGATGGAGCCCTGCCCCGTACCGGGATCCGGCTGCGGAGGATGGCTCCGGACCGGGCTGGGGACGGGTCCTGGGATGGAGCCCTGCCCTGCACCGGGATCCGGCTGCGGGGGGCTGGCTCCGGACCGGGATGGGGACCGGGCTGGGGACAGGTTCTGGGATGGAGCCCTGCCCCGCACTGGGGCACCGGGATCCGGCTGCGGGGGGCTGGCTCCGGACGGGGGAGAACCGGGATGGGGACGGGTCCTGGGATGGAGCCCTGTCCCGCATCGGGATCCGGCTGCGGGGGGCTGGCTCGGGACCGGGATGGGGACCGGTCCCGGGATGGAGCCCTGTCCCGCACCGGGGGTTACTCGGCCGGGGCCGGGGATCCGGCTGGGGGGGTCACTGGCTCCGAACCGGGGGAACCGGGGTGGGGATCGATCCTAAACCGGGGAGTCGCTAACCCGGGGACCGGCCCCGGGCTGGGGACTGGCCCTGGACCGGGAGACACTCGCCCAGTGACCGGCATCACCCCTCGGGCACCGGATCCAGCGCGGCACCGAGCCCAGGGGTCTGCGGCTCGGGGACCCGGGAAGCGGCCCCATCCCGGGGCCGGGCGGGAGGGATGTTGAGGGGGGTAGGGACCACCCGGCGACCTTCGAGGGTTCCCTCCACACCTGCCAGCCCCTCGCCCATCCCAATCCGGTGGCTCCCGCCGGTTCCCATCCCCTGCGCTGAGGAGACGAGCCGGCTCCCGGCTTCATGAACTTTGTTTTGGTTGCCAAAGCCCGGCCCCGCTCCTCCATCCGCTGCAGCCTCCCCCGCCGCCACACGGGGGGCTCCCAAAATAACCCCCACGACCCCACACCAAACCCGCGCATCCGGCTGAGTCGGGACCCACACGGGACGTTTCTCCTCTCCCCCCTTGCTGGGGCCTCTCGGATCAGCCCTGCAGCCATCAGCAAGGATTTTTTTGGGGGGGGTTGGGGTGGGTTTGGTGTTTTTTGGGAAGGGGGGGTTTAGACATCAGCAGTTTTTGGGTGAGGGAGCAGCAAGCTGCCCTGGATGTGCAGGGTGTCTGCAGCCACTCCGGTTTCATGGAGAAGTGAAACTCTGCCGAGGAGCAGGATGGGCTCAAACTGAAAAAAACCCAAACAATCCCCCTAAAAATACGGGGGGGGGGGGGGGTCGGTTCTTGGAGGGTCTCACCTCGCTCCAAAAAGTGCTGGTCCCCTTGGGGATTTTTCCAGGCTTCATCCAGTGCTTTTCTTGGGAGCAGCATCCCCAAACCCCATTTTTCCCCCCTATTTCCCCCCATTTCCCCCCAAGTCTCTCTTCAGTGGAGGAACCACAGTGGGCATCGCTTGGGGTACACCCCCCCCCTTTTTTTTCCCCCTAGCTCATCTTTAATTAGCACTGGGAATGATGATGATGATGGTGATGAATCAGCCACGGTCTCGTGCCCGGCTCCCACCCGTGACGCTGGGGAGGCGTTTGCTCACCCTGCGGCTTTGCAGAGGAGGAAACACCACCGAGCTCTTCCCCCAAAGCTCAGCTGATCTTTCACAAAGCCTTGGCTATTTTGGGGCAGGGGGTGAGGGGTCCCTACCAGCATTCAGCTCCCCAGCCTGGCAGAATTGTCTCTGGTGGGTGTTGAGGGCGTATTTGCTGTGGAAACAAGCAGAAACAACCCATTTTTTCCCCCTCTTAGCTAATATTTTTCACCAAAAAAGCATGACTTTGGGAAGGGAAAGACAAGCACAGCTGAGGCTGGTGCTGTTTGAGACATCCCCACCGGGCTGGGCTTTGTCACCTCTCCCTGTCCCCCCCTTTGTCCCACCAGCCCTGACCCCTTTCCACTGCTTTATCCCACAGGTATCGGGGGCTGACGCTGGTCCTGACCTTCCTCTGCTACACCAGCTACCACCTCTCCCGAAAACCCATCAGCATCGTCAAGGTCAGCTCCCACCTTGCCCCAGCAGTGGGGAGAGGGGACACAGGGAGCCTCAACCATCCTCCTTTCACCCCTTCTCTCTCTCTCTCTTCCCCCCCTGCAGAGCCAGTTGCACCCCAATTGCTCAGCCGTGGGCCCGAACCCCCACAATGACTCCAACAGCAGCACGTGGTGCAGCTGGGCACCCTTTGGTAAGGCTGAGCACCCCTGGTCACCCCAAAACCTACATGCAGGGCAGGGGAGATGGGCACCCTGCCACGCCCTCAGCCAGGTCACGGCGGAGGCTTTGGCAGGCAGCCGGCTGCTCGTTAAGCACCCGGAGGTAATTAGGTGGCCTAAGCCTGCCCCCTGTTCCCGGGCCAAAGGGCAGCAGAGGGTGATGAAATTTGGGCCAGGATGGGATCAGGTCCCAATGCTGAGGGCACCCAGTCACACTCCAAAAGCCTCCCCACCACGGAGGAGCGTTTTGGGGATGGGGTGAGGAGGAACTGCTGGCCCTGGGGATGGAAAACAAGACAGGCCAGGCTGATGTGGCCTTAATATCTCTTTCCCAGATGGGGACAACTACAAGGAGCTTTTTGGGGCGCTGGATAACGCCTTTCTGGTGGCCTATGCCATTGGGATGTTTATCAGGTACCCGAGTCTTTTGCACCCCCCTCTCCTCACCCACCACTTTGCACCAGTCTGCCCCAGGGCTTAATGGGAAAGAAGCTGGGATCTGCTTGGGATTTGGACACCAGCTTGGTGCAGTAACACCCATCAGCAGCATCACCCACGGGCTTCCCTCTCTCCACAGTGGCATTTTTGGGGAGCGCCTCCCCCTGCGCTACTACCTGTCGGGGGGGATGGTGCTGAGTGGGCTCTTCACCGCGCTCTTCGGCCTCGGCTACTTCTGGGACATCCATGTCCTCTGGTACTTCATCATAGTGCAGGTGTGTCGGGGCTGTGGGGATGCCCAGGGGTTGGTTTGTGACCCTGTGGTCCTGTCCTGGTTATTTTGGGTGGCTTTTGGGGATCAGGGAGCAGGGGAACGCCAGGAATTTCCACTCCCTGTGAAAGCCGGTCACGCATGGCGTGGGTGCCAAAACTACTGGGTGAGCCCATCCCACTGAGCAGGGCGGGTGGCTGATTTGGCAATGCCAGCTGCTCCCACTTTAGCCATGGGAACAGCTCTGGGATTGCCCCAGCAGGGTAAAACCTCACCAAACCCGAGGGTTTTCTCAATGGCTGCAGGATGGGGTGGGGGGTAGTTTCAAGCCCAGGTACCCAAAGCAGCACCGGGGCCATGCTCCACGGGTTGGGCTGGTGCTGGCTGGGTGCTGTGGCACTGGCTGGGTGCTGTGGCACTGGGTGATGCTGCCTGTCTCTTGCCAGGTCTGCAATGGGCTGGTGCAGACGACCGGCTGGCCCTCGGTCGTGGCGTGTGTCGGGAACTGGTTCGGGAAGGGAAAGTGAGTGTTCCTCCAGTGTGTCCCACCCTGGGCCCTGGGCCCTCCCCAGCAATGCTGACCCTGGCTCTGTCCTAGGAGAGGCTTGATCATGGGTGTCTGGAACTCGCACACCTCCGTTGGCAACATCTTAGGGTCGCTCATCGCTGGTGTCTGGGTTTCCTCTGCCTGGGGCCTGTCCTTCGTCGTACCTGGCATCATCATCGCTGCTGTGGGCATCATCTGCTTCTTCTTCCTCGTGGAGTGTGAGTGGCAGGGTCTGGGATGATGACAACTTTCCTGTCTTACCAGTCTCCAAGCGTTTTTGGCAGCCCAAAATCCTTCCTTCCAGCTGGGACCCAACCACCACGGCGATGCTCAGCATCCTCTGGGGTCATCCAGGCAGGCTCAGCCCCTGCACCACTCGCTCCCCTCAGCCCATTTTGGGATTTAACCAGGGATTTTTTGCTGCTGGGAAGTGGGAACCTAAAGATGCAACCCAGCCCTAGGGTGTTCCCAGCCCCAGGGGGTTCCCAGCCCTGTGTTTCTCCCCTCCCTGAGTTTCTCAGGTGGAGCAGGACTGGTCCAGGCTCTCATGAGATCTCCTTTCTCCCTGCAGATCCCGAGGATGTCGGCTGCAGCCCACCTCTGCACCACGTGAGTTGGAGCAGCTGCATGGGGGCTCGTCCTGGGCTGGGTGTTTGCTCAGTTTACAGCAAGACAACTGGGGTCTCAGGTCCCAATGTCCATCAGGAGATGGGTGGCAGCAGGGACAGGGAGGGGATTGTCCCTCTCTGCTCTGCCCTCGGGAGGCCCCAGCTGGAGTCCTGTGTCCAGAGCTGGGGCCCCAGGACAAGAGAGATGTGGGGCTGTTGGAGAGGGGTCAGAGGAGCCACGGAGGGGATCAGAGGGCTGGAGCAGCTCCCCTATGGAGAGAGGCTGAGGGAGCTGGGCTGGGTCAGCCTGGAGAAGAGAAGGCTGTGGGGGGACCTCATTGCAGCCTCCCAGTGCCTGAAGGGAGCAGAGGAACAGGAGGGGAATCAGCTTGTTCAAGGGCAGAGACTGGCAGGACAAGGGGGTGGAGTGAAGCTGGAGGAGGGAAGGGTGAGAGGAGGGACTGGGGGGAAGTTCTGTGCAGAGAGAGTGGTGAGGGGCTGGAACAGGCTGCCCAGAGAGGGGGTGGGTGCCCCGTGTCTGGGGGTGTTCAAGGCCAGGTTGGATGGGGCCCTGGGCAACCTTGTGTAGCTCCAGGCCTGGAGGTTGGTGGCCCTGCCTGTGGCAGGGGGTTGGAGCTCTGTGACCCTTGGGGTCCCTTCCAACCCAGACCAGTCTGTGACTCTATGAAATCAGAGCAGTGTTGGTTTATTGGAGGGTTCTCCTCCTTACTGTCCCGTTACAAGCATCTGCTGGAGCACATCCTGGCAGCCAACCTGATGTTGGAGCCCCTTGCAGCAATGACAGCCCCACCTCCTGCTTTCGGCTTGTTTTCAGATGGCCTCTGATGAGGAGGATGCTGGGGGGGTGACCTCCAGCGAGAAGGACCCTGAAGCTGTCACCTCCAACGAGGGGCCGCTGAGCATCTCCAGCCAGAGCAGCACAGATGGCTCCCACAGCCCCAAGGAGCCAGCTGAGGAGCCCGAAGCCATCAGCTTCCTCGGGGCGCTCCGCATCCCCGTGAGTCCTGGGATGCCTCTTGTGTCATGATGGGGATGGAGGGAAGAGTAAAGCCAGGGTGGCTCACCCCATCGAGGGGGTGTCTGCTGGGCAGGAACCCCCATCTGGAGGAGGCTTGGGAGAAGGAGGCTCCTCTGATGGCTTCTCTTCTCCCAGGGCGTGGTGGAGTTCTCCCTTTGCCTGCTCTTCGCCAAGCTGGTGAGCTACACCTTCCTCTACTGGCTGCCCCTCTACATTGTGAACGTGGGTGAGTTTTTGGGGAGGGTGAGGCAGGAGTGAGCCCAGTGAAGGGGAGCATCTCCTCACCCCTCTTCTCTTCCCTCACAGCTCATTTTGGTGCCAAGGAAGCTGGTGACCTCTCAACCCTCTTTGACGTCGGGGGCATTTTAGGTTTGTGAGGGACCTGGCTGGTCTGTTTGTTGTTGGGGTCACCCACAGGGGCGTCTCACTGAGATGATGTGGCACAAAGGGATGTGATGGTGCAGGAACCTGTTGGGTTTTTGGGTTGGAGCTGGTGCTGTTGGGGCAAGGTGATGGACATCTGTGACTCCTTCTTGCAGGGGGGATCTTCGCCGGCCTCATCTCTGACTACACTGGTGGCAGGGCCACCACGTGCTGCGTGATGCTGGTCATCGCTGCTCCCATGGTGTGTTGTCACATGGAAAATCCAACCCAAGGCTGGTCACGAGAGATTCTTTCCTCTCTCTCCTCTGGCTCCTTTGTGTCACGGGCGCCTTCCTCTTCCCCAGCGCCCGGGAGGAGCTGGTCACATGCTTGGTGGAGATTGGGATCCATCCACATGCCCAGATGCTCCCGGGCTGGATGTCCAGATCTTGGGGCTGGGAGGGGATTGCAGAGTCCTTAACAACCAAAAACTAAACCCTTTAGGGTGGGGTTTTCCCCACTCACCTCCCCCCCCCCCCCATCCTACCATAACCCTGCTGGGTCTTAAAGCCTCAAGGGTCCTCCTGGGCTGGTCCAGCTTTTGCATCCCAAAGGCCCCCATGCCAACGGCCTCATGCTCCACCAGGGCTTGGACAGGATGTCCTTCCTGAGCACCTGCATGGAGCTTTTTCTGGCTCACAAAACCCCCCAAAAGTAGTTAATTAGCTGGGATCCCAGCCTGGCAGGCTCCAGGGAGCCTCACCCCTCCGAAGGAGCTGGCGTGTGCTGAGAAGCAAAGAGGCTGTGTCACATCCATGTCCCCCCCAGTAGCACCAGTGGGGAGGTGCACAAGCCTCATTGGGCTGTAAATTGGGGCAGCACCTCTGCCAGGTGCTGGGTGTTTCAGCTGACAGGCAGGACACAGAGCCAGGAGTGTGCTCAGGTCCCCATCCCAGCTGGACAGTTGTTAGGTCAGGGTGGGGGTGGCCTGGGAAGTTTGGTGCCAGCAGTAATTCCGGTACCCCCCTTTCTCCATCCTGTCCCTGGGGTGCTGCTGTGAGGAAAAGGCTTGGGAAAACAGCTGGAACAGCTGTAAACTGATCCACCCCACCTCTTCTTCCAGCTCTTCCTGTATAACCACATCGGCCAGAACGGCATCGGCACATCGATAGGTAAGGAGCTCAGTGCAGCCAGCTCCCATCACCGTGGGGAGAGGGTGCTGCACACTCACCTGTGTCCTCTCCCCTCCTGGCCCAGAATTTCGGGGAGGGTTGTTCTGGGAAAGCATCTGCTGCCTGCTGGGTGGGATGTGCTGGGGAAAAGAGGAGTGAGCAGGAGATGGATGCGCAGGACAGCGGTGTCCACGCCCCGAGCTGGGGAATGATGGACCCAATGTCCTGCTGCTCCCTGGACATAAAGACTTCATCTCTTCCTGGGTACCTCGGTGGCCACCTTGCTCCTTGCAGCGATGCTGGTTGTCTGTGGTGCCCTGGTGAACGGGCCCTACGCTCTGATCACGACGGCGGTTTCGGCGGATTTGGTAAGAGGTGCACCACACATCCCTCGCCACAGCTGCCCTGCCCATCCACAGGCTGCTCCCTCTTTCCTGGAGGGATGTTTTCTGGGATTCTTTTCCCATGTTAGCTTTGTTTTCTGATGCCTCTGAGCCCAGTGGAGAAAGGCAGGGGCATCACACCTCCCGCTGTGGTCCACACACTCCCTTTAACACAGCTTCCCCCCTCCCCATTGCTGTTTCACCTCATCCACATGACTCTAAAGTGCAATCTCAAAGGGAGGATCTGCTGGGAAGCCACCTGGGATGGCTGCCTGCTGCTTGCAATCCCAGTTTTGCCATAGCTTGGCTGTAGGCAGCATCCAAGTTTGGTCTTTCCCATCCATGGCTGGGTCCAATGCATGGGAATTGCTTCCCAGGGGGCCTCAAGCTGGGACTTGCCAGCTGTGAACCCCAAAGCTGTTCATCCTCCTCACATTTTGCTCCTCCATCCCTACAGGGAACCCACGAGTCTCTCAAAGGAAACGCCAAAGCCCTCTCCACTGTCACAGCCATCATTGATGGCACAGGATCCATAGGTATGGGCATCTGGGGGATGCCAAGCACCAATTTCTCCTGGGGACACAGCACTGAGGGGTGTCCTGGTCCCCTCTGCCCCATGCATCTCCCAATGTGCTTTATGCCCCCTCGCAGGTGCCGCACTCGGGCCGCTGCTGGCAGGGCTCATCTCCCCCACGGGCTGGAACAACGTCTTCTACATGTTGATAGCAGCTGATGTCTCGGCTTGCCTGGTAGGTCCCTCCTCAGCAGGACTCGGTTTTGCCATCCTGGATATTCCAGTGGTTCCCTTCAAGCTCCCTGCTGACCAGGGGAGGGAAGGGATGGAGGGCAGGGATGGTCCTCGGGAGACAGCTGGGCACAGCAAAGCCCTGTAGGGTCTCCAAATCTTCACCTCCTCACTTTGGCTTTTCCCAACGACCTCCTCCATGCTGGGTTACAGTCCATGCAGTCTTGCCTAGGAAGAGCCTTAAATTTCTCTCCTGGTGATGGGAATGCTCCTGCTGAGGCTGGTGGCTGCAGAGTTGTCATCCCCTGGGCTGATCCTCCACCTTTCCTCTTGCAGCTCCTGGCTCGCGTGGTGGTTAAAGAGGTCCGCGGGTGGTTCGGCTTCATGGCAAGGAAAAGAGGGTAAGTATGTCCCATCCCAGGGTGGCCTCTGGTCCCACCATGCCAAAACACTGCACCAATACCACTCCAGCAAGACATTTGTTACCCCTTGATGTCACCACTGCATCTCCACGTGGGCGTCATGCCAGGTTTCATGAGGCCATTTGCTCCTGTGGGAGCAAAGACATTCCTGCCTGAAGCCAGGGCAGCTCCCACGGGGTTTGAGCCATCCAAACCTCCCAAACAACAACTCCCTTGGTGCTAAACGTGCCATCCTGTCTTTGTAGCTCTAGCGTGCAGCTAACAGAGTCAGTGCTGGACGGGAAGTAGCTCAGCGTGAGTATCCCAAGGGTTAAATGCAAACAGGGGCCTGATTCACCCCAATTTTGGGTTTCACTTGCCTGGTTCAGCCTTCAAACAGCCCAGCAAGGGCCAAGATGAAGATTTGGGATCAAATCACACTGGCTGGGGAAGGTGGGTGGGTGGGACTGGGAAACATCAGCCCAGGCACCCCCATTAGCAAAAGATTGATTAACAGCACTTGAATTTATAGGCTGACTTGCCCACCCCACGCTAACGAGCTTGATTGCACAGGGTGGAGGGGCCCTCACTAATCACAGCGCTGCAGCAAAGGTGTGAACAACCTCTGAATCAGCACTGGCCCATCTCCCATTGCCACCAAGGCCCCCCCCAAGGGACACTGATGAGTCACAGGCAATCCTGGCAGTGAGGGTACCAAACCCTGGCTCCCACCCCCTGCCCCGTGAACGTTGGGTCCTTTATGTCTTGTGTTTGCAGGTGACAGACCGATAGGCTGGGCCTCGCGCTGTGGTAAGTGCGGCCCGAACCTCCTGCTCTGGCTGCTGGTGGAGGGCTCTTGGGTTCTGCTCTCCTGTGCTGGGGCCAACACTGTCCTGGTCATGTTGGCAGCAAAAATCTGCACCAAAATCCAGCTGCCAGGTGCTGGGGGAAGGAGCTGTCTGGGTGTGTGGAAATCCCACCTTGCCTTTGGGGAGCAGCTGGTGGAGAGGAGGCCTGACCGCTGGGTTTCTTTTCTTTCTGGGGACATTTCAGCTCTGGTAGGAGACAAAAGGGTGGCCAGATCTCCTCCTTGTGCCTGCTCCTTCTCCAAGGGTTCTCGGTGCAGGTGGGGCTGGGGGGTTGCCCAGAAGAGCCCTTCTCCCTTTCCATCTCTCCAGCAGCACCGTGGTGCCCGTCGCTGATTCCAAGGCCTGGCGCTGATTCCAACCCCGCGGAACAGCGGCCGTTGTGTTCAGCCACCCGCTTCTCTTCCCACAGGTTTAAGGAGATTTGATGTGCCCCCACCACCACCACCCCCCCCCACACCCCATTCTGGTGAGCAGAGAGGTCCAGGGGTGAGGAGAGAGGCTTGGGGGATGCCAGGAGAACCACGTTCGCCTCAGCAGAGCCGAGGCACAGGTTCAGGCACGGCCTAGCGGGCTCCTACCGCCACGCTGGGTTGGCTTCGGAGGACGGCAGCGCCAAGGAACGGGACCAGGGCCCCGGCCAACTGGTTTTCTGGGCTGATTCTCAGCTGTTTTGTTAATAAAAACGTGCAAAACCTGTGCTGCCAACTCCATGCCCTTCCCTGGTGGGGCTCAGCCAGGTCTGTGGGAGCTCAGGGGAGGTGACTGCACCCCTTTATCTTGCTTTTCATAGAATCATAGACTCATAGAATGGTCTGGGTTGGAAGGGATCCCAAGGGTCACACAGCTCCAACCCCCTGCCACAGGCAGGGCCACCAACCTCCAGGCCTGGAGCTACACAAGGTTGCCCAGGGCCCCAGCCAACCTGGCCTTGAACACCCCCAGGGATGGGGCACCCACCCCCTCTCTGGGCAGCCTGTTCCAGCCCCTCACCACTCTCTCTGCAAAGAACTTCCCCCTAATCTCTCCTCTCCCCCTTCCCTCCTCCAGCTTCACTCCATCCCCCTTGTCCTGCCAGTCTCTGCCCTTTAACAAGCTGATTCCCCTCCTGTTCCTCTGCTCCCTTCAGGCACTGGGAGGCTGCAATGAGGTCCCCCCACAACCTTCTCTTCTCCAGGCTGACCCAGCCCAGCTCCCTCAGCCTCTCTCCGTAGGGGAGCTGCTCCAGCCCTCTGATCCCCTCCGTGGCTCCTCTGACCCCTCTCCAACAGTTCCACACCTTTCTTGTCCTGGGGCCCCAGCTCTGGACACAGGACTCCAGCTGGGGCCTCCCCAGGGCAGAGCAGAGAGGGACAATCCCCTCCCTGTCCCTGCTGCCACCCCTCTGCTGATGGAGCCCAGGATCCCATCGCCCTTCCCAGCTGCCAAAGCCACTGCTGGCTCAGGGGAAGTTCCTCACCCACCATGACCCCCAGGTCCCTCTCAGCAGGGCTGCTCTCCAGGAGCTCTTCTCCCAGCCTGTATCTATGGCTGGGATTCCTCCAGCCCAAGTGCAACACCTGACACTTGGCAGTGTTGAACCTCATTAGGTTCACCCAGGCCACCTTGCCAGCCCATGTGCAGCCTCCCAGTGTCCAGCCCATCCCATCCCAGCACTAATATTACAGGATATTGGACCAAGAGGATGGTGCCAAATCACTTGAAGTGCCACCTCACAGCCCAGGCGTGTGAAGAGCATCCCAGCCTTTTCACTGGAGGGGGGGATGAAGCTGGGAACTAAGCCTGGATTAAGCTGGTTTTGCACCTCATCTCATCCCATTGCAAAAAACCCCCAACAAAACAACCCCAAACCCCAGTATTTTTCCTAATTCACACCATTTAGCCCCAAAAGAAGGACCCTCCTAAGCCATGCATCAGCTGCTTGAGCACCACCGCTGCTCTCCCTCAGTCCAGCTGTCAGTGTTCATTAGAGGCCTCCTAATTAGGAGTTAGCAGGACAGGCCCCTGGTGGTGGTGGTGGTGGTTAAACCACACCAGGCCAGCTCTGTGGGCTTCCTGGGGCAGAGGTGTGTCTGGGAAGCTGGAGGTCTGGGGCAGGGTGCCTCATGATGGGACCCCCAGACTTTGATGTGAGAAGAGCTGGGGCACACAGGGTGTTCGCAAGACCTGAGGTGTTTCCATCATGGAGGGATGGTGCCTGGGCAGGCTCTGGCTCCCCAGCCAGGGGAGCAGCTCCAGGTGCTGTGTTTATACCCGATATAAATCCGAACTGGAACTGACTTCACCTCCTCGGAGCTTAACCTGAGGAGAAAACATCTGGGCCTGATGTGGTTTTATTAAGTGCTGGTTTCAGCAGCGAAGGGGAAATAAAAAATAGAAAAGAAGAAAAAGAAGGAAACCTGCTGGCTGGTTGGCTCAGCACCCTGTGAGCCCCTGCGAGGTGCTGCAGCCGTACAGGGCGACACGGCAACTCAGAGCGGCAGCTGCACGTTCGAGGGGGCGATGGCCTTCAGTGCCCTCCACACTGACCCCCCAGGAGCGAGTGGAGATCACAGAACCATAGGATGGTCTGGGTTGGAAAGGACCACAAGGGTCACACAGTTTCAACCCCGTGCCACAGGCAGGGCCACCAACCTCCAGGCCTGGAGCTACACAAAGTTGCCCAGGGCCCCATCCAACCTGGCCTTGAACACCCCCAGGGATAATGGGGCACCCACCCCCTCTCTGGGCAGCCTGTTCCAGCCCCTCACCACTCTCTCTGCAAAGAACTTCCCCCTAATCTCTCCTCTCCCCCTTCCCTCCTCCAGCTTCACTCCATCCCCCTTGTCCTGCCAGTCTCTGCCCTTGAACAAGCTGATTCACCTCCTGTTCCTCTGCTCCCTTCAGGGACTGGGAGGCTGCAATGAGGTCCCCCCACAGCCTTCTCTTCTCCAGGCTGACCCAGCCCAGCTCCCTCAGCCTCTCTCCGTAGGGGAGCTGCTCCAGCCCTCTGATCCCCTCCGTGGCTCCTCTGACCCCTCTCCAACAGCCCCACATCTTTCTTGTCCTGGGGCCCCAGCTCTGGACACAGGACTCCAGCTGGGGCCTCCCCAGGGCAAAGCAGAGAGGGATCTATGGCTGGGATTCCTCTGGCACAAGCACAACACCGGACACTTGGCAGTGTTGAACCTCAATGATGCTCAATGGGGCTTTGAAAACTCACTGGGCATCTGCTGGTTCCTGGGGGAGAAGGCAGGAAAACCCCAATGGGGCAGGCAGAAAAAAGAAGCTACATCCCCAGTTGCTCCTTTTTCCCAGGGAAATAAGCTCTCTCCCCATGGCAAACCTCGATGGATTTGAGATGCCACGTGCTGGGCTGAGAACAGTTATTTCAGTGCATGTGTGACTGAGCTTTCCCCTTAGTTAATTCCCATCCACCTTGTTGGGGATGATGGGGGGGGGGTTGAAATACATTTTCAAGCAAAAAAAATCCCCAAAGCCTCTATACATGCAGGGGCTTATTGCTAAAGCAAGTTGGTTTGGTTTGGGGGTTCCCTCCTCTCCCCAACACACACCTTCTGTTTGTTCTTTCAGCTGCTCATAGTTTTTTCCTGGACAAATTTAGGCTTGGGCCACGTGCTGCTCGTGTTTGGAAAGTCTGAGCAGCTTTGGCTGCTCTGCTGGGAGCGTGAAGAAAGGCTGGGCAGCCCACAACAGCTTTAAACTTTAAAAAAAAAGAAGGTAAAAAAGAAGAAAAAAGAAGGGAAATGCCAAAGAAAACCCCAGATGGCGCTGGAATTTTAGAGATGGAGGGGTAGGTGCGAAGGCAGAGGGGGTCCCCTGAGTTTGCCCCAGCCAAAGGACCTTAAAAGGAGCTGGGATCCTCTGGGAGAAGTCTGTGAGTCTCACCTCTTCTCGTTCAGATGGGGAAGGGGGAGGAATCCCCCTCCCACAAACCCAGGAGGCTGCGCAGGCCAGGAGAGCACGGCCAGGAAACAACACCCTGTCTGAGATGAGCTTGTTAGGGATCAACAAGCCCCGTCCCTGGGGGTGTTCAAGGCCAGGTTGGATGGGGCCCTGGGCAACCTTGTGTAGCTCCAGGCCTGGAGGTTGGTGGCCCTGCCTGTGGCAGGGGGTTGGAACTGGTGACCCTTGGGGTCCCTTCCAACCCAGCCCAGTCTGGGATTCTATCACGCTTGGCAAACTGCAGAGGTGACACCACACCCTCCATCATGCCCCAGTGTCCCCCCCTCCCCGAGCTGTGCCGCCTGGGAAGGGGCTGGGGGTTTGGAGGAGCGCTGTGGCTCGGCCGAGCTGCCGTGAAGGTGAAGGTGGCCGGGGCGCGGGGCCCCAATCACCTCTGAAGGGCTTTTTAATTAGCAGCAAAGGCAAAGCAGGATTGGGCAGCGGGGGGGAAGATGAAGTCAGCAGAGTCAAGGTGGAAATAAGGGGCCAGGCTTTTACCAGCCAGGGAATGAAGTGCTGGCAGAGCGCAGCACGAGGCCTGAGGAAGCACTGGCATCCAGAGACCTTAAATCAAGGAGAGGAGTTTCTCCTCCAGACACTCGCTCTCCCTCCAGTACCACTCATCATCCAGCCTCAGGACGAGCTGGGTACCAGCATCCCCACTCATCATCCAGCCTCAGGATGAGCTGGGTACCAGCATCCCTGTTCATCATCCAGCCTCGGGACAACCTGGGTACCAGCATCCCTGCTCATCATCCAGCCTCGGGATGACCTGGGTACCAGCATCCCTGCTCATCATCCAGCCTCGGGATGACGTGGGTACCAGCATCCCCGCTCATTATTGGGCCTCAGGACAACCTGGGTACCAGCATCCCCACTCATCATTCGGCCTCAGGACGACCTGGGTACCAGCATCCCCACTCATCATCCAGCCTCGGGACGACCTGGGTACCAGCATCCCCACTCATCATTCGGCCTCAGGACGACCTGGGTACCAGCATCCCCACTCATCATCCAGCCTCGGGACGACCTGGGTACCAGCATCCCTGCTCATCATCCGGCCTCAGGACGACCTGGGTACCAGCATCCCTGCTCATCATCCAGCCTCAGGACGACCTGGGTACCAGCATCCCTGCTCATCATCCGGCCTCAGGACGACCTGGGTACCAGCATCCCTGCTCATCATCTGGCCTCAGGATGACCTGGGTACCAGCATCCCAGGAGCATCCCTGCTGGTTTCTACAGAGCTTGGCAGGGAATTAAGGGGTGGGGTTAGGGAAAAGGACTGTTTTCCCACCTGACCTGAAAGCTCATCTGCCTTCCCCCTGGGATCCTGGTGGGATCTTTTACAAACATCCCATTTTGGTGTGGCAGATTCCTTCCACCAGGTTTTAGTGGGATTTTCTGCCTGTGCAGAGCTGGCTGCTTGGCCATGGAGCACCCAGCGCTCCCAGCCTGGAGGAGGAAAGCTGAGATCATTTGCTAGCAAATTTTTTGGGGAAGAAACCCAAAAACTCCTCGGCTATACCATCTCCTGAGCTCCCAACACCTTTGCCAGCGACCCAGAGGTTGGGATTTAAGCCAATCCCACCCCTCCTGCCTCACATGGGCTGCAAAATACAAATAAATCATGGGTGTGCAGATGTGCTAACGAGACATTACCCACCAGGAGCCAGAGGTTTGGGTAGGGGATGGCAGCAAAAGAAAAAAACACCCCTAAAAAAAAAATATCTCACCATTTGGGGCTGGTTGGAAAGCAGCTCCAGCTCATACCAATTCCTTGACGTGGTCTTTCCTTTCCCAAAAATAAACAGGAACCGTCTGGAAAGCCCCTGTGCAGAGAGGGAGCAGAATCGCCCAGAATAAATAAATAGAGGGAGAGAGCTCCGGGTTGAGTTCATCCAGCCGGTCGTTCCCTGCTGCAGGGGGGTGGCCAAGGATGAGGATGGAGCCCTAGAAGCCTGGAGGAGGGGAAGGAGAGCATGTGGGGCTCTTAAAAAAAATCCCCTTAAGTGGGGAAAGAAAGTGCTGAAGTGGCCTTCTGATGCTGGAGAGCCATCACATCCCCTCCTGCAGCACAGCCCCCCTCTCTCCCCCAAGTGCCACAAGCCTTTTCAACTGGTTTTAGCTAGAAAAAGATTAAGGGGATGGAAAAAAAGCAGACATTTTTGGGTTTGCTTGCAGTGCAAAACTAGGAGAGGCTTCACATCCTGCTACCAGGGTTGGATTGGTTTGGTTTAGTGCCCCAGCTGCTTTTACCACAGCTTCCCCATCGTAGCTTCCCCATCAGTGGGGCTGGCACACTGAGGCTCCAGCAACCAGCCTGCTGCTCCCCTCCAAGTGTGGGGAAGAAAGGCACAGCAGGCACGGGGCCAGAGTGAGCTGGGACACAGGGTTCATGATGGGAAGGGACTGAGCATTTAGGCAGCTCAAAAAGCAGACATACCTCCCTCCTCTGGCCTTTTGAGATGGACTTACAGGGTTTTTAGCTGGCTGAGTTAGGGCTCCAGGGCGCTGGGGCATTTTTGCTGCCAGGGAAGCAGTGTCTCTAAGCCCACTAACTGCCTTCTTAATCTTTCCTCTCCTGACAGCAGTATTTTGTGACTGACAGCTGGCAGGACAGGGCTGGAAGAAGCTGGCTGGTTATTTTGTTTACTGTTCAAAAGGAGAAGGAAAAAAGGTCCCTGAAATAGGGAGTAAAAAAGGAATTAAAAATCATCCGTATGAGAGCTGTGAGTTTCTTGCCCTCAGGATTTTGGCTGTGCCGCCCCTGAGCACCACCCAGGGCTGCAGTGGGGTCACGCTCGGCTTCCAGCTCACAGCAATACCTGCTGCTGGCTTCATCCCTCCAGGGCTGGAGAACGTGCTGGAACATAACTCACCTCCAGCAGCTACTGTGGGGCAGCTGTGGGAGCCTCTCCCAGCACAGTAAAGGCTCCTTCTCCTCCCCACTTGGCTTCAGCAGGACCGTTCCTCCCCACTTCCATGAAAAAATAGGGAGCAAAGAAATGGGATTTGACCCCCTTGCTGCTGCTGAACGAGATAAAAAGTGGGGTTCCCCCCCCGCCTTAGGTATTGTGGTATCAGAGTCAGCTACCAACTTCAGCCAGTGATCTGTAGGGTGAGCGAGGATGTCATGGTTTAGGGCAGAGGGAACTGTGAAGTTCCCAGCTGCCCACCCAGGGAGGCACCTCGGGCTCCTGACACAGGCAGGAGACAGAATCACACACAAGGTTGGAAAAGCCCTTTAAGATCATCAAGTCCAACCGTTCCTGTCCTGTGCTAAACCAGATCCCTGAGCACCTTATCTCCCCCTCTGTTAAACACACCCAGGGGCAGGGACTCAGCCCCTCCCTGGGCAGCCTGGGCCAGGCCCTGACAACTCTGCCAAGGAAGAATTCTAACAGCTGCTCTGCCCCTGCCCTGGCACAGCTTGAGCCCATTGCCCCTTGTCCCATCTCCTGGCCCCTGGCTGCAGAGACCAGCGCCCACCTCTCTGCACCCTCCTGGCAGGGCAGGGGAGGTGGGGAGAAGGTCTCCCCTCAGCCTCCTCTTCTCCAGGCTCAACACCCCCAGCTCCCTCAGCTGCTCCTCAGAGGATTTGCCCTCCAGCCCCTTCCCCAGCCTGGTTGCCCTTCTCTGGACTCGCTCCAGGACCTCCATGTCCTTCTGATGCTGAGGAGCCCAGAACACACTCCCTGCCTCTGCTGTGGGAAAAGGCATTTCAGAGAGGTGCTGTCACCAAAGGGTGGCAAAAGGCAACGCTCCCAGAGAACAAAACAAAGGCTGAGCCAGGGGCTTCTCAGACAGTTTTATTAAACTCAGGTGAAAAAGGAATCGTAACAAACCATCTCTTGTGGCTGACAGTAACAAACTCAGCTCATTGAATTGAGCACAGTACAAAGCTTCAACTCTCCTGTAAAAGAGAAGAGAGAAGTTAAAACACCTTTGGAGCCAGCAGAGGCTTTCACACCCCCCTGCCCCTGGAGAAGAAGGTGGCTCAGTCCCAACTTCACTTCTGAAGATGAAAGAGGCAGCGCTGGGCACCAGTGATGCGCTTGCAAGCAATGACTGGCTACTCCAGCTCTCTCTGAGCTGGGAAAACCCAGCGTGTTCCCCTCCAGAACAGTCTCCTGGTCTTCCTTCCTGGTTTCTTGCCATGCAAATGGGATCTCCTCTTGGAGACAGCTAGCTGCTGTGGAGCGGCTTGGCGTGCACAGGCTCCATGAGGTGGTGGATCAGGAGCAGGAAGATGCACCCGAGCACAACCAGGCTCATCACGGCCAGCAGGACGAAGCGGCCGATAAAGAAGGTGTCTACGATCTGCAGAGAACAGGGAGGGGAAAAAAAACACACCCCATAATAATAACACAACAACATGGCACAACCTTGGTCTGCTCCAGAAGGCAGGAGGGAGCCTGGAAAAGAGGGCTGTCCAAAAAGATCACCCCAGGAGGAAAAATCTTTGGGGGTCCCTGAGATTTCTCCCCTTGCTTGATGCCTCTGACACCAGCGCTCTCTGTGGGAAGCCAGGTGGGAGACAGGTGTGTGAAAGGAGAGTCCCTTTCCTCTGAAAAAAGGCACTTGTGGGAAAGGTAACAGGGAGGAAAGGAGCAGCACAGGGAAGGAAACACAAGTCAAAGCCTGCAGCAGCTCTCTCCAGCCACAAACCTCCCAGGGAGGTTCTGAATGGAAACAGGGCTGGGGTGGGGGGAAAGAAGGGGGGAAAAACACAAAAAGAAGACACAGCAGCAAGGCAAGCCAAGGGCAAGAAAACTGGTTCCAAAATCATCCTGTCAGCCCCTGAGACTACCTCAGAGCTCTGCTCACCCCCCGCTCGGCTTTATAAATCACATTAGCACACACTCAGCCTTGGTGCTGCTGCAGAGAGAGTCTCTTGTGAGCAACGCCTGGGCTCCTTCTGCACGTTTCACTTTTTAATTAGCCAATTAGCAGAGATTCGGGGCAGGAAGCCCAGGTCATGTATTATTGATACTCAGGGCAGGTCCAAGCCAATTGAAGATTCAAAAAAAATAAGAGAAGCTTTCAATTTCTCTTGGCCTCCCAGGCACAAACATGCACACAGCTGCCCTTCATCTCACTTCCAACCTTTACATGAGCAGGTCCCACGCATGGCAGAGAAGGAAGAAGGGGGAAAAAAAACCCTCTTACAAGGATGTTTAGTAGGGATTTACACAGATCAAGGTCTAGAAGAGCAATAATTAATGTGCATTAATAATAGAACAGAGAAAACAGCACCTAAAACGCCACGAAACTTCAGGTATTCATAGCTCAAACAGCTCTAGGGAAGCTTGAGACAGCAGTGGTTGTGACCCAAAATGGGGAGATCCCCATGTGCCTGACAACACAGGGCTGTCTAAAACCACAGGCTGCTCCACACCTGAGCATAGTGATAACCTGTGAGAGAGCCAGAGAGTGGTTAAACTAGAAAACAGAGCTGGGGGCAAGTGAAAGGCTGCAGAATTAAAGAGGAAATTATCAAAACGACCTGCCACAGGGCTATGGCATGCTCCACGGGGCACTGGAAGCTGGAGGCAGATGGAGCAGGGAGAGCCAGGCCCAAGCTGTGAAAGGTGATGATGGCAGAGGGGGAGCAGAAGCCGCTTGGAGGGATCAAAGCAACTCCTGCACAGAGCCCATCACGCCTGGAGATGGGAGCTAGAGCCCACGGCTCCCGTGTAACAGCAGGTAAATACAGGCTT
Source organism: Porphyrio hochstetteri (assembly GCA_020800305.1). Classification (NCBI taxonomy): domain Eukaryota; kingdom Metazoa; phylum Chordata; class Aves; order Gruiformes; family Rallidae; genus Porphyrio; species Porphyrio hochstetteri. The sequence continues at coordinate 7,363,705 of CM036929.1, forward strand.
TGGGTCAGGAAATAAAGGGATCCCTGCTACGTGGGTGACAGACACAGCCTGCACGGACAGGGGCTGGAGCAGGAGCTGCAGGAGCCTGAAGAAGCAGCACAGGGCTGTTCCTGAGGTAAAAGCCCATCCCGAGGCCATGGGACACCCATGGGGGCTGTCCCTGAGGCAAACCCCCATCCCGGGGCCATGGGACACCCATGGGGGCTGTCCCTGAGGCAAACCCCCATCCCGGGGCCATGGGACACCCATGGGGGCTGTCCCTGAGGCAAAGGCCCATCCCGGGGCCATGGGACACTCATGGGGGCTGTCCCTGAGGCAAAGCCCCATCCCGGGACCATGGGACACTCATGGGGGCTGTCCCTGAGGCAAAGGCCCATCCCGGGGCCATGGGACACCCATGGGGGCTGTCCCTGAGGCAAACCCCCATCCCGGGGCCATGGGACACCCATGGGGGCTGTCCCTGAGGCAAACCCCCATCCCGGGACCATGGGACACCCATGGGGGCTGTCCCTGAGGCAAAGGCCCATCCCGGGGCCATGGGACACCCATGGGGGCTGTCCCTGAGGCAAACCCCCATCCCGGGGCCATGGGACACCCATGGGGGCTGTCCCTGAGGCAAACCCCCATCCCGGGGCCATGGGACACCCATGGGGGCTGTCCCTGAGGCAAACCCCCATCCCGGGGCCATGGGACACCCATGGGGGCTGTCCCTGAGGCAAAGCCCCATGCTCGGGGCCACGGGACATCCATGGGGGCTGTCCCTGAGGCAAAGCCCCATCCCGGGGCCATGGGACACTCATGGGGGCTGTCCCTGAGGCAAAGGCCCATCCCGGGGCCATGGGACACCCATGGGGGCTGTCCCTGAGGCAAAGGCCCATCCCGGGGCCATGGGACACCCATGGGGGCTGTCCCTGAGGCAAAGCCCCATGCTCGGGGCCATGGGACACCCATGGGGGCAAAGACCCATCCTTGGTGCCTTAGGGCAGCTGCTGGGGCCAGCCCTGAGATACAGCCCCATCTCCGGGCCCATCCCCGGGGCCTTGGGGCCCTCCCAGCGGTAAGGTCCCGCTACCCCCAGGCCCGCTCGTCCTCGCAGGCCGCGGCGTGGGCTCACCTCTGCCGCGGCGGCGGCGGCTGGGGCCGGGCTCTCGTCCTCCCGGGGGAAGAGGATCAGGACGGCGCTGAGGATGGCGGCTCCCAGCGTCACCAGCGCAACGGCAACCCTGCGGGGAGGGGAGGGGAGGGGAGAGGCGGGCGGGGCGGGCTCAGCACCGGGAGCGGCCTGATTCCTCCCCCCAGCCCCTTCCCGCTGCTCACCGTGCCCGGCCGGACGCGCGGGAGAGCGCCAGGCACAGCAGCAGCGCCAGACCCCAGAGCAGCTGCAGCACCAGCACACCGGACCCCACACCCAGCACCGCGCCCGCCATGCCGCGCCGCGCCGCTCCGCCGCCGCTTCCACCTAGCAACAGCGCCGCACCGCGGCGGCTAAACCAATCAGAGCCGCCCTCCGCTTAACCGCCGCTTCCCATTGGCTGTAAGGCAGTAAGGGGGGCGTGGCTTAGGCTGGTACCGCGCCGCCGGAGCGTCGGGCTCCGGACGCGCCGGTGGTGCCCCGGTGGCCCCGCGGCAGGGAGCTGCCAGGACCCCCCTGCAGTCCCTTCCCCTCCCGTGGCTGCCCCCTCCGCCCCATCCCGGTCCTGGGGACTGCTCGGGGCACCGGCTGTACCGCCGGCCGCCGCCGCCAGCCACCTCCAGCCCAGCGCGCTGCCGGGAGTGTTCCCGTTTGAGCGAGATTCCCCCCCCCCCCGAGCCCCAGGAACTCGGCTTGCCGTGCCCTCACGGTATTTGGGGCCCAAACCGGGCAGGTTCGGTTGACACAAGCACAGCTGGCTACAGCAGGGCTCTGCACTGCACTGTGACCCCCACCACTGGGGCCTGAGGGTCTCTGAGCCGCTATCGGTGCGCCGAGCATCCTTTAATGCCAAGGTGAAGAAGGATTCCCCTTCTCAACCCCCTTTTCCTGCTTGGTTTTTAAATTCCTGCTTCTTCCCCGTCGCATCTCACCTGTTGGACCGTGGCTGGGGTGGTTTAATAGGTGGCTGTGCCTGTACTTGTGTCTCCCCATCCAAGTTTGTGGTGGTTTAGGCCTGGTTGGAGGCCAGACACCCACTTTGGTAGCTCTGGCAACCCCCTTTTCATCTGGACAGGGGAGAAAATACCTACTGAGAGGCTGAGGAGTGGAGATAAGGCCAGGGAGAGATCATTCCAACCTTGTTATTCTGTGATTCTGTGATTCTGCAGAGTCACGGGCAGAACAGGCTCAACACGGGATAAAGGACAGAAAACTCTCTGATTGGTGACCCTGCCCTGCACCCCCAGTGACACCAGAGTCAGTGATGAGAAGCCTGACCAGATCTTAAAGCCCCTTTCCCCCACCCCTCCCTTCTCAGCAGACTGATCTTTAGCCAGGATTTCACTCCCTTCTTCCCCCCCTTGTGGCACAGGGAGGGGCAGGGGCTGGGGAATGGGGGTTTGGGTCAGTTCCTCAGGAGTTGTTCTCCTTCTTGGCTGGAGGATTATTCATTCCTCACCCCCTTCCCCTGCTGCACCGTGGGGTCCCACCCATGGCAGACAGTCCTCCAGGAACTTCTGCAACGTGAGTCCTTTCCCACAGGGCTTCAGCTCTTCCCCAGCTGCCCCAGCGTGGGTCACTGCCATGGGTGCAGTCATCAGTCACAATGTCTCTCAATCTCTCAGGCCCAGTCTTCCACGTGGTCACAAGCCTCCCCCCAGCAAACCTGCTCTGGTGTGGGTCTCTCCCTCACTCATCTCTGGGTCTGTGTCTCTCCCCACGGGCTGCAAGTGCTGGCAGGGCCTTGCTCCAACACAGGTCACAGCATCTCCTGTCTGTCTCCCCCTGCTCCAGCGTGGGGCCTCTCCAGGGGCTGCAGGTGGGGTCTGGGCCTTGTCCATGGGCTGTGGGGGGACACCCGCTCCACCATGGGTTTCTTCAGGGCTGCAGGGGCATCTTTCTCTCCAGCACCTGGGGCACCTCCTCCCTCCCTTCCCTGCCCTTGGTGCCTGCCCAGCTCCTCACATCTGCTTTGGCAGGGGGGTTGGACCCGATGATCTCTCGAGGTCCCTTCCAACCCCTGTGATTCTGTGATCCTGTGATTCTGTGATCTTCTCACTCTCTTCTCTGGGGGCAACAAAGCGGCTGCTTGTGGGTTTTCCTCCTCCCTGTGACTCCCAGAGGCGCTGTGACCATCCCTGATGGGCTCGGCCTTGGGCAGCAGCGACTCGGCCTTGAGCCGGCCGGTGTTTGCTCTGCGGGGCTGCAGAGAGCTGCTGGCTGCTCCTTGCAGCAGCCACCCCTGCAGCCCCCCTGCTCCACCAGGACCCAGCCATGCAAAACTGTGACAAAGTCAACACAAATAAAAGCAAAATCATTGGTGGATTCATTTTATTTCCTCTCAGCTGCTCCAAGTCAGGGGACGCTCTGCATCAGGCCTTGCCATCTCTTCTAATGGGAGGAATAAAGCAGCGACTAATGAGGCCGCGCGGCACCGACCTGCCTTTCCCTGCCTTTCCCTGCCTTTCCCTGCCTTTCCCTGCCTTTCCCTGCCGTGAAGTCGAAGCTGCCAGCGTGACACCCACCCCTGGTTGGATGAGCAGAGCACGAAACTGTCTCTGACACCTGCCTTTTCTTGGCATCGAGTAGGAGCCGCCTGCCAACGTGTTAGGAGGGGATGTGTGATTCCTCCCCACAGCATCTCGTGCCATTAAATCCCACCAGAGAGGGGTCTGTTTCCCCCCATGTTGGCAGTGTCCATATTCACCATCGTTTTCCCAATGTTATTCCCTGTTCTTCCTGCTCCTGTTGGCAATCAGAAATTGCATATTCACTCCTGTTGCTTTCCTCTGTTCTCCTGGGTGGCTTTTTGCATTTTTGGACCCCCAAATTTCTTCCTCCTAGCCCTGTTTTCACAGAGATTCTTCTCTTTCTCCCATTCCTCTTCCATCCTTTGGCTTTCCATCCCATACCAATTAGGTCTTCTCCCCACTTATCAACTCCTTCCTCTCCTCTTGGAAGTAGTTTCTTGATGCCAGCAGCGATGACATTAAGCAAGTTCAAGAGGTTGCAGCAAAGAGCTTGAGTCATCCAGCTATCAGACCCATCGCTGGATCACACTGTGTCCCAGATATGTAGCCAGAGGTCCAAGAATAAATCTCATACATGCCCCAGCAACCTCATCCAGCAGGCTTTAGCCATGATGCTTGTTGATTTTAATCCCATCCATTGTATCCAGCATAGTTGGGCTGGTGGTAACTCAGGTGCCAAGATTTGGAGATTAAATGATGCCCAGCATCCCAATTCACTTGACCTCCCTTAGAAATTTCTCCAACCCATCTGCAATGAAACACATCATACTAAACATCCTCTTCTCTACCTCAGCCTCCCCTCAGCACATTGGAAATGCCTCAGCAGGGATTTGCTGTCCTGAAAGAGTTGGTTTGTGGGTTTGGGTGTGTCAAGTGTCATGTCCCACCTCCCCTCACCGGACCCTGCAGCCCAGGGATGGAGGTGGTACCCAGCCAGAAGAGGTATCAGGACCCTATAACCCATGAAACCCTTGAGCAAACACCTTACTCCACATTCCCATCCCAACCACTGGAAAAAAACCTCTGTGAAATTAAATCCTCTTCGCTCAGGGGTCCCCCAGATATTTTTTGGGGGAAGGGGGGTGTTGTGCCATTTACCTGCCCAAAAGCTGGGGCACAGGCACCTTGGAGGGATTTTTAGTGTGACTTAAAACATAGGAAAGCAGTGGAAAATGAGGATTTTGGCCTCATTTGCAGTGATTGTTTGGCTCTGGGGGAAAATTCATATTTGTGGTAGGTTTTCTTTTGCTCCAGCAGCTGCTGTGGGGAAGTCTGCTGGGATTCCAGATCCAGGTTTCTCCGAGACTTTTGACTTGCACCATGTGATGTTTGCATCCAGATAGGGACAGGGCACATCAAACTGATGCGAAATGATGGTGTGATTAATGCCAAGTCCAATGTATTTGATATCAATAGCCAAGGTTACTGTAAAGCCTTTACTGGGAAGGCTTTCTGTGGAGGAGATGCTCAAGAACCAGCAAAACCCAATGCAAAGGATGTGTTTGGACACAAATAATTCAGGTGGTTGCCAACGGATGGGAGTTGCTATCCTGTCCTGGAGTGATTTGAAAGATGCTTCATCACCACAGGTGTGTTTTCCCTAGGGAAAGGTTGTGGTGTTGCTTGGCAAAAGTATGAAAAAAAGATCCTGATTTCAACAGTGGATGAAATGGCTTTGGCAGGGAGGTGCAATTAGCACTGAGGCTAATGAAACACTTGGCCTGGGAGGATGGAATCACAGAATCCCAGGGGTTGGAAGGGACCTCCAGAGCTCATCGAGTCCAACCCCCTGCCAAAGCAGGGTCCCTGGGACAGGTCACACAGGTCGGTGTCCAGACGGGGCTGGAATCTCTCCAGAGAAGGAGACTCCACACCCCCTGGGCAGCCTGTCCCAGGGCTCCCTCACCCTCACTGGGAAGAAGTTCTTCCCCATGTTGGTGTGGAACTCCCTGTGCTCCAACTTGAGGCCATCACCCCTTGTCCTGTCCCCACAGACACTGAGAAGAGGCTGCCCATGTCCCCCTGTGTCCCACCCTTCAGATCTTTATACCCATTGATCAGATCCCCTCTCAGTCTTCTTCTCTCCAGGCTGAACAGCCCCAGCTCACTCAGCCTTTCCTCACAGGGGAGATGCTCCAGGCCCTTCATCCCCTTTGTAGCCCCTCTGGACTCTCTCCAGGAGATCCCTGGCTTTTTTATCCCAGGGAGCCCAGCACTGGACACAAAGCTCCAGGTGGGGCCTGACCAGGGCAGAGCAGAGAGGTCACCTTACTTCAAGGGCTGCAAGGCAGGATCAGATGGATCAAAGCTCTTTTGTAAACATGCCGCTCAAGGAGCGGCCCTCCTGCCACTGGGATGGTTTTGAGTTGAGATGGCCTTTTTTTGGGGTTAAAAACTGCAAATCCACCATGCCTGGCTCATCCCAGCCCTCCAAATGACCAGGGGGATCTGATATCAAATGATATTAACTGATCAAACTCCTGGAAGCGCTGGGGGAGTTGATTTAAAACTCTTCACACCCTCGTAAAGCTTGTAGTTTTACAGCTGGAGCTCCCTGACGCTCCAAGCTGAGAATGAAAAGGAAACAGGCGTTGATGCAAGCAAGAAAATATTCTGTTCCTGATTTAAAGACTAGCAAATTGCTAAATATTTTTATTAGAGGCAAATTTGCAGCTTGCTGGAACTAATTTCACGCCCGGTAGATATGGAGCTTAAGCTGGGGATGGCGTTAAATTACTCTCTTGTAAAGGTATTTAAGACTTAGGATGGGCATGCTGTGAAATGGTGGGGACCCAGCTGGGGACCCCCTTTTTTGGGGTGTCTCCTCATGGATTGGGAGCCTGGGGAAGGCGGCCAGGGGAAGATGAGTCTTCAAGTGTTGATACAAACCCATCATTCCCACCCTCATGGTGCAATAGGAACCACCAACACCCCCCCTCTCCCTCATTTGCATAAATTTGCCTATGGAGGATTGTTGAAAACCAGTGTGGGGGTGGGATGGTCGCAAGGCACCCCAACCTGGAAAGATGCTATCTGTATATTTGGGGTGGTTTTGGCATATTTCAGGGATATTTTAAGATTTTCAGGGTCTCCTTGATTGAATTGCTTTTAAAATGCCTCTAATTGGTTTTGAAATGTCTCTCATTTATTTTAAAATGTAGTGAATTGATTTTAATTATTTTAATTTAATCTCTGTTTAGGATATTCTGGGTTCCATTGATTCAAGAGATGGGTAAAAGTGGGCACGGGTCCATCCCTGAGTACCATATGCTCCTTGTGCCTGTTATTTCCAGCCTGTTTTCACTGACCAGAGGTTTTATGCCTTGAGGGTAATTTTCCAGCCTGAATCCCTTCGTTTTCCTTCTGCAAAGCCTCTGGACACACTGGAAACCACCCAGCTTAACGTGATGAGAAAAACCCATCCTGTTTTGGTTTGCTCAGATACAAACTGGGACAGGTGCAGGGATGGGGTCGGAGGATGCAGAGCCCGAGAAAGCAAAGCAAAGGCATCGAGAGGATCCAATTACCCCTCTAAAAATACCTCTGGGAGGGTGGTGGTGATAAACAAGAGCTATTTAAATCCCCCAGTCCGCTTTCTGTGGTGGAAATACATGAGGTTAAATAGTTCTCTCCGACTTCTTGGAGGATGTGCCTGGGTGAGAAGTGCTAAGTTGCCCTTTTCTGAAGAGAAATCCCTAAGAAAAGAAAGTTAAAATAGTAGGAGAGGGTTTGTAATGGCTCCAGTGGGGATATATCTCCCTCTTGCAGGAACCCACTTTGGGTTATCTTTCTCTGGCTGATGGCGGAAATCAATTTGAATGGTCCTGAGGGGAAATGAGGATGTAAAGACTTCAAACAGAACAGATCCTGCCACCTCCCAACAAATAATAACAGGGGATATGAAGATATGAAGTAGCTTTTAAAATTAAAAAAAAAAAAAAATTAAAGAAAAAATTTAAAATCTCATCACAGAGAGAGGAGAAACTTCTGAAAGGCCTGAGAGGCCTCAGCTGGTGGGGACGTGGAGGAGCACAAGTATCATAGAATCATAGAACCATAGGATGGTCTGGGTTGGAAGGGACCCCAAGGGTCATAGAGCTCCAACCCCCTGCGACAGGCAGGGCCACCAACCTCAGGCCTGGAGCTACACAAGGTTGCCCAGGGCCCCAGCCAACCTGGCCTTGAACACCCCCAGGGATGGGGCACCCACCCCCTCTCTGGGCAGCCTGTTCCAGCCCCTCACCACTCTCTCTGTAAAAAAACAAAGAGGAGATAACTATGTAGAGCTTTGGTTTTCTCCGTTCCACCAGCAAGTCTCTGAGATAACTCCAGCAGCCAAGGGCATGAAACACTTAGATGGTCTTTAAGAACTTTTTGGGTAACCTGTGCAAATAATAAATAAATAAATAAATAAATAAATAACATTAAAAGGAGCAGCTCCCCTACGGAGAGAGGCTGAGGGAGCTGGGCTGGGTCAGCCTGGAGAAGAGAAGGCTGTGGGGGGACCTCATTGCAGCCTCCCAGTGCCTGAAGGGAGCAGAGGAACAGGAGGGGAATCAGCTTGTTAAAGGGCGGAGACTGGCAGGACAAGGGGGATGGAGTGAAGCTGGAGGAGGGAAGGGTGAGAGGAGAGATTAGGGGGAAGTTCTTTGCAGAGAGAGTGGTGAGGGGCTGGAACAGGGTCCCTTCCAACCCAGCCCAGTCTGGGATTCTATGATTCTATGATAATCAAATTGCTCTGAGGGCTGTAAAAAAAAAGCAGAAATCAATCCCTGCAAACTTTCCTAGATGTAATTTCAGGAGAGATCAAAGATGACACTAACCTAAGGAAGTAAAGCTACTCAAAATTCAGAGTTTATAGTCCATCTGTCTCCTTGCTTCAGGGAGCTGGTATTAAATTTATTGCTAAATAAAACAAATAAGCCTCGGAAAAGGCAGCGTCACAATCTGCATACTCATAAGAGAATTAACAGAGCTCTCTTGTTATGATGGCTGCTTCTCAATTTGCATCTTTAAAGAGTTGTGACCATCTCCCTACTTCTCCCTTCGCCGGCTCCTCCGAAGCCAGGCCGGTGCCGGCGGTTGGCGCCGCGCTGCATCGCTTGGTAAAGAGACACGGTGGGTGAAGGTTGAACTCCCATCGTGGACCGAACCGAGACGAGGGTGGGGAAGTGATGCTGAAGCCCAGCCAAGGTGAAGAAACATCTCTCAGGTGGAGCCAGAATTGAAAAGGGGGAGATTTGGCACCTCTACGGCGCCTTTGCCAGCTGTCTGGTGCCCAAACCACTGCAGATATCCAAAGAGAAATGCAAACCAAGGGAGGTTTTATCACTTTACCTGGCTTCTCCCATTAATCAAGCCTGGTTTTTCCTTTCAGCAGTGTTTGTACAGTGTGGTTTAACAATAATTTAGGGTTTTTTTCATTCCTCTCAGCGCACATCGCCCCAGACCACCTCTATCTCAACAGGCCGCTATTGCCTCTGGAAAAGAGACTCCAAATCTTGCTGGAGGTAAGTTGCTTTAAAAATCCAAACCCTTTCTTTTTATTTTTTTTTAATTTTTTCTTTAAATTTTGGAGGGTTTTTTGAAGTATCCTGGAAGTGCTTGAGAAAGGCTCAGTTGATCAGGTGCTCTCGGTAGCTTTGCAGGGGGGAAGCCTGGAGCAGCAGCAAGGACCAGCCACAGACTTATTCCGCCTTGGAATGAGACATTGAAAAGGAGTGAGTTGGCAGTGGGATTTTCTAATTAAAATCTATCTATCTATCTATCTATCTATCTATCTATCTATCTAACCTGCCATTTATCCAGTGGTTTTTCCTCTGGAAGGATCCCAAAGCGGCGTCATTACAGAGCCATCATTAACCCCTGCTCAGCCAGGAGAAGAAATCCCATTTTTCCAGGTATTTTCCCACTGCTTTTTGCAGCAACATTGGGGAAAAAAATTTCCCTTTTCTTTTGACTTTAGCTGTCTTTATTATCAATCCATCGATCCTGCACGAGAAATAAGCTTTAATCTTATTTAATCTCACTTGGGGAAACCTCTGGGAATATCGAGCCATCCCGGCATCGATCCCTTATCCTTAATACCTCCTCCTTGTGCCTATGGGTTATCGATAAAGCCTTTAATTATATTCCACTGTGTATTCATCTAGTAATAATTGTCAGATCCGTGGTGTTTTGCTTGCTGCTATTTGTGTGCCTGAGATGGTGGCTTCAAAAGATAATTGTGTTGCCTCGTCACCGTGAAGCTTTTTTGGGTTTACTCGCTTCTTACTCCCAGGAAAGTCAAGCAGTAAAAAGGAATGTATTTAAGTCCTGGACAGGCTGGAGAGCTGGGCAGGGAGAAACCAGATGAGGTTTAACAAAAGCAAGTGTAGAGTCTTGCCACTGGGAAGGAATAACTGCTGGAATCAGTACAGGCTGGGGGTGACCTGCTGGAGAGGAGCTCTGTGGAGAAGGACCTGGGGGTCCTGGTGGGTGACAGGGTGGCCATGAGCCAGCAGTGTGCCCCGGGGGCCAAGGAGGCCAATGGGATCCTGGGGGCATCAAGAGGAGTGTGGGCAGCAGGTCACAGGAGGGGATCCTCCCCCTCTGCTCTGCCCTGGTCAGGCCCCACCTGGAGCATTGTGTCCAGTGCTGGGCTCCCTGGGATAAAACAGCCAGGGATCTCCTGGAGAGAGTCCAGAGGGGCTACGAAGGGGATGAAGGGCCTGGAGCATCTCCCCTGTGAGGAAAGGCTGAGTGAGCTGGGGCTGTTCAGTCTGAGAGGGGATCTGATCAATGGGTATAAAGATCTGAAGGGTGGGACACAGGGGGACATGGGCAGCCTCTTCTCAGTGTCTGTGGGGACAGGACAAGGGGCGATGGCCTCAAGTTGGAGGCCATCAAGTTGGGGAAGAACTTCTTCCCAGTGAGGGTGAGGGAGCCCTGGGACAGGCTGCCCAGGGGGTGTGGAGTCTCCTTCTCTGGAGAGATTCCAGCCCCATCTGGACACCGACCTGTGTGACCTGTCCTAGGGACCCTGCTTTGGCAGGGGGTTGGACCCCATGGGCTCTGGAGGTCCCTTCCAACCCCTCTGTGATTCTGTGATTTCCTGTGGGGATCTCAAGTAGGGCAGAATAGTCTTTAACAGACAACCTTCCTTGAGTTAAATGGTTAAAATTTGTAGGACCCCTTGATTTCAGCCCAGATTCGGTGCGAGTGCCACCGCTGTCTGTGTGTCCCCACTTAGTTTGGTTCCTTTCAAGGCTGCATTGGATGAAAATGGTTGTTTATTTCCCTCCTCTCTTCTCAAAACTCAGAGCTGGGCAGGGTTTCGAAAGGTGAGGGAAAATATCTGTATCCTATATATCTTAGAAAAATCCAACCGAAATCTGGCTGGGTGATTCGGATGGAGCATCATCCCCTGACCACAGCGTGATTCCCAAGCTGGAGGTACGATGGGCTGGTGGCTACTCCGAGCTTGGACAGTTTGGAGCAGCATCTGACCTAAAACTAGTCTTAAATTTTCTGTAGGGATCTTTGGTTTAGCATGCTTTCCTCACCCTTGGGGGTTGGACATCCTCCCAAGGCAGCAAGCTTACTATTTGGAGGAGTTACCTTACCCCTCTAACCCACTGCAGCACTTAAGCTGGGTTTAAGCCGGGCTCAGCCACAAAGCTCAACCTTAGGAGCCAAGCCCTGGCTGCATCCTAAAACCCCATGAGGAGTAAAGTGCTTGCTCAAGGGTTTCATGGGTTATGGGGTCCTGATATCTCTTCCAGCTGGGTACCACCTCCATCCCAGGCTGCAGGCTCCAGGGCAGGGAGAAATGGGTTGGTACCTGCCCAACCCCTCGTGGGAGCCGGGCTCTGCATCCCTGAGGGGATGCTGCCCAGCATCCCTATCCTGCGGATCTGGGAGCTCAGGGCTGGTGGGATGAGAGCTGATCAAAAAAGACCATCCAGGGGTGACCTGGAGATGCGTTTTCTGGTGGGGGGGGAACCCCAAGACTGAGTGGGGGAGACTTTCACTTGACTGCCAGAAAAGGGCAGCAAGACCACATGGATGGGGTTGAAGCGGAGCCGGTTCAACTGGGAAGCCAGGTACTGGGGTTTTTAACCAGGGATTATCACTGATCTCTGGAAAACTCTCCAGAGAAGAAGCAGCTTTGGAATTTGGGAGGAAAAATCCAGGCCCAGCTGATCTTCCCAGGGGATGAGTGTGAGATTCTGGAACCAGCCGGGGAATTGCTTTGGTGATCGGCAACTGGGGAATGCTGGGGTGCTCCGGGAGCCAGGGTGGGATGCTCAAGGAGCGAACCTGGGATGCTGGAGGAGCCAAGGGAGGATGCTCGCCGCTGAAGGGAGAGCCCTAAAAGAAGGGACATTGGGACACTTTGCGTGGCATTGGCACTATAAATACGCCCCGTGCGTGGCGGCCCCCATCCCTTCACCCCTTTGCACAGTGAGATGTGGGGTGCAGGCGATTGATCCCCCAGCCCTGAGGTGATCCCCCAGCCCTGAGCTGATCCCCCAGCCCTGAGACGGTCCCTCAGCCCTGAGGCGATCCCCCAGCCCTGAGACGATCCCTCAGCCCTGCGGTGATCCTGCAGCCCTGAGGCGATCCCGCAGCCCTGAGGTGATCCCGCAGCCCTGAGTCGATCCCCCAGCCCTGCGGTGATCCTGCAGCCCTGAGGCGATCCCCCAGCCCTGAGGCGATCCCACAGCCCTGAGCTGATCCCGCAGCCCTGGGGTGATCCCCCAGCCCTGAGTCGATCCCCCAGCCCTGCAGTGATCCTGCAGCCCTGAGGCGATCCCCCAGCCCTGAGCTGATCCTGCAAACCTGGGGTGATCCCCCAGCCCTGAGCTGATCCCCCAGCCCTGAGGCGATCCCCCAGCCCTGAGCTGATCCTGCAACCCTGAGGCAATCCCCCAGCCCTGAGGCGATCCCCCAGCCCCGAGCTGATCCCCCAGCCCCGAGCTGATCCCTCAGCCCTGTGGTTTCTCTCCCTTATCCCTCCCACTCGTCTCCTCCGGGTGCTGTAACCCCCCCCGGCTGCAGCACCCGGTGCCGTTCCAGCTCCTCATCCTCGGGGGCTCCGGCGGGAGAGCAATGGGGGTTGGGGGGGGGGGCGGGGGGGGGGGCGGACCCGTCCCGCTGGCTGATTTACAGGGTGAGACATGGTTATAAATCATTGCCCCGACCTCTGGGAGGGACCGGGGGGGATGCTCTGTGCTCCCCGGATTTTAACATCATTCCTTAAAGTAGCATTGATTTAATAAACCAATCAAATCAATATCTGTCTATAATAATCCATGAGAAAATCGGATATCTATCCATAATGTATTGATGTATCATTAAAAGAGACCATATAGTATTAATATTGATAATAAAATAATATCATAGAAAAGATATAGCAATAATAATTAACGATGCTATAATAAATAATAAATAATAATTAATAATCAATAAACATAATATTTATCACACATTTTCATTAATATAGATAAAATTAATAATTATTTATCAATATTATGCAACATTATGTAATATTATTTCCTCAATGCAGTGATTTTAATATGATTTTGAAAATTAATATTTATTCCACCAACACATTAAATTAATATTCATATAATAATATTACAAAAATTAATATTAACAATATATGTATCTATAACAATTAATATGTTGCTATCTAATACATAATAATATAATTATATGATATAATATATATAATATAGTTATATATAATGATAAATAGTATGATAAATTGTAATTATATAAGTAAATTAATATTGATTTATTACATACATAAATTTATTGATACATTCACTTACATTAATATAAATAAAATTAATAATATTTGAGAATATAAATCACTATTAATAATTTTATTACTTACATTAATAATTTTATTAGTAATAGTAATAATTAGTAATATGAATAATTTTATATTCATTATTAATAATATTTGATATTCGTTAATATATAGTAATATTTCTTAATAGTGATTAAATCAATATTTATTAATGTTCTTTAATATGATTTATTAAATCCCATAATTTTAATATTATTCCTTTTTTTTGGGGGGTGGTGTCAGGAAAGGTGCATCCCAGCTGCCCCCTGCATCTCCCCATGATTTTTGGCATGGGGCCCAAGCACCATGAGGGCTCCGTTTTCCCACCTTTCCCATCACACCCCTGACCCCACGGCCCATCCTTCACCCATCGCTATTATTATTATTATTATTATTATTATTATTATTATTAAATAAACCCCCAAACCTGGGAAAAAGGGGTGGAAATCCAGGAGGAATCGAGCTCGCTCAGAGTGGCCAGGCCCACCCGAAAATCAACACCCCCCTACCCCCTCCCTGGAGGGGGGGTTGAGTTAAAAGGGTGGATAATTTGGCTACCGGTCCCAGTGCTCCCAGTGGGAGCGACTCCAGGTCCTTGGGAGAAAGGGGGGGGAGTGTTTATGTATCACGCTGCCAAAATTTGGGTGATGGGGGGAACCAACACCCGCCCCCCCCCCCTCTAATTAATAACAATTAGTAGATGGTCCCCAAATGGGAGGTTTTCGCCTTGAGGGGTGATGCTGCAGGAGGCTCCCCGGGCCTGGAGGTGTCTCAGGGAGGGGTTATTGGGGTGTCCTAAATTTAAGGGGGGGTGTGGGGGTATGAAAGGCGATGCTGGGGTGGGGGGGTGGTGACCTTGATGTGGGAGTGGTACCCGGACAGGGGGTGTTTGTCTGTGGGGGGGGGTGTGTGTGTGTGGGGTGTGTGTGTGAAGTGTCACAGGGGGGCTGTGAGCCTGGAGGGGGGAGGGATGTGTCTGAAGGGGGGGGTGCAAATATGGAGGGGGGGCAAATATGTGAGCAGGGGCAAACGTGGGGGGGCAAATATAGGGGGGGCAAATATGGGGGGGCAAATATGGGAGGGGGAAATATGGGGGGGGGGGAAATATGGGAGAGGGGAAATATGGGGGGGGGAATATGTGAGCGGCAAATATGGGAGGGGGGCAAATATGTGAGGGGGCAAATATGTGAGGAGCAAATATGGGGGGGACAAACGCTGCTTAGGGGGGCAAATGCGTTCGGGGGGGGGGCAAGTGGCGGTGGTGGGGACACCACACCGAGGTGCCGGGGCTCACAGGGGCTGTGGGGGCGGGGAGGTGGGTCCGTTTAGGGGTGCCCGGGGGCGGGGGCCTTGCGGGGCGGGGGGGACACACAGGGGTCAGAGTGCGTGTGCGGTGGGCGCCGGCCAGCAGGGGGCGCTGGGCCCCACGACGGGGGCGTGTCCATGAGGGCGTGTCCTGACAACGAGGGGCGTGGCCGAAGGGGCAGAGGGGCGTGGCTTTGCCTCAGAGGGGGCGTGTCCCGGCGGCGGGGCGGGGCGGGGCGTGTCGGCGGCGGCGGCGGCGCGGCGGGGCCGGGCGGGCGGGCGGCGAGCGGCGGCCGCGCTGTCAGGCCGGTGTCGGTGTGATGAAGATTGGCGGGCAGGTAGGCTGTCACTCACCGGCGGGCCGCCGCGCGGGGGCGGGCGGAGCCGCGCCGAGCGCCGCGGACAAAGCGGCCCGGGCGGCGGGGCACGTGTGGCGGCGGCGGGGACCCCCCCCCCCCCTCCTCTCCCTGCACCCCCCCCCCCCCTTCCTCTCCTCCCCAACACACCCCTACCCCCCCAACCTCCATCCCCTCCGGTGCGGGAAGTAACTTGCCGTTCTGCACCGCCTCCCCTCCCGGTGCGGGGCCGGGGGTAGCGCGGGCCTCGGGCGCAGCGTGTGCGTGTGTCCGTCCGTCCCCGGTGTCCGGTTCCCTCCCCACCCCCCCCGCCCCCTCCTCCGGGCTGACCTCCAGCCGGCTGCGGTTTGCCCCCGCCGTTGCGGTTCTCTGCGGTGCCCCCCCCCCCGCCTCGGCCGGTTGCGATGATTCCGGGGGGGTTGCAGTGAGCCGGGGAGGGGGGAGGAGAGGGTTGCAGTGATCCCGGGGGGTGTACAGGGGTCTCGGGGGTCTGCGCAGCCCCCCCAAGCCGGTTGCATTCCCCGCTGGCCGGTCGCAGTGCCCCGCGGGGGGTTGCGGCGCTCCTAAGGGGGTTGCACCCCCTTCCCGGCCAGTTTCAGTGCCCTCGGGCTGGTTGCGGACGTCCCCCGTCCCCCCCTAAATTCCCCGGCCGGTTGCACACCCCCTCGGCCGCTCGCGGTGCCCCCGGGGGGGGCTGTACCCCCAGTCCCGGCTGGTTGCGATGCCCTCGGACTGGCTGCAGACCCCTCAACCGGGCGCAGTGCCCCCGGGGGGGTTGCAGACCCCCGAGCTAGTTGCGATACCCTCGGACTTGCGGCAGACGCTCCGACCGGTTGCAATGCTCCCCCGGGAAGGGGGGAGGGGGGGGGTGGTAGGGACCCCCCAGCCTATTGCAATGCCCTCTGCAGACCCCCGGGGGGGATGTGCAATGCCCTCGGTCTCGCTGCAGACCCCCCATGAGGTTGCAGACCCCTCAACCGGTTGTGTTTCCCCCGCCGCAGTTCACAACCTCCTCGACCCTCTGCAGACCCTCGATCAGTTGCAATACTCCCCCCCGCCCCCAACAACCCCGGGGTAGGGGGATGCAGGCACCCCCCGCCTCTAATGGTTGCAGCCCCCCACCTCCCCCAGCCAGTTGCAGAGCCCCGCAGCTGGTTGCAGACCCCCAACCCCCCCACCAGCAGCTTACAGACCCCTCAGCCAGTTGCAGGACCCCCCCTCCACCCCTTGGTGGGGGTGGTCGCAGCCCCTTCCAGCACATTGCAGTTTGCAGCTGGGAAGTTGCCCCCCAGTGCAAAGCTGGGAGGGGGGTGTGTGTATACAGCGGGGAGGGGGAAGAGCTTTGTCCGCAGCCTCCCAGCTTTGCCAGACACCCCTTTACCCCGGGGTCATCCCCCCACACCCCCTCCCAGCACCCCCTGGGCACCCCCGGCGGGGGGACCCCGCTGCCGCCTTGCAGGGCCCCACGCGGGCTCGACGCCAGCGCCAAACCCCGGCCCTCACCCGGGTGCCGTAGCCTGTGGCTTCTGCCAGGGGTTAAACACCCCCCCACCATGTGCACCCCATTTCCCTCCCATGGCCCCCCTACTCCTGGTGCACCCCATTTTCCCAAGGACGCCTCTGCGGGACCCCCCCCATGGGCACGGGATGGACTAAATGCTAAAAAACCCCTAAGAAAGGCGACACTGAGGGGGGGGACACCCCAACACTACACCACTCAGAGATCTTTTTTAATCCTAATTCCGATAATTTCACAGTTAATTTGATGGGTTTGAGTGTGTTTCCATCCCCAGGGGGGCGGCACCGCCGGCAGCTCGGGAAAAGTTTTGGCGAGATGATGTGGGGAGGGGGTAGAGGTTGGGGTGGGGGGGGTGGAATCTGTGCCTTGTGCTCCCCCATCCTTCATCCTCATCCTCATAGGGTGACAAAGCCCAACTCGGGGGGGGCTCCAGCTCTGGCTTCTTTCTTTGGGTTCTTCCCAGTTTGGGGTTTCTTCCCCCCCCATCCTCAACCCTTCCCCCTTTCCCAAGGCTCTTTTTCCCTCCTTCCCACTATCTCCCAGCTCAACCGGGAACGGGAAACCCAAAACCCAGCAGGAGATTTTCAAACTCCCAGCCGGGGAGATTAGATTAAGGGAAAGTGGGAAGGAGAAGGAGGGCGGGGGGGGTATGTGTGTGTGTGTGTGTGTGGATTATTTTTGGCCAGGATATGGGGGGGCAGCTGCTTGGGAGGGGGGGGGAAACCAGAAAATTGGGGGGGCTGGGGGGGGAAATGGCTTAATTAGTGGATTTTTTTTAAGGCTTATTTTATCTTAACATCCTAAAAAAGTTGGGGAGGGGGATGAGAACCTGGTGCGGGCAACTTTAGGGTGTCGTGGCTCTTAAAAGTGCTGACTCGGCGTATTTGGCATCTTCCCATCGTGGGGAATAAAAGGGGGGGAGTGGGTGTATTGGGGGTGGGGAGGGGGGGTGTGTGCTCCCTGAAAAACTTCAGGCTCTGATGTTTCAGGGGCCATTCTCAGCCCCTCAGGGATTTGGGGGAGTTTGTGGGATTTGGGGTGATTTGGATTAAGAAATAAGACTTTGGGGGGATGGTGGGATCAGGATTCCCCTGTATTTTTTATCCAAACCCCCCCCCCCCCCATTTTATTCAACTCCCTGTGCTGAGATTCCTTCATTAGGGGCAAAAGTTAATTGCTCATGGCTAATTACGGGAGAGGTTAATGGGGGAGCTGGCAGCGTG
The DNA here is from genome assembly GCA_020800305.1 of Porphyrio hochstetteri. Classification (NCBI taxonomy): domain Eukaryota; kingdom Metazoa; phylum Chordata; class Aves; order Gruiformes; family Rallidae; genus Porphyrio; species Porphyrio hochstetteri. Next base: position 7,381,609 of record CM036929.1, read on the forward strand.
GGGCAGGAGATGCTGTGTCCCCCATCAGCCCCAAATTGGGCTTTTTAAAGGCAGTTTCCAGCCCCCCCCCCCCCAACAGCATTGGGGGGGGGTGTCCTGTAATCCCCTTAGTTTTAATATGAGATAGGGGTATAAACTCCATTGTGAGTGTCTATATACATATATAAATACACACATATATATGTTTTATATATATATATTATATATATCATGTATATATATAAAAACACCCTCCCATATCAGGGCAGGGGCAGCTTGCAGGATTATTTTCTCTTCTCCCCCCTCCCCCCCCATCATTTTTGGGAGGGGGAGGTAAAGGAATTAATTTTTTAAAATTTTTTTTTAAGGAAATCACCTGTTTTCTCAAAGCAAATCCCTTTTTTTTTCTTTAATTAAACGAGTTTTTCTTCTTTTTTGGTGGATTTTTTTCAAGGAAATGGGTTTTTTCTAATGGAAATTGCCTTTTTGTAAGGGATTTTTTTTCTTTCCCAAGGAAATATCTCAGGGAAATCTTTATTTTTTTTAAAAGGAAATCCCTTAATTTTAAGGAAATGTCTTTTTTTTTAATTATTATTATTATTTTTTTGAAGTGAATGCAGGAAGTTGTGTTGGGAGGGGAAGGGTTTCTCCCTCTGGAGCATCAGAGAGATGCTCTTTTTTTCTCCAACTCGTGGATAAACTAAGTCCCTGCAACGAGGCTGCTTTGGATTTTGGGTGATTTTTGGGTGCTTTTCCAGTGAACTTTTCAAAGTTGGGGTTTTTTTTTTTCTCCCTTCACCTCTTTCAACAGCATCCATCAGTCTCCTGAGCAATAATAGATGGGGCGTGTTTTGTCGTGAGCATCCTCATCCTCAGGCTGGACCATGCCACCGCATCCCACCCGCATCCCTCTCCCACCCCGTGGTTGGATTCCTGATGGAGCTGTGGATAACCCAGGGGATTGTTTCCTGAGGACATGGGGAAAAACAACTTGGGGGGCTGCATCCCCCCCCCTAACTCTGGGTTTTGTTTTCTCAGCTTAATGGGTAAGATGAGCCCTGGCAACGGGATGGGGTGGCTCAGGCTTGGTTGGTGGGGTTGCCCATCGCAAGGGTGATGCAAAAGCAGGCAGGGATAGACAAAATAAGGAGGGTTTAAACCCCCTGCTACAAGGGGAGATAGAAAGAGATTGAAATATTGAACCCCTGATTAAATTAGACCTGAGTTAGATCATCCTCCTGCCTTACAGAGACTTGAGGTGATGCTCTGGGTCATCCCCATGGGAAAACCATCCCCCTCCCGGGCGGGATGGAGCCCTGATCCTGATGGGATGGAGCCACGATCTCCACAGGCTGAGGTGGCTTTTGCCCAGCTGTGATTTGCAGCTGTATAAATAAGACAGGAATTTGGCCTCAGCTCTTCTTTCCCCCCCAACCCCCCCACCCCTTCCCTGCCTGATTAGATCTTCTCTCTTCAGCCTTCCCCCTCCTGAAAGGGAAAACACCCCCCTGTTAGTCTGTCCCTCCGTAGAAATGGGTGTTTGTTAAATATTTGTCAGCTTCTGGGGTGTTATTTTGGGGTGTTTTGTGTGCTCCTTGCCAGGCCAGGAAGGGTCGGGGGTCTGGGGCAGCGCGGGATGCTGACGAGAGGCGGATGCTCTGAGGGACGGATGCAGGAAGAGCCAGGGCTGAGGTGGGGAAAGAGCTTGGGAAGAGCTGGAGGCTCCTCTCACTCCCAGTTTAGGGGCTGTTTCAAACCCTCTGCCACCCTCAAAGGTGTGTTTAGTTTTGGGCTCAATTTTCTATTTCGCTTTTCTTATTTTTACCCAATTTTTTCTTTTTTTAGCTTGAATTTTCTCTTTGTTTTTGTTTTTTTTTTTGTTTTCCTGGAATTGTTTAGGTTGGAAAAAGACCTTTTAGATCATTGAGCCCAACCACCAAGTCCACCACTAAACCCTGTAACCGAGCACCACAGCAACGTGTTTATCTTTAATTATTATTATTTCTTAAGTTTTCAGTTTCCTTTTTAATTTTTCAGTTTCCTTTTTAATTTTTCAGTTTCCTTTTTAATTTTTCAGTTTCCTTTTTAATTTTTCAGTTTCCTTTTTAATTTTTTAGTTTCCTTTTAAATTTTTTTGTTTAATTTTCAATTTCTGAATTTAATTTTTAATTTAAATTGATGTAGTTTTCATTTAAAATGTGAATTTAATTTTAATTCAAAATGTAAATGAATTTAATTTTTAATTGAAAATTATTTAGTTTTAAATTTAAAGTTATTAAATAATTTTAAATGAAAATTAAAATTTATTTTTAATTTAAAATCTAAATTTCAATTAATGAATTCCATTGTTCAGCATTTCTTCCACCAAGCTTTGTTTCCCACCCTGTGCTTCAGCTTCAGCCAGCTTTCAGCACCCTGTGCCACACGACCTCTCCCATCCCACACACACCAGGTGGAAAATAACCCCCAAATATCCAGGTTACCCTACCAAAAAACCATTAAAAATTGAAAATTAGGCTTGTAATCCCCCAAAATTAGGGATTCTTCCCCCTCCAACAAGAAAAACAACAAACCCTCTGGATTGTTTTGCTGCAGGTGGAGGAGAATTTCACGAGCTGCCATGAAATCCTATTTGGGTGGCTGAGAAAAAAGAAAATACCCCCTCCCCTTCCAAAAAAATGTTCTATATGGAGCTTCCAGCTTTAATAAGGTGTTGCAAAAATGATGAAAAAAGTGATAAGTGAAACCAGGGGTTTTTGTTTAGTTGGTTCTTCCTCCCCCCCGAGTCGAGACGGCTTCTCCTGGCAGTCCATCCCATAACGCCAAAGAGAATCCCAATCCAAAAGAATCCCAGTTTCGGGCTGGTTTGAGAGGTTCTTAGGTTATTTTTTATATATATATATTATGGATGTGTTTACAAACAGGATGTGGACCCTGGAAAGCCCAGTGCCCGTGGTGGTACCCGAGAGATGCTGCCCTCGCGCTGGCATCGGGCGTTGAGCTCAGTGCAGACCCTGAACCCCTGGAAATGTTCCTTCCTGGGAAAAGCTGCTTTGCTTTCCCTTTCCTTTCCCTTTCTTTCCTCACTTTTCTGCATTTCCCCCCCCCCCATTTTTCCCCCCTTTCCCTCCCTTTTTCCCCTTTCCCCTTTTTTTTCCCTTCCCCCCCCTTTTTTAACCATTCTCCCTTTTTTCCTTCTTTCCTTTTCCCTGTTTTTCCTTTTTTTCCTTTCCCTTCCTTTCACTTTCTTTATATTTTTTCTCTTTTTCTCTCTCTTTTTTTGCCTTTTCTTTTTCCTTTTCATTTCTCCCCACTTTTTTTCCCCTTCCCTTATTTTTTCTTTCCCTTTCTCTCCTTTTTTTCCATTTCCTTTTTTCTTTCTCTCCTTTTCTCCCCTTTCTCTCCTTTTCTCCCCTTTCTCTCCTTTTTTCCTTTCCTTTTTATTCCCCTTCTGTCCTTTTTTCTTTCCTTTTTTTTCCCCTTTCTCTCCTTTTTATCCTTTCTCTCCTTTTTTCCCCTTTCTCTCCTTTTTTCCTTTACTTTTTTTTCCCTTTCTGTCCTTTCTTCCTTTCCTTTTTTCCCTTCCTTTTTTCCCTTTCTCTCCTTTTTTCCTTTACTTTTTATTCCCCTTCTGTCCTTTTTTCTTTCCTTTTTTTCCCCTTTCTCTCCTTTTTTTCTTTCTTTTATTTTCCCTTTCTCTCCTTTTTTCCCCTTTCCTTTTTTCCTTTCCCTCCTTTTTTCTTTCTCTCCTTTTCTCCCCTTTCTCTCCTTTTCTCCCCTTTCTCTCCTTTTCTCCCCTTTCTCTCCTTTTCTCCCCTTTCTCTCCTTTTTTTCCCTTTCTCTCCTTTTTTTCCCCTTCTCTCCTCTTTTTCCCTTTCTCTCCTTTTTTCCTTTCTCTTCCATTTATTTCTTGCTTCATTTTTTTTTTAAAATAATTTTTTACTCCCTTTCTGGCAGCAGAAAACCCCACGTGCCCCCTCCCCTCCCCAAAACAAGGTTCCTCTGTCTCCCTGGTGGGATGACTCACTGCTGCTCAACCCCAGACGATGCCGAGGTACCACCACCGATCCAACAGCGACCCGAAACTTCCCCAAATAGTTAAAAAGAAAGCAGAATATTGAATTTCAGCGCTTCTGCTTCACCTCATCTGCCCAGCAGCGTGTTGTTCCTCGGATCCTCTGGTGGAGTGGAAGGGAGGACTCCCCTTCCTGTCGCTCCCAGGTACCTGGGAAGGCGCTTTGCAGCTTTATAAAGCCCTGAAAATGTGGGGGGTTTAAACACTACTTGAAGCTTCTGAGGGGAGTTTTAGAACAGCAATTACAGGCTCCCTTATCCCCAAGGACATTCCCGCTGCCATGGTGGATGTCAACTGCTCCAGACATTTGTAATGCTCCCCAGCTATAAATTTAAAAGGGAATTTATTGTTGCAAGCTGCTAATTCCTCCGTCCCAGTGCCGCTGCCTGTTGCTGGTAGGGATGCTGGGATGCACTCTGGTGATGCTGGTGCCCATCCTAGTGCAAAAAAGGCTTTTCACCTGCTTGATTTTGCTGATTCCACTCCCCACCACACCCCCTTTTCTGGTTTTTCCCCCTATTTTCCAGCCTCTTGCACTGTCTCTTCCCAAACAGGGCACCCTCAGTGAGCCCCACCTGGGTCTTATATTTTATCAGCTCCTCAATCAGCTTGTAATAAATAATCATAATTAATCAGCTCAGAGGTGGTGGGCAGGGATCTCCCCTCTGGAGCATCCTGGAGGGGGATCCTGCATCCCTCCATCCCTCCCTGTCCCACGCCACATCCTTGCTCCTCCTTATCACTTGCCCATTTTAAATACAGATTATTGCAAACCCTCCAAAAATCTGGATTCTGGGGATGTTAACTTTGCTGGAGAAGTTAAAAAATAAAAAAAGGTTAAAAAATTAATTAATGTTATTATTATTTAATATCCCAATCCCAGAAAAATCCCATTTCTATAAACTGCCAGCAAAGGTCTTATAAGGGGTTTATGTGCAGAAATCGGTGTCTTTCTATCTCACTGCCTGGTCCAACATCTCTTCACTCCAGCAATTAATTAGTTGCCATTAAGAAAAAAAAGAATTAGAATTAAGCAGGGTGCTTTGTCAGGCCATGGGGCCCCCCAGTTATAATAAATAATAACAACATCAGTAAATAAATACAAATAACAGGTTTGTTTCCCCCTAAAGATCCAGCAAGTGATTCAATGGGTGAAATAAACCCAGACTGGGAGACACATTTCTAGGCAGAATCTTAATTGAGGTTAATCTGGCTCAAGATTTTAGTCCTGACTTTTCTTTCCCATGCTCTGGCTGGAGCATCCCCCTGGGTTTAAATATGATTTTAAAGCCATAATAATAATAATAACAATAGGAGGAGAACCCTGCTCCATTCCCTTGCTTAAATAAACAAGGAAAAGGCTTCCTAAATTTTACATTTTACCCATGAGGTGAGCAGCTTCCCTTCCCATCCATCACTTTTCCTGGGATATAGGGGCTTGGAAATCCTTGGCTGGACCAACCCCCTTCCCTCCTCCCCCCTTTGTTAGCAGGGTTGTTCCTAGCTGGGTCCCACTGGGTTTGGGGTTCTGCTCTCTCCTCAGAGGGATGCTCGGCTGGGTGAAGCTTCATCTGATAATGGGATGCTGTAATGAGCCAATAATTAAAACCCCCTATCAGCTCCTGCAAGCCGGCCCCACCGGGGCTCTCCCCACCTTGCTGCCTTACACCGGGGATGCTGGTGCAGTTTTTGGGGTGCTGGTGCAGTTTTAGGGGTGCTGGTGCAGTTTTAGGGGTGCTGGTGCAGTTTTTGGGGAAGCTGGGGTACTTTTTTAGGGATGCTGGGGCAATTTGGAGGATGCTGGTGCAATTTTGGGGGCCCTAGTGTAATTTTAGGTCTGCTGCTGGGGTTTTTTTGAGGGGGTTTTTCATACAGTCTCAGTGATGCTCATGTGATTTTAGGGATGCTTGTCCCATTTTAGGGATGCTCATCCAATTTTTAGGGATGCTGGTGCACTTTTGAGGATGCTTGTGTAATTTTGGGGATGCTGGTGCAATCTTGGGGGTCCTGGTGCAATTTTGGGGGTCCTGATGTAGTTTTAGGGCTGCTGCTGTGGTTTTTTGGGGGGTTTCTCATACAGTCTCAGTGATGCTCATGCGATTTTGGTGATGCTGGTCCAATTTTTAGGGATGCTGGTGCAATTTTTAGGGATGCTGGTGCAATTTTGAGGATGCTTGTGTAATTTTGGGGATGCTGGTGTGATTTTATAGGGATGCTGGTGCAATTTTGGGGGTCCTGGTGCAATTTTGGGGCTCCTGGTGTAATTTTGGGGCTCCTGGTGTAATTTTAGATCTGCTGGTGGGGGTTTTTTGGGGGGTTTCTCATACAGTCTCAGTGATGCCCATGTGTTTTCGGGGATGCTCATCCAATTTTGGGGATGCTGGTGCAATTTTGGGGATGCTGGTGTGATTTTATAAGGATGCTGGTGCAGTTCTGAGGATGCTTGTGTAATTTTGGGAATGCTGGTTCAATTTTGGAGGATGCTGGTGCAATTTTGAGGGCCCTGGTGTAATTTTAGGGCTGCTGCTGTGGTTTTTTGGGGGGTTTCTCATACAGTCTCAGTGATGCTCATGTGATTTTAGGGATGCTCATCCAATTTTGGGGATGCTGGTGCAATTTTGGTGATGCTGGTCCAATTTTTAGGGATGCTGGTGCAATTTTGAGGATGCTTATGTAATTTTGGGGACACTGGTGTGCTTTTATAGGGATGCTGGTGCAATTTTGAGGGCCCTGGTGTAATTTTAGGTCTGCTGCTGGGGTTTTTTGGGAGGTTTCTCATACAGTCTCAGTGATGCTCATGCGATTTTAGGGATGCTCATCCAGTTTAATCCCAGTTTAATCATTCCTCCTCACCTAAACAACCTCCAAAACCAGAGTTGGTGGGGGTTCTTTTTTCAGTTTTTCCTTCCCTTTTTAGAATCACCACCCTGAGGAGCATCCCTGAAGGACCCAGTGAGAATATTTATGCTAAACCCACCCCCCCACACACACCAAATAAAGCCATTTAGATAGTAGCATCTTTTGATAACAGAGCACCTGGAATGTGGCCAAGGTTATCTCAAGGTAGACACATTGGGGGATGGTGGGGGGTGGGTGTTATTTTCCCTGCAACCATTTATGTTGGGATTTGGCTCAGTGGGGGGGGGAAGCCAGAGAAATTCCCAGCACTGTTATCCCTGCAGGAATTACCAGGAGCTTTTTCACCCCACATTAATTGTGCTCTTGCAGCCCTGGGATGAGTTGGAAAGGGCTCAGGCATTTTATTTCTAACCCCCTCCCTGCCCACACTCCCTTTAAGCACCAGACAGTGATGGAGGCTGGCACTGAAATGCACCTCAACTGGCATCCTGACCTCTGGCACGGGCACACTGAGTGGAAATCTGAGGAGTGATGGGGCTGGGAACCCCCCAGGGTGGGATTGCAAAGCCCCCTTAGCAACCCCCCTCTGTTGCAAACCCCCTTTGCAAAACCCCTGTTGCAAGACCCCTGATGCAAACCCCCCTTTGCAAGACCCCTCAAGTAAGACCCCCCCTTTGCAAGACCCCTCAAGTAAGACCCCCGTTGCAAGACCCCTCAAGTAAGACCCCCATTTGCAAGACCCCCTCTTGCCAGACCCCATTTGCAAGACCCCCGTTGTAAGCCCCCTGATGCAAGACCTCCATTGCAAAACCCCTGATGCAAGACCCCCATTGCAAGACCCCTCAAATAAGACCCCCTTTGCCAGACCCCCATTGCAGAACCCCCTTTGCAAACCCCATTTGCACCCCCACCATTGCAAGCCCCCCCCAAGCAGACCCCCTTAGCCAAATCCCCTTAGTAACACCCTATTTGCAACCCCCTTGATTGAAGACCTCCATTGCAGAACCCCCTTTGCAAACCCCCTTTGCACGCCCCCCATTGCAAGCCCCACCCATTGCAAGCCCCCCCAAGCAGACCCCCTTAGCCAAACCCCCTTAGTAACACCCTATTTGCAACCCCCCCACCAGCAAACCCCCTGATGCAAGACCTCCATTGCAGAACCCCCTTTGCAAACCCCCTTTGTGCACCCCCCCATTGCAAGCCCCCCCCAAGCCGACCCCTTTAGCCAAACCCCCTTGGTAACACCCTATTTGCAACCCCCCTGGCAACCCCCCTGATACAAAACCTCCATTGCAGAACCCCCTTTGCAAACCCCCTTTGCATGCCCCCTCCCCATTACAAGGCACCCCCCCCAGCAGACCCCCTTAGCCAAACCCCCTTAGTAACACCCTATTTGCAACCCCCTTGATTGAAGACCTCCATTGCAGAACCCCCTTTGCAAACCCTCTTTGCATGCCACCCCATTGCAAGCCCCCCCCCAAGCAGACCCCCTTAGCCAAACCCCCTTAGTAACACCCCATTTGCACCCCCCCCCTTTCCAACTCCCCTTATAGCAACCTCTCCTTCCACCCCCACCCCACAGGGCTCACCCCACCCACCCCACATCCCAGCACAGCAATGCTGGGGGGGGTTAGGGGTGGGGGGCTCTTTGCCCATCCGGTATCAGTGCTGTGCCAGAGCTGGGGTGGAGGGGGACACACACACACACACACACACACGACGCAACATCCCTGGCCCCTCTCCAGCGCCGGGCTGGGACACACAGCACCCTTCAGCCAAGCAGACAGAATTCAACCCTTTGTTTCCTGTTCACCAGCTCCACTTGGTGCAGGCTGAGCCCTCAACAAGCCCCTCTTTGTGCTAATTTAATTAATGGCCGGGGCCCAGGGCAGAGGGGATGGGATGCACCCGCTAGAAATACCTGCTTTTTTAAGGGGGGGACACTCACATGATGACACACAACATGTTTAGCCCAGCTGTGATTGACCCTAAATCTAATTAAATTTGATTTAATTCTAATTGATTTCTAATAAGACCCAAAACAACCAATGGTGATCGATGGCAGGGTGATTGGTTCCCCTTATCAAATTATTGGGGGTTTCATAGAATCACTGAATCCCAGCCTGGTCTGGGTTGGAAGGGACCCCAAGGGTCACACAGCTCCAACCCCCTGCCACAGGCAGGGACACCAACCTCCAGGCCTGGAGCTACACAAGGTTGCCCCATCCAGCATGGCCTTGAACACCCCCAGGGATGGGGCAAAATCCTCAAAAATCCCTCTTCCATCCCAATCTCCTGCTCTCCACATCATCTTTTGAGCCCACTCTACCTTTAATTAATGAGCTTTCCACATATTTCCCCATATTCCCCATGTATTTCCATATATTTCAGCTCTTTTCTCCATCACTATGGAGTTACCCACCTAAAATAAGAAAAATAATAATCCCCTAATATAAGAAAAAAGTCATTAGTGGGAATTCTTTGGACTCCTGTGTTGTTACAGTTGACATTTCTTTTTCTATTCCCTTTAAGGTGAGGGCAGGGTGAGTGGTCGCCCAATTATTTGGGAGACACTCACTTGATGGACCAGCTCATCCCTTGGGTTGATAATGGGAGGACAAGTGGGATGGAGTGAAGCTGAAGGAGGGAAGGGTTAAATTAGATATTAGGGGGAAGTTCTGTGCAGAGAGAGTGGTGAGGGGCTGGAACAGGCTGCCCAGAGAGGGGGTGGGTGCCCCATCCCTGGGGGTGTTCAAGGCCAGGTTGGCTGGGGCCCTGGGCAACCTTGTGTAGCTCCAGGCCTGGAGGTTGGTGGCCCTGCCTGTGGCAGGGGGGTTGGAGCTCTGTGATCCTTGGGGTCCCTTCCAACCCAGACCATCCTATGGTTCTGATTCTATGATCAGGGTTGAGTTTTCCATGTGGATGGTGTGAATCCTTGCGGGAAAAATCTGGGAACTGAGTATTTTCATGCTTGGTGCTTATTATTCAGCGAGCTGGAGCATCCCTGAGCATCCTTGGATCCTCCCAGGATGATCCTTCATCCTCATCTTCCTCTGGCCACAAGCAGCTTCTCAAAATTGGGAATATTTTTTAATAATTATCCTCCCTTTGTATTTTTAAGGGGGAAAAATAGTGATTTTCCCCAGGCAAAAGCTCTGGAGTCTCTTTTTTTGGCATCATCAGAGGGGAGCCATCCTGCAGCTGGAGTCAGGCATCACAGCCTGGTTGCATTACCAGTAAGATTTGGGGCATTACTAAAAAAACACTGGGTTTTTGTACATAACTTCCTATAAATATCCTATAAGCATCCACTTTCCATCCCAGTTTTCCCAGGGTTGAGGACTTTGCCCACACCCAAATTTCCCCCAGCAAAAGTTTTATGCCATCAGGGTGGGTTTTTTGCCTCTGGAAAGAAAACTCAGGATGTGCCTCCCAATATTTGTCCACTGAAATGATTAAACTGGGATGAAACAGGGCTGGGAAAAGGGTTGGATGGAAATAGGGATTGGGAATCACGGGGCGGTGTGGGTGCCATGTGGTTGGCTTGATAGAGGTTTGGGTGGGATTTTTTTTCCTCCATAAGGTGGCAGGGAAGTTGTGGAATTTTCTCAAAAAAATAAAAAAGAAAGAAAAAAAAAAAGGATATAGAAAAAAAAAAGAAAGGAAAGAAATAGAGGAAAAGAAGAAACCAAACCCACAAAGGTTCAAAACAAGGAGATGGAGAAAAGGAAAGTGGGAAAATTAAAAGTGGAAAAGGAAAGAAAATTTTAAAAAAAAGGGAAAGAAAATTTAAAAAAAGGAAAAGAAATAAAAATTTTTAAAAAGGAAAAGTAGAGAGAAAAGCAAATAAAAATAAAATTGAATAGGAAAAGTAAAAATTGAACCCCAAAAAATTAAAAAAGGGAATACCCCCCGTTTCAGACACCCCTCAGCAAGGTGTTTTCCTCTCCCACGATCAAGTTGTGTTAGAGCGGGATGCTGGTGGGATGCTGGTGGGATGCTGGTCCCCTGCCCATCGCCCTCCCTCCTCTCCTCCTGCTTGCCAGGGAACCTCGCTGAGTGGTGGAACACCCCAGAAACATTCCTGCTCTGGAGGGTGGCGGTGGCTGGGGCAGTGATGGGCGCTGTGTGCGATGGACGCGACCCCCGTGTAGAGCAAACCCCCCTCGGCCTGCCATTATTCTATTAGAGTTTCCAAGCTGGCATTAAGTGGACATGATTCCTTCCCACGGACCATTAACTTTGGTTTATTGCTGGCCTGATGGCCATTACCCTTTCCCTCCCGCCCCCCACCAGTGCCTTCCCCCATTAGCTTTGTACAATTAGAAACAGGAGCTGTTAAGGCGGCTTGGGATGCTCCCCGTGCCAGGGAGCCACCTGGGTACCCCCACAAGGATGCTCATCTCCTGCTTCTCACCAGATTTTTGGGGTGCAGAGTCACCAGCCTTTTTTGTGTCACCCACTGCTGATGGTTTGCGGGGCACCCTAATTAAAGACCCTAATTAGCAAAGACTGTGGGACGGTCCCTGAATCAGCGGAGATGCTTGCGGGGCACCCAAAATTAAGACACACCCCCCCCCCCCCCCAGTGAGCCACCCAAATCAGCAAAGATGCTTGAGGGGCACCCAAATTAACGACCTCAGTAGGGCACCCAAATTAGTGGAGATCTTTGCAGGGCACCCTAATTAGCAAAGAGCTTAGCAGGGCATCCAAAGTCCCAAAGACTATGGGATGGTACCCAGGTCGGGTGCCCTAATTAGCAAAGATGCTCTCAGGGCGCCCAAATTAAGGACCAAATCAGAAAAGACCCTGTAGCACCACACCTAAATTAGCAAAGACCCCGCAGGGCACCCAACTTTGAGACCCCAGCAGCCTCAATCTCTCTTTTAACATGAAAATTCCCCTAAAACAACCCAAAAGTTTCCTCTTCTGCAAGTGTGACACATCCCATGATGCAGGAACTGGTGGTTCCCATCTCAGCACGTTTGATGCCTGAGGTCAGTAGTTCCCATCTCTGCCAGGTGCCTGTTGAGATTTTTCATTAAAACTAGAGGGTTTTGGCAAAATCTGATTTTTAAAAATGTAAAATATTTTAAATCTGTTAAATATTTTCAGTATTTTAAATATATTTATTTAATTTATGTAATAGATTTAAATATTTAAAATAGAAAATATTTAAAATAGTTGAAATATTTACAAAGTATAAAAATATTAAAAATAAAATAGAATATTTAAAATATATCATTTAAATATTTTTATTTAAATAGATTTATTTAAAATATTTTAATTTAAAATATTCTATTTTCATTTTAAATCTTTTTAATCTTTTGATATTTTGAATATTGTAAATATTGTAAGTATTGTAAATATTGGAAATATTGGAAATATTTGAAATATTTGAAATATTTTTATATTTTAAATATTTTAAAATCCACATTTCTCAAATTTTGTGTGTCTGTGTGTGTGTGTTCCAAGAGTGAGACCCTACAAGCATCATTAAAGGATAAACTCCTCTTCCCCACAAATAATTAAGTGGCTTTTGCTCAAGGCTTGGAAAAAAAATTGATGGACATAGAAAAAAGAAATAAATTTCAAATATTTGCATTAATTGCAGCCCTCCAGTCGCTTCTAGCTTAAGAACAGCAGAAATTGGGGTGGTTTCATGCTGGTTAGTGGAAACAGGGAGGGTTTTGGTGCAGGGTTGGGTGTGATGTGGGATGCAGGTAGGCGATGAGGTGCCGAAACCAGAAGGAGCAAGAAGGGAGAGGATGCTCTGAGCGCATCCCACCAGCATCTCGTTCCTTGATGGGATGCAGAGTGTCACTTTCTGGTCCTCGGTACCACTTATAGTTTTGTTCCCTCACCACCATCCCCAATTAAAGCTTAAAAAGAATAATAATAATAAATTATTAAATTTTAAAGAAACATTTTAAAATATTCAAATAAAATTATTAATTTTAAGATTAAACATTAAAATAAAATTATTAAAATTTAAATAAACAAAAATGTAGAAATTAAATTAAACTCCACCTGGCAGCTTTGCACATTGATGTGGGTGGCTCCTTCCTTTGTTGGGTGTCATCCTGGGGGATTTATATTCCCTTTCTGTGGTTGGGATTATAGAATATATTCTATATGCCTCTAAATAGAAAGGACTATATAATACTGGGGCATTGGGGAATGTTATATATTCTCTATATATGTCGAATGTTATATTAGCCATATGTGTAAGGTGGAGTATAATGAATTTTTAAAATATATATAATACAAAAAGATGTATTTTATATATGTGATATGTAAAAAAAATATATAATATAAAATATTGAGTGTGTATATTGAGTGTATATATATATATATATAAAAAATATTGAGGAATGCACTGAGGTATTGTATTAAATACAATATACCAGGGAACATAATATAATATAGAATATTTTAATATATTATACATACAATATAGACTATTTTAATTGTAATTACAAACAGTATTATTTTAATATTTATTTCATAAGATATTATGACATAATATTTTTAATATGTGCATACAGATATGTAATGTCCAGGAATATATTGGGATAACACTTTGGGACTATAATATATTGGAGAATAATTTTTATATCTATATTTATATCTATATATCTCATTATGGGACCCTTCCAACTCAGGATATTCTTTGATTCTACATTCCCATATATTCTATATGCCTCCTATGTATTTTTCTATATATCTAGATCTAAATATCAACATATCTCTGTAAATCAATATATCATATATTGGAATATTGTGGGGGAGAGAGATATATTGGGGAATATATATTCCCTGATATATATCTATATTTTATATATAAAATATATATTATATTTTTCTAGTTATATTTATGCATAATAAAAATAGATAAAGGGGAATTTGTTCCCTGTGGTGGAGCTCAGCCATATCCAATAATTAATCTATTTAGTAATTTCCCAATCATAGAATCACAGAATCCCAGCCTGGGCTGGGTTGGAAGGGACCCCAAGGGTCACAGAGCTCCAACCCCCCTGCCACAGGCAGGGCCACCAACCTCCAGGCCTGGAGCTACACAAGGTTGCCCAGGGCCCCATCCAACCTGGCCTTCAACACCCCCAGGGATGGGGCACCCACCCCCTCTCTGGGCAGCCTGTTCCAGCCCCTCACCATTAGTACCTTGGTAGGGAATTTTATTCTGTCCCTGGGAGCAAAGACAGATCCAGGTGGGATTTTTGGGGAAGGATCCCAACACCTCTGGCAGTGGGAGACAAGCCCCTGCTGTCCAACAGTGTGTTTCAGGGGTTTCCTCCCCCCACAAAAATATAATGTCGGAGAGGATTCCTGCTGTGCCCATGGAAAACTGTGAGTTTTCCTTGGAAATCAGAGCCAGCATGGCCAGCAGGCCCAGGGAGGGGATTGTGCCCCTGTGCTGGGCACTGGGGAGGCTGCACCTCGAGTGCTGGGTCCAGTTCTGGGCTCCTCAGCATCAGAAGGACATGGAGGTCCTGGAGCGAGTCCAGAGAAGGGCAACCAGGCTGGGGAAGGGGCTGGAGGGCAAATCCTCTGAGGAGCAGCTGAGGGAGCTGGGGGTGTTGAGCCTGGAGAAGAGGAGGCTGAGGGGAGACCTTCTCCCCACCTCCCCTGCCCTGCCAGGAGGGTGCAGAGAGGTGGGCGCTGGTCTCTTCAGCCAGGGGCCAGGAGATGGGACAAGGGGCAATGGGCTCAAGCTGTGCCAGGGCAGGGACAGAGCAGCTGTTAGGAGAGAATTCTTCCCTGGCAGAGTTGTCAGGGCCTGGCCCAGGCTGCCCAGGGAGGGGGCTGAGTCCCTGCCCCTGGGTGTGTTTAACAGAGGGGGAGATGAGGTGCTCAGGGATCTGGTTTAGCACAGGACAGGAACTGTTGGACTTGATAATCTTAAAGGGCTTTTCCAGCCTGGTGATGCTGGGATTCTGTGGTCTCAGGGCTCTGCCAACTGGGATTTAATCAGGATTTAATTGGGACTTTGTTTTTTTTCATTACCTGCTGCTCCCACCAGCAGCAGGTGGATGATTCCTTCAGCACCCACCATCACCCCACTCCATTGTCTCGCTTCCCCCCGGTACCCAATGCATTCCTGGCTTATTTTATGTGAGTTCATCTTCCCAAATTTCCTGAGTTTTGGGTGGCAATACTGTGAGCATTGTTTTAGGGATGCTAAAAATTAGTCAGAGGATGCTGCCCAGGGTGGCAATGGGCACAAGGTCTCTGGTGATTCCTCTTGAACAAGATTAGAAAAATAAAAATAAAGACCCCAAGTGCTCACTGGGTATCTATTTTATGAGGTTTTTACTTTTTATTTTCCACCCCCCATTTTTTAAAGGATTTTTTTATATATAGGTTGCTCTGTAATACACTAATAAAGGAAAAGGTTAAGAGAACAGTGGCTCCTCCCCTTCCCTTCCCTTCCCTTCCCTTCCCTTCCCTTCCCTTCCCTTCCCTTCCCTTCCCTTCCCTTCCCTTCCCTTCCCTTCCCTTCCCTTCCCTTCCCTTCCCTTCCCTTCCCTTCCCTTCCCTTCCCTTCCCTTCCCTTCCCTTCCCCCTTCCCCCTTCCCCCTTCCCCCTTCCCCCTTCCCCTCTCCCTTCCTCTCTCCCCTCTCCCTTCCCCTCCCCTCCCCTCCAATGCTGAATGCCACCACGCTCCCAGACATCATTAGGGACCAGTGTGAACATGCCCCCACTAAAAAAACCCCCACAAACCCAACAGCCCTTGAGTAAGAACTAGAAATCATGCCAAAATTTCTTCCAATACCTTAAAAACATCCCATTGGCATCCCTTTGTGCTCCTGCCATGATCCTCACACCTGGTCCTGGTGGGTACCAGTCTGATCCCTGGAAAAAAAATTGGGGTTTTCTGTGTTTGTGCCTCTAAAGTTCTTATTTTATTAGTTTTTTTTTCCCTTTCCTTGATTTGCATGATGCAATCAAGGCACGCTGATGAGATGCTCAAGGGCTTTTCAGCCTGCACGCAGAGGGGTCTTCCCATTAACAACAACCCCCCCCCCAAATAAATACAGCACCCTACTCCCCCCCAACCCCCATCCTCCAGCCAAGATGACTGTTGGAGCGCCCGTTCTCAATTAATGGCTTTGTTTAATCATACCCCCTGTCCAGAGGAGTATTGTCTTACGGATAATTTCGTTTGCCTAACGAGATTTTTGCTAATTAAATCTCCTTTCGGTCGGGGAGGTTCTCCCCGCAGGATAGGAAGGGGGGTGGGTGGGTGGGTGGGGGGGGAAATGTTTGTGAAGCCATCCCTACTGCTGGCTAAATAAACCCAACCACCCCAAACTGTGGGGATTGTGGGGTGTAACCATCACCTCAGTAAATTTTTACACCCCCTAAAAAGGGGTGGTTTCCATCCCCCCCCCCCCCCCAAAACAAAGGGGAGCTGATCCTTGTTGGGATGCTCCTGCATCCAAAAAAAATGGGGGGGGTGGGGTGTGTTTGGTTGGCGAGTACCACATTTGGGTTGGAAAGTACCACATTTGGGTTGGAGAGTACCAAATTTGGGTTAGTTTTTGAATTATTTGGGGTCGGTGGATTGGGAAAACTCAAGGGGGGGATGAGAGGGGTTGTGGCTCTTAAGACGGCCCTGAAATTTGTCGCTGGAGTCTTGGGCTGTTGCTGCAAAAGGCAGATTTATTGCAGGTTAAATTGGGATTTCTCCCAAGAGCTGGAGCACTGTGGGAGCAAAAATCCTGCAAAACTGAGAAATTCAGGAAAATAAATTCAGGAAGGAAATTCTCCTAAGTTCAGGAGAGTCCCATTCCATCCGAAATTGGGCCTGTCTGTCACAGCACAGGGGTTTTTTCCTCCTAAAAATACCTATTTCCACCAGTCCCCACAGGAATCTCTGAGCAAATCCACTTCGGATTAAATGGGATGGAGGGGAATAGAGTCGATCCCTATAAATGAGATATCTGTGACTATCTCAAATATATATAGCAGAGGAGGCTACAAAGGTGCTGAAGGGCCTGGAGCATCTCCCCTGGGAGGAAAGGCTGAGTGAGCTGGGGCTGTTCAGCCTGGAGAGAAGCAGCCTGAGAGGGGATCTGATCAATGGGTATAAAGATCTGAAGGGTGGGACACAGGGGGACATGGGCAGCCTCTTCTCAGTGTCTGTGGGGACAGGACAAGGGGCGATGGCCTCAAGTTGGAGCACAGGGAGTTCCACACCAATGTGGGGAAGAACTTCTTCCCAGTGAGGGTGAGGGAGCCCTGGGACAGGCTGCCCAGGGGGTGTGGAGTCTCCTTCTCTGGAGAGATTCCAGCCCCGTCTGGACACCGACCTGTGTGACCTGTCCTAGGGACCCTGCTTTGGCAGGGAGTTGGACCCCATGAGCTCTGGAGGTCCCTTCCAACCCCTGTGATTCTGTGATTTCTCCATAATGTCTGAGTTGAGATACAGGATTGGGATTTCTCAGATCTCAAATATCCCAAATATTGTGGCTATTCCCTATTTCCCCTGAAGGAGAAATGATCCCTGTAAACACGCTGGGTCCCAACCCCAGGAATAAACCCAATCTAAATAACGCGAATTTGGGTGGCTGGGGGAGAGGGATCCATCCATCTGCTATAAAACATGGGCTGTGCCATGGGCTTGTGTGTAAAATACTGATCATACATATAGTGTATATGTGTATATGGTGTATGATGGGATGTATGGTGTTTTTTATATATATGATAGGTAATAATCAGGGACAGGGACGGGGAGGGGATTGTCCCTCTCTGCTCTGCCCTGGGGAGGCCCCAGCTGGAGTCCTGTGTCCAGAGCTGGGGCCCCAGGACAAGAGAGATGTGGGGCTGTTGGAGAGGGGTCAGAGGAGCCACGGAGGGGATCAGAGGGCTGGAGCAGCTCCCTATGAAGAGAGGCTGAGGGAGCTGGGCTGGGTCAGCCTGGAGAAGAGAAGGCTGTGGGGGGACCTCATTGCAGCCTCCCAGTGCCTGAAGGGAGCAGAGGAACAGGAGGGGAATCAGCTTGTTCAAGGGCAGAGACTGGCAGGACAAGGGGGCTGGAGTGAAGCTGGAGGAGGGAAGGGGGAGAGGAGAGATTAGGGGGAAGTTCTTTGCAGAGAGAGTGGTGAGGGGCTGGAACAGGCTGCCCAGAGAGGGGGTGGGTGCCCCATCCCTGGGGGTGTTGAAGGCCAGGTTGGATGGGGCCCTGGGCAACCTTGTGTAGCTCCAGGCCTGGAGGTTGGTGGCCCTGCCTGTGGCAGGGGGGTTGGAGCTCTGTGATCCTTCCAACCCAGAACATCCTATGGCTCTATGATTCTATGACAATATTTGGCCATTTCCCCATGGGGAAAATAACCGGGGTGGGGGGGTGGGGCAGATAGTCATCCCACTTGGAATGGCATCCCCCCAGTTTTGGGGATCCCACTGAGTCTCCCACAAGGAGAACCTTCCCCTCCGCTCTGCCTCTGACACCCAATTAGCCCCTGGTTAATCGCTGGCCGCAGCTATGCTAATAGGGACCCAATTAAGCGCTGGTCATTACCTTAAATCATTTTCTGGAGAGACAGCTCAGGAAAATCACTGTCCCTTTCACCAGAGCCCCAGTGAGGGAGGATAAACTACAGTAACTATGTTTATTAGATGCAGTGTGTATATATATATATGTATATATGTATATGTATATATTTATATATATTATAGAGAATATTATATATCATATATATACTATTATAGAGAATATAATATATATTTTTATAGATGTATATATGCATATATGTTATAGAGAATATTATATATTTTTAATATATACATATATAAAAATATATATTATATTCTGTATAACATATATATATATATAAGTTATATTACTGTGCAATTACAGAATAAACCCTATTAACTCTGTATATTTACCATATATATATGTGGAGATCTATCTATCTATCTAGATATATATATCCACATATTAGACATATGGATAACATATAACCCATATATAACTTACAACCCACGTGTAATATATAGAGAATATAGATTATATGGGTTATATATCACCCATCTATCAATACTAGAGAGATATGATACACAGTAAACTATATCAACTCTATATATTTGTTATAGAGATAATAGATAATCTAGGTATGTAATTCATAAAGACAAGATGTGCACTATATGGTGTGTGTATATGTAGAATAAGCAATATAAATATGAAATAATATTTAATAGCAGCAGATAATATGTAGGTAATATATGGAATAATATGGAAAATATAGGATCCCTATTACCTAGATACCTATAATGTATATTATATGGAATAAACTGTAGTAAGTCTATGTATAGGTAACACAGAATATAGATGACATACACATAATAGAGTTATTATATATACTGTGCGCATAACTTTGCATGTATATGGCACATATGTACCTGTTGTGGCCCAGCCTTTTTTGGGTGATGACCATCAGGGTGCCCATCGCTTGGAGCGGTGCCAGTTCCACTCCCAACTCTCCACACCCAAATTACCCCCAAATCAGGGAATTAAACTATTTATACTACTACTCCCACCCCTCCTGCGATGCCACCCCTGGGGAGGGGGAGGGCTGCTGGCTGCTCTGATCCCAGAGGGATGGCTTTCCCTGGAAACCACCTCTGGTTTTGGCCCATTCCCCAAGGTTTCTCTCCCCGTTGGTGCCGTTTCTGGGTGCAGCTCCGCGCTCCACGTGTGCTCCCTGCCTTGCACACCCCTGTGCACGCTTCTTCTGCTCCCACACCCACTCCCAGCTCCCTGCACGCTTCCGTGCACACCTCAAGCCTCCACGCACACTCCCCAGCACGCTGCACGCTCCCTTGCACGCTTCCAGCTCCTCTGCACGCCGCCAGCTCCCTTGCACGCCTCCTTCATCCTCTCCATGCCTCCTTGCACGCCTCCATCTCCTGTGCATGCTCCATGTTTCCTGTAAACTCCTGGGCACGCTTCTTTGCACTCTCCCTTGCACACTTACTGCACCCCTTCACGCTCCCTTGCACACTTCCAGCTCCTTTGCACGCTGCCAGCTCCCTTGCACGCCTCCTTCATCCCCTCCATCCCTCCTTGCACACCTCCATCTCCTGTGCATAGGAGATGTAAGCTCCTGGGCACGCTTCTTTGCACTCTCCCTTGCACACTTACCACACCCCTGCATGCTCCCTTGCACGCTTCCAGCTCCTCTGCATGCCACCAGCTCCCTTGCACGCCTCCTTCATCCCCTCTGTGCCTCCTTGCACACCTCCATCTCCTGTGCATGCTCCATGTTTCCTGTAAACTCCTGGACACACTTCTTTGCACTCTGCCTTGCACCGCACCCCTGCACGCTCCCTTGCACACTTCCAGCTCCTCTACATGCTGCCAGCTCCCTTGCACTCCTCCTTCATCCCCTCCATCCCTCCTTGCACGCCTCCATCTCCTGTGCACGGGAGATGTAAGCTTCTGTAAGCTCCTGGGCACGCTTCTTTGCACTCTCCCTTGCACACTTACCGCACCCCTGCACGCTCCTGGCTCCTGCTCATCCTCCCATACATGTTCCCCTGCACGCCTCCTTGCACACTCCTTGCACACCTCCAGCTCCCATTCCTCCTCCCCTGCACACTCCCCCACGTATTCCCACACACGCTTCCCATAGGCACTTCCCTCTTCTTCCCTCTTCCATCCTCCACTGCACATGGACTAAAAAAAAAAGCTCCAAATTAGCTCTTTCCCCCCCAAAAAAAGATATACAAGGCTTTGCCCAGCACCTTCCTGGCAGGACTCTGCCCCCAGCAGAGGCATTTTGCAGCTCCCAAAAATTCATTCATGCAGCTTTTGAGTAGATTTAATTATAGCATGTAATAATAATTAATAATATTTCATAAGATCCAATAATATTTCGTGCCATCTAATACGATTTAGTATTATTTAATCAGAATCCTAGTCGATAGTATTTAATAAGAATACTATTTAATATTATTTAATAACACAGCGTGGCAGTGTGAGCATCACCTGCGGCTTCCAGGAGGCAGGAAGGCTGTGAAAAGTTATGGGGTGAATTGTGATAACCCCTTTGAGGGCAGAATAATTGGTGGCTGAGGAAAAGGATGGAAAATTAAGATAAAAATATATATATTAATGAAAAATTTACATGTATATGTATATACATTAACGAAACATTAACTCTCACCGGGAGTTGACTTCTGTGGGAGCTGGGAGGTGGGAGTCGGGGGGGATGAACTGCTGGAAAAATACCAGGAAATAAGGGAAAGCAAAGAAAATAAAAGCTGTTTTATCTCTGATCCCGCTCTGCGATAACGAGCGTGGCGGCGGGCAGGAGCGGCACGGAAACCCACATGGAACTAAAGCAAAGCAGGTGCCTGGCTCTTAAATGAAAGTTGCCTTCGCTCCCCAGGGCTGGAGCTGAGATTTGGGGTGTTTTGATATTTTGGGTATTTTATTATTTATTATTATCTATTGGATACTTTATTCTGTCTCCGTCCACCCATCCATAGAATCATAGAGTCACAGACTGGTCTGGATTGGGAGGGACCCCAAGGGTCACAGAGCTCCAACCCCCCTGCCACAGGCAGGGCCACCAACCTCCAGGCCTGGAGCTACACAAGGTTGCCCAGGGCCCCAGCCAACCTGGCCTTCAACACCCCCAGGGATGGGGCACCCACCCCCTCTCTGGGCAGCCTGTTCCAGCCCCTCACCACTCTCTCTGCAAAGAACTTCCCCCCAATCTCTCCTCTCCCCCTTCCCTCCTCCAGCTTCACTCCATCCCCCTTGTCCTGCCAGTCTCTGCCCTTGAACAAGCTGATTCCCCTCCTGTTCCTCTGCTCCCTTCAGGGACTGGGAGGCTGCAATGAGGTCCCCCCACAGCCTTCTCTTCTCCAGGCTGACCCAGCCCAGCTCCCTCAGCCTCTCTCCGTAGGGGAGCTGCTCCAGCCCTCTGATCACCTCCGTGGCTCCTCTGACCCCTCTCCAACAGCCCCACATCTCTCTTGTCCTGGGGCCCCAGCTCTGGACACAGGACTCCAGCTGGGGTCGAGAGGGACAATCCCCTCCCTGTCCCTGCTGCCACCCCTCTGCTGATGGAGCCCAGGATCCCATCACCCTTCCCAGCTGCCAGAGCCACTGCTGGCTCAGGGGAAGTTCCTCATCCATCCATCCATCCATCCATCCATCCATCCATCCATCCATCCATTTATTTATTTTCCATTCATTAATCTATTTATTTGTCTGTTCATGTTCTTACTTAGGTAGTTACTGGATTGTTTATATATCAAGGGTGTATTATGATTTTGGGGAGTAGTTTTAGTATTGGGCTGGTTTATTATTTTGGGGGGTTATTAATTATGTCTTTGCTGTTACTTTATTGTTTTTCAGGGGTATTTTATTATTTTCCAGAGATATTTTATAATTTCTTTAGTGTGTTTTCTTAATTTTGAGGTTGGTGTTTTGGGATTTTGGGGGTTTTTTTTGGTTATTTTGGGGGTTTTTTTAAACATTTTTGGAGAGTGTTTTATGTTCATTCAGGTGTGTCCTAGTCAGGCTTTGGGATGCCTTGGTGGTTTATCCCATCCACCCCAATGGCATTGCAGGGTCCCCCAAGTAGGAAATAAATGATAGGAAATAGACTTCCTTGGGTGGTATTTCACCTTTATTTGGGAAAATATGATGGGATGAGGATTTAACCCAACCCTTTAAACTCGAATTTCTGGGGGAATTACTGTACTGCTGGAGAATGGGAGCAGAGAGAGAAGATGCCCAGGGGGCTTTTTCAGTGCAAACCTCTGTTAAAAGGACTTTTTTGGGTGCAAATCAGCTATTTTCACCGTTTTTTTAGGGGAAAACCCTCAATTGAAGAACTTTTTCTTGCTGTAAACCCCTGTTAGAGGTGTTTTTTCGGTGCAAACCCCTTTTTTTTCCAGGCAAATCCCTGTTTGAAGGGCTTTTTTCTTTTTGCTGCAAGCCCTTTTTTGAAGGACGATGTTGAAGACCTTTTTTTGGGTGGGAAGTCCTGCTTGAGGGACTTTTATATTTCTACAACCCCCTGTTTAAAGTGCCTTTTTGGAGCAGAAGTGCTGGTTGAGGACCTTCTATGGTGCAAACTCTTTTTTGAAGGGCATTTTTCCTGCAACCCCCCTGTTCAAAGTACTATTTTTGCCTGGTTGAAGGACTCAACCCCTGTCTTAAGGGCTTTTTTTCTGGTGCAAACCTCTGTTTAAGGTGGGGTTTTTTGGTTGCAGAACCTTTTTTGAATGACTTATGGGTGCCAACCCCCTTTTGTAGGACTTTTTAAGTGCAAACCCCTGCTTGAAGGGCCTTTTTTTTGGGTGCAAACCCTGTTTAAGGACCTTTTTTTCCTGCACACCTCTACTTGAAGGACTTTTTTGTGCCACAAATAAAGACTTCAGTTGTTGTTGTTCTTGTTAACAGAACTTTCTTTGCTGCAAACTTGTTTAAGGGCATTTTTGGGTGCAAGCCCCAGCTTGAAGGACCTTTCTTGCTGCAAACCCCTGCCCTGGATGGCTTTTTTTGGGTGGAAACCCCCAATTTTTAGGGCTACTTTTGGCTGCAATCTACTTTGGAGGAGCTGCTAAGGAAGCATCGGGGCAGGATGAGGATGGAGATGCAACCTGGATGCTTGCACAGGACGCAGGGCTTATTTTTGGGGAAAAAAAGAGGGATTCTAGGAGCAAGGAGGGAACTCAACAACCCACCTGTGTGGGTTTTTGAAGGCAATTTAACCCTTTTTCCTTCCATCCCCAAGCAAAATCCTCCCAAAGCCCCACCTGTGATTCTTTTTTGTCCTGAAGGAGAATTAAAATAAGACAGATTTCTCAGAAATAATTGCATTTTGCATGCAAAAAACCCCAACAACCCTTTGTGGTGGAGAAGTTCCCATTCAACATCTTTATCAATGATCTCGAGGAAGGGATTGAATGCTCCCTCAGTCAGTTTGCAGATGACACTAAACTAGGAGGAAGTGTTGATCTGCCTGAGGGTAGGGAGGCTCTTCAGAGGGATCTGAACAGACTGGGCCGATGGGCTGAGTCCAATGGGATGAAGTTTAACAAGGCCAAGTGCAGAGTGCTGCACATGGGACAGAACAACCCCCAGCAGCTCCAGGCTGGGGGAGACTGGCTGGAGAGCTGTCAGGCAGAGAAGGACCTGGGGGTGTTGGGTGACTGGGACTGAACACGAGCCAGCAGTGTGCCCGGGTGGCCAGGAAGGCCAAGGGCATCCTGGCTTGTGTCAGAGCCAGCGTGGCCAGCAGGCCCAGGGAGGGGATTGTGCCCCTGTGCTGGGCACTGGGGAGGCTGCACCTCGAGTGCTGGGTCCAGTTCTGGGCTCCTCAGCATCAGAAGGACATGGAGGTCCTGGAGCGAGTCCAGAGAAGGGCAACCAGGCTGGGGAAGGGGCTGGAGGGCAAATCCTCTGAGGAGCAGCTGAGGGAGCTGGGGGTGTTGAGCCTGGAGAAGAGGAGGCTGAGGGGAGACCTTCTCCCCACCTCCCCTGCCCTGCCAGGAGGGTGCAGAGAGGTGGGCGATGGTCTCTGCAGCCAGGGGACAGGAGATGGGACAAGGGGCAATGGGCTCAAGCTGTGCCAGGGCAGGTTTAGATTGGACATTAGAAAAAAATGTGTTACTGAAAGAGTTGTCAGGGCTGGAACAGGCTGCCCAGGGAGGGGCTGAGTCACCTTCCCTGGATGTGTTCAAAAAAAGGGGAGATGAGGTGCTCAGGGATCTGGTTTAGTTTAGGATGAGAATGGTTGGACTTGATGATCTAAAAGGTCTTTTCCAACCCTGTGATTCTGTGATTACCCAGTGATGCTCCTCAATGCTGTCCCATGAGCAAAACCATCCTATTTCCCTTTTCTTTTCCAAGCTTCCTTCTTTATTTTATTCCAGCCCCAAGAAGCAGGTGCTGGAGGCAGCATCACCTTCAGCCTCGTGGGCAGCATCCTCCTTTCCAACCATTTATTACTTTTTCCCTCCAAACCCCTTCACACAGCCGGGAAAATTTTGGTTTGGGTTGGTTTTTTTTTTTTTATTTCCCCACTTGTTTTTGTGGGTTTTTTTGGGGCAAAACCTGAACTTTTTTCTCTACTTTCCCCCCCCCCCCGCAACCCCCCTCCTCCCTTCTCCGTGCCGAGTGCGTGCCACCCCGCTGTCTGTTTTTCCTCGCCGAGGTTCAGTTCTAATTATGTTGATTTTCTCCAGCCCACCCCCCTCCTGGCAAGCTTATTAGGGGGAATATTTTTATTTATTATCATTTCGCCCAGCTCCCGCCAGCATTTCCAATTACTCTCGCCGCTTCCTTGTAATTGTCTTGCCGTAATGGCTGCGAAACAATTGCGCTAAATGAGGTGGCTCCGGCAAGATGAGGGTTTCACTTCATTAAAGGCTAATGGATTCCCAGCTCCAGCTCTGTGGGCCAAAAAAAAAAAGGGGAAAAAAAAAACCCCAACCCCTACCCCAACCAGCTTGGTTTATTTTATAGGGAGAAGTTTTCTGGTGTAGAGTTTGGGGGGGGTGGTGGTTTTTAGGGGGTTGGGGGGGTGTTGGTGTGTTTGGGGCGTTGTTGAGATCTGGGGGGGGGGGTTCCTCAAGTGCAGGTTTGAACCTTCTGGATTTTTTGGAGGGGTTTGAGGAGGAGGGGGGGAGTGGGTTTTGGAAGGTATTTGTCTCTTAAATTCCTGCTGGTTTGCAAAAGCAGCTTCCCTATCCTATATATATAGTCTATATCCTATATATATGTACATGAATGCACACATATATATATAGAGAGAGAGGATAGCCTATATGTATATATTTATATAATAAATATAGGCTTCCCTATCCTATATATATATAGTCTATATCCTATATATATGCACATGAATGCACACATATATATATAGAGAGAGGATAGCCTATATATATATATTTATATAATAAATATAGGCTTCCCTATCTTTTATATATAGACTATATCCTATATATATGCACATGAATGCACATATATATGTATATAGGATAGCCTATATATATATTTATATAATATTAAGTATAGGCTTCCCTATCCTCTTTATATATAGTCTGTATCCTATATATGTGTACATGTATGCACACATATATATATAGGATAGCCTATATATATAAAAAAAAATTAAATATAGGCTTCCCTATCCTCTCTATATATAGTCAATATCCTCTCTATATATGTACACAAATGCACATATATGTATATAGGATAGCCTGATATATTTTTATATAATATTAAATATAGACTTCCTTATCCTATATATCGTCTATATCCTCTATATATCCAATATATTAAAAAGTGTGTGTATATATATATTTATATAGGATATATAAAAATATATATAGGATAGGCTATCCTATATATCTATATTTATCTATATAGATATATATTTATCCTCTATGTCTCTCTATATATTTATATGTAAATATATATTATATATATTACATATATATAGGATAGCCTATATATATTTATATAATAAATATTGCAAAATAAATATGATATATAATTAATGTAATATAGAAATACATTACAAGCACATTGCTGTATAACATGTAATAAGATAATAAATAAATATTATAAATAATATTAAAAAAATAACACAATAATATTGATCAAAGGACATATTGATATAACACACACATAGATTTAGAATTAAATAACTAGCTGCATCACAGAATTCTATAGCAATATACTATATTCTACAGCAATATACTGTATTCTGTATTCTATAGCAATATACTACATATTGATATAAAATCCTTGACCCACGGTGATTCAATATGTTGCTAAGAACGATTATGTTGTGATATATTACGTGGCAGGGAAGATTGATAATGCCAATAATCATCATATAATATGTTATTATATCTATATGATTCTGATTACAATAACAATGTCATCTTATAGTATAACAATTTAATCTATTTATTGCTATAAAATACCCATTTATGCTGCTAAATGTATTGGCCCAGCAGCCAGAGGCAGAGGCAAAGCTTTTTTTGTTTGGCTTTGGTTGAAATTTGAAGGCTCACTGGGCCTTTTGCTCCTCAAGCAGATAGAATACCAGTCTTAATTTAATTTAGAAACCTTTTTTTTTTTAAAAAAATATTTTTTTCCACATTTTGTCCATTCTTCTTCTGAGTTTTCCCTTCTTTCAAATGTGGTCATGGGACTGGGATGGAGCTGGGATCTGTCCTGACACCACATGGAGTCAAGTGCAGGGCCCTGGATATTCTTATATCTTTCTATTTTCAGGTTTGTTTGGGGTTTTTTTTTCCCAAAAAAAAGCCATTGTTTCCCACCAGGATTTCATTTTTTTTTTAGTATGATGCTTGGGGCCAAACTGCCCCAACACCAACATCGTTAGCACAGGAACAAACCTTCACAGTGAAGGGAAATTCAGCTGGAAACCCATGGAAAACCCTATGGAAAGGCAGAATTCCCAGTTAGGTGAAATCCTGAGAGCCAGACCCACCACCAAAATC
Organism: Porphyrio hochstetteri; assembly: GCA_020800305.1. Taxonomy (NCBI): domain Eukaryota; kingdom Metazoa; phylum Chordata; class Aves; order Gruiformes; family Rallidae; genus Porphyrio; species Porphyrio hochstetteri. The sequence continues at coordinate 7,409,045 of CM036929.1, forward strand.
ACTGGGTGTTTGGGGAGATGTCTAAAAATGGGTAAAACCCAGACTGAAACATCCTTGTCACTTTCATGAGCCTACTAAATCTGCAAAAAAAATAGCTATTTTGGGGCAAGGAGCACCCTAAAAATGGAGGGGAAGGGGGAAAAGTGCTTTTACTAGAGCAAAGTGGTGGTTTTCTTTAATCTTGAGGAAAGTGCAGCTGTTTTGTAAAGGAGGAACAGAAAGGGTTCATGCTTGCTGAAGCCAGGACTGTATTTAAGGATATGGTATTAATAGAGAGCAGTAAATGCCAATATAGGGTATATATTACATCATCACCCCAGGTTGGGTAGGTTGTATGGGGTGGATATATTGCATAACACCCATCCCCTGGATGGATTGGATCTGCATAATTGTATATCATCTATATTATATTGGGGATGGGCTCGATGATCTCTTGAGGTCCCTTCCAACCCCTACAATGCTGTGGTTCTGTGATTTATCACATATCACACCTCAGATATATATGATGTATAACAACTATATATATATTATATATAACATAATTTGATTTAGGATAGAGACATTATATATATATATATATATATGTCTCCATCCACATTATCCAATTATATCCATTTAATATACATAATAATCCAGTGATATATGTATGTGTATTGGGTGTATTTGATTTGATAACGTGGATTAGGTTGTGTATATATATATATTTTACATATTTCTATATACATACAATTATTATACATATTATATATGTATAATATTTGATTATTATAAATATATCTATATGCACATACATAGAATTATTTTATATATAATAATTCAATATTATACATATATAATATATGTATAATAAATGTATGTATGTACATACAATATTCATTGTATATATATCTTCATTCACATGACCCAATTCTATCCATCCAACATAGAGCTTATTCAGTTATGATACATATCTTTATTATATATAATTATTATACATATACACATGTATATATACATATACATATATTAGATATATGTATAATAATTGAATAAGCTTTATGTTGGATGGATACAATTGTGTCGTGTATGTGAAGATATATATACACACACAAGAAAATTGTATGAATTTATATTAAAACATATATTTATTTTAGATATATAATATATAAATATATATTTATAGACAAAATAGAAAATACAGAACATTATATTAATATATTAAAATATATACTTATAATATATATTTATATAGAAAATGTTTTGTATAATATATATTTTATATATACATATAAAAATGAATATAATTTTATGTGTGTATATATGCACACACATATATATAAAACCCATCTATATTTATATATAAAAATATATATAAGTATAATATATATATAAATATATATAAATATATATATAAAAGCAGTAATAGCTTTGATGGATTTAATTGGATAATGCAGATGAAGGTGTATCTATATTTTGTATGGATATCGTGGTGGTGGGGGGGAGCAGCGTATTTACTGGGGGGCTGTGCCTGGGCATGAGGGGCATGTCAGGGACCCTCCTCCCTGGTCCATACGGCACCGGGATGCTGCCGTTCGCATATTCATCACGCTGGAGAGCATCGACTCTTCTGGGTGTTAAACTGCTGGAATATGGATTTAGCCACCAAAGCAGGGCAGCAGATCTGGTAGTATGTCAGGAAAAAAAATCCTTTTCTTTTTAATTTTTATTCATTTAAAATGACCCTGAAAGCCCCTTGCCCAGCACCACATCCTGCACCGACCGTCACCCTTTCCTTCAGGTCCTTTGTACCCACATTGAGCATCTTCCCCATAAATAATAAACCCAAATATAAGAAATATAATTTTTTTAAAAAAAAAAAATAGTTTTTTTTTTTTTTTGCTGGGAGAATTTCTCATTTGAGATATATTTTTATCTTTCCATGTAATAATTGGAATATTGAGCCATACATCCTTCAGGGAGCTGAGAGAAATTCCCAGCCTGGGGCTGCTCACCTTTATTCCCTGGAAGAGATAAGAGAAAATGTGTGCAAAAAAAAAACCCCAAAAACCTCTGTGAAATGTATCTTTTCAAGAAACTAACAGAGCTTCAAGCATCACCTTCCAGCAAGGTGCACACAGGGGAATTTTTTTCTTGGAAAAAGGGCATTTTTTTAGGCACAAAACCTTTTGAGGATGCACCTGGGTGGCTGAATTTGCAAAATTCGGGTGACTGGGGATGGGCAGAACCTTAGGTTGGTTTTTACTGGCTGGAGCTGCAATTTTAGGTTTAGAAAATGGAAAAAAAAAACCCCCAAAAACCCCTAAAATTGAAATGGCAACATTTCATGCAACTAGACGATGGTGAATGGGGTGCAAATCCTGCCCAAAAAATCCCCTCCCTGAAGAAGATTTTGCAGGAGTTCCTGCAGCCAAGGTGGGGGGAGATGCAACCTGCAACCCTTTGCACCCTCTTCTCCTGCCCAACATGCATTTTAGTGCCTTGATTTGGGGTAAAATCCTGCAGTTTTCAGGAAGGAGGCTGCCAGCTGCTGCTGCAGAGCTCCATTAACCCCGCGCTGGGATGACACCAGACCTCCACTTCGTTAAGTTCATGGCTCTTGCTAATTTTTGCCCTGGCCTTTTGGGGCTCCTTGCCATCCATCCAGCAAGTGGCCAGGACAGATGCATGCTGCTTCCTTCATCCTTATTCTACCATCATCCTCATCCTATTTAGCATCCAGGCTTGGGGTGGGGGAGTTGCATCCTTATTTCCAAGGCATATTGTACAGAGCATCCATGATCTTCACGTGCTTTTCCTTCCCTGGCAGCACTGGTGGAATAATTTGGGGTTATTCTGGTGCAGAGCAGCCTGGATAGTGCAACTCAATGAGCCAAAAGACTTAATTATTGTAGACGTGACCTTGCTGGGATGAGCAACCAGGGATGCTCGCCTCCAAAATAATACCCAACCCAGGGCAGACTTGACTTGGGGGTCTCCTGACAAAGCCAGCACTCCCCAACCTTAATTAGGCACCCCTCATTGAGCACAGAGCTCATGTAACCACACATCCAAACCTCCCTGGCCCTGCATGGTGATGTTACAGCACTTAAATGCATGAACCTCCCCCCACCCTCCAAAAAAAAACCCCCCCAGTGTGCTTGCAGTGTGTCACATCTCATTGTACAGCAGCCTCATCCTTATGAAAATAATTCTAAAACCATTTTGCAATTAATATTTTGGGTTTTTTTTTTTTTAGAATGCAGTGTTGAGTGGGGCTTTAGTGACACCTGGGGCTTAATTTATCTTCATCCTGGAGCAGAAAAATGTTGTGAAGCAGCTTCATTAGCTCCAAAGTTGGGCAGAGGAATTATTTTCTGTCCTGTTTGGAAACTGGTGTGTGGTTGGTTTTTTGGTTTTTTGGTTTTTTTTCATCCAGCTGTTGCATCCCTCTTAGATTTGCAAAGGAAAAAATGATTTTTTTTTAACTTTTTTGGTCCTGGAGTTAATTCTGAGGGTTAAATCGAGCTCAGGCATGCAGAGGGAGGGATGAAAAAGCAGATGTTTCTGGGAAAAATCACCTTTTTAAAAAAAAATATAGAAGGAAAATTGAATTTCAAATCATGAGGATTTATTTTTGGGGGGAGGAAGGGAAGGGGGTGAAGCATGTGGCTGGGGACAGCTGATTTCAGCCTGGAGAAGAGAAGGCTGTGGGGGGACCTCATTGCAGCCTCCCAGTGCCTGAAGGGAGCAGAGGAACAGGAGGGGAATCAGCTTGTTCAAGGGCAGAGACTGGCAGGACAAGGGGGCTGGAGTGAAGCTGGAGGAGGGAAGGGTGAGAGGAGAGATTAGGGGGAAGTTCTTTGCAGAGAGAGTGGTGAGGGGCTGGAACAGGCTGCCCAGAGAGGGGGTGGGTGCCCCATCCCTGGGGGTGTTCAAGGCCAGGTTGGCTGGGGCCCTGGGCAACCTTGTGTAGCTCCAGGCCTGGAGGTTGGTGGCCCTGCCTGTGGCAGGGGGGTTGGAGCTCTGTGACCCTTGGGGTCCCTTCCAACCCAGACCAGGCTGGGATTCTGTGATTTACAGCTTTCAAAAAGATCCCAACACCCCCAAAACACCCAACCTTGAGGTTTTCTTATGAGACTGTGGATAAGTAGCTGCTTGGATGGATTTGGGGTTACTGGGAGCCTTTGATGAGGCATCACCATTAAACAGCCACACCACGTGCTCAGGGTGCAAATTAATTAGTGTGTATTTTGCAAGGAATCTGGGATCAAAAGCACCTTTTGACTGAACTCTGGGCACTGGGGCAGTGCCATGAGTTAAATGGCAGCAGCCAATGGGTTTTTTTGCAGACAACAGGCAAGGAATAGCCTGTGGGGTTTGAGGGAACTGAGCCCACTTCCAGGCAGGCAGCACCATGCAGACAGCCCAAGGCTCCCCTGAGCTCCAGAGCCAGGAGTGGGACAGACCTTTGGGGATCTGAGCTGTGCCAGAAGGCTGCTCTGGTTTTCCCAGCTAGTTTGGTTAGGTTAATAAAAAACCCCAAACCATTGCAGCCTTGCCAGAGGGGCTGTGGAGTGGTGTTGAGCCTTGCTGGGTTGCTGGCATCCCAGGGAGATGGGTAGCATTTATTCTTTTGAAAAAGTTGGATCCAAATGGAAAATGGATGAGCTTTGCTTTTAGCCAGCATCCTCACTTTGGTCTTAGCCCACATCTTCACTTTGCTTGTAGCTCATGGCTTTGACTCAAGCCTGGCTTGGTTGGTCCAAGCCAGCATCCCTGGGTTGGTCCCAGCCAGCATCACTGGGTTGGTTCCAGCCAGCATCCCTGGGTTGGTCCCAGCCAGCGTCACTGGGTTGGTCCCAGCCAGCATCCCTGGGTTGGTCCCAACCAGCATCACTGGGTTGGTCCAAGCCAATATCCCTGGGTTGGTCCAAGCCAGCATCCCTGGGTTGGTCCCAACCAGCATCCCTGGGTTGGTCCCAGCCAGCATCACTGGGTTGGTCCCAGCCAGCATCCCTGGGTTGGTCCCAGCCAGCATCACTGGGTTGGTCCCAGCCAGCATCCCTGGGTTGCACCTGAAGTCCTGTGTCCAGCTCTGGAGCCTTCAGCACAAGGAGGACACTGTCCAGAGAAGGCCACGAGGATGGAGGGCTGGAGCACCTCTCCTCCAAAGACAGGCTGAGGGAGCTGGGCTGCTTCAGCCTGGAGAAGAGAAGGCTCCAGGGCAACCTTTGAGCCCCTTCCAGTCCCTGAAGGACCTACAGGAAAGCTGGGAATATGTCTGTAAGGGCAGGGAGTGATGGGACGAGGGGCAATGGTTTTAAACTCGAGCAAGGCAGGTTTAGATGAGACCTTAAGAAGAAATTCTTCACTCTGAGGGTGGTGAGACACTGGTGACTCCATCAAAGAGGTGGTGGAGGCCCCATCCCTGGAGACATTCAAGGTCAGGCTTGATGAAGCTCTGAGCAACCTGATCTAGTGAAGATGTCCCTGCTTACTGCAGAGGGCTGGACTGCATGGCCTTTCAAGGTCCCTTCTAACTGGATGTAGCCTGGGATTCTGTGATGATTCCACCTGGGGTGGTTGTCAGTGTTCTCCATTTATTCAGGGGTGAGGTTCACTTCTGTATGCTCCATCTTTTGCACGTCTTTGTACTGTCTGTGTCCAGTTGAAACCAAATGGAAACCCTCCAGTTTATCTTAGCTTTAAGCAGCTGAACAGTGGTTTGATTTGGATTTGGGGCATATTGTTTGTTGAAGGAATTCAAGGCTCAACCCAGGTTCTTGTTCTTTGGATTATGCAGCTCTGCCCTTTTTAGTCTTGGGCTTCCAGAGCAGCTCAGGTTTGAGCTATCAACACAGCTCCCCATGGGTTGTCTCTGCAGGGATGGGGCCTCAAGGCAATCCAAGGCTGAGTTGCTTTTATCTACCCCCCTCTATGAGCTGCATGGTGCACTGGACATACCAAAACCTGTGTACAGACTGGGAGCCAGATGATCCTTACATGGTCCCAGTCAGCATCCCTGGTTTGATTTCAGCCAGAATCCCCCCAGCCAGCAGCTTTGGGTTGATTTTAGTGTGTGTCCTTGGTTCAACCTTGATTTGATCTTAACCAACATCCTCAGTTTGAATTTAGCCATCATCCTTACCTGAACCCCAGACAGCATTGTTGGTTAATTCTACCTTACATCAATCCTTACATCATTTGCAGCTTGCTCCTGCAGAGCATCCTTGGCTCAGGCTGGGCCAGAGTCCTTCCTTTACCTTTACCTTCCTTTACCCAAACTAGTGTCCTGGGTTTGGATTTAGCAAGCAGCCTTGATTCATTAAGCACCAGCAGCACCTTGAATCCAGCAGCCTGGAGTTAATCCTGCTCAGCATCCCAGCTGTGGTCCTAGCCAGCATCCCTGGGTTGATTTTAGCTAATCTCCTTAGCTTAATTCTTTGCAGCATCATCTCTTCAGCATCTTTGGCCTGAGTTTACCTACTTGGTTTGGTCCTTGCTGGCATCCTTGCCTTGATCCTAGCTGGCATCCTGGCATTGGATTCTGCATTTTGTGGAAGAACTTTTCCCCAGTGAGGGTGAGGGAGCCCTGGGACAGGCTGCCCAGGGGGTGTGGAGTCTCCTTCTCTGGAGAGATTCCAGCCCCGTCTGGACACCGACCTGTGTGACCTGTCCTAGGGACCCTGCTTTGGCAGGGGGTTGGACCCCATGGGCTCTGGAGGTCCCTTCCAACCCCTATGATTCTGTGACTCTGTGATTGGGCATCTCCAGCATCCCCAGTTTGACTCAAGCTGGCATCCTGGTTTAATTCTAGCCATCCCCAGGCTTGGATTTTAAACCTTTGCTTTGCTCCCAGACAGCGTCCCTGCCAGCATCCTCGCTCTAAATTCAGACAATTTCCAGCTTCTGTGTGCAAATACAGCAATAAATAGATAGAAATATGTTCCCCAGCACTGCCTGCTTGGAGCAGCCCTCACACAAACCCACTGCTCCTTCCCAAATCCACCCAGGATTTGGGTTGGGCTGGATGTTTGAGCTTTACCTGATGCAGTAAAAGCAGTGAAGGGGCTCACGCTCCATTAGAAAGTCACAGTGTGTCTGGCTTGTCCCAGAGCATTGGGTAAAGAGATGAATTTGGGCATTTTTACCACCTGTTCCTACTTTTGTTCACAGAATCACAGGGTTTGGAGGGACCTCCAGAGCCCCTGGGGTCCAACCCCCTGCCAAAGCAGGGTCCCTAGGACAGGTCACACAGGTCGGTGTCCAGACGGGGCTGGAATCTCTCCAGAGAAGGAGACTCCACACCCCCTGGGCAGCCTGTCCCAGGGCTCCCTCACCCTCACTGGGAAGAAGTTCTTCCCCACATTGGTGTGGAACTCCCTGTGCTCCAACTTGAGGCCATGGCCCCTTGTCCTGTCCCCACAGACACTGAGAAGAGGCTGCCCATGTCCCCCTGTGTCCCACCCTTCAGATCTTTATACCCACTGATCAGATCCCCTCTCAGGCTTCTTCTCTCCAGGCTGAACAGCCCCAGCTCACTCAGCCTTTCCTCACAGGGGAGATGCTCCAGGCCCTTGTCCAGCAGTTTTCCCCAGGAGATTGTCCTGAGGAGCGCTGGGTGGCAAATCCCTGGCTGGTGTTAACGCAGGGAGGGGGATGCACGATGAGACCTGTCCCAGCTTGAGCCCAGCCTTTGCTTTTCTTGCCCTAATGAGATGAAAAACCCCAACACCAGAGTGGAAAACACAACAACTGACCTGCAGCATTTTGCTCAGATGAGCCAGGAATCAGGAACAAGCATCCCCACTGCCACACTCCCACCATTTCCCTTTAAAAATTCAAGCAAAACTCCTCAAAAAGAAAAGAATTGAAGGATTTTCCCTGCCTGTTTGGAGGATGCCCAGCCTTCAGCTCAGGGATGGGCACGCCTCCTGGCTCCGTGTCCCTGGAAAGCTGCAGCAGCCGGGTGTGGGCTGGGATTGTAAAGATAATTAAGTTGCATTTCTGCATGGTGGTTACCATTCCTCTGAACCAACAGTTCCCTGGGGACTTCACCTCTTTTTTGGGGTGTGTTTGGGGTTTTTTTTAAGCAGACCTCTTTGCTAGCCCATTCTTCATTCCTAGTTTTAATTTTGCTATTATTAAACCATCCCAGGCTCTGCCTTATTATGTGCCTTGGAGCTGAAATTCCTGAACTGGGAAGGGGAAGGAGGGGGGGAACAACAAGGAACGACTCACATCTGGGCTTGTTCTGCAGATGTTTGCTTGGCTTTATAGAGGAGCAGACATTAAAGCCTGATTTTGACCCAGGATGGGTTTGCACAGGTTGGTGTGGGATGGGAAGAGTCTTGGAACCCCAAAAATTGTTTCATCCTTTCGCCAGTAACAAGAAGATCTCGGCTGGGCTCAGGGGTGAGAATTTTTGCCCTGGAAAAGAAGAAAAATAAAGAAATGAAGAGGAAGGATGAGTGTGAGGAACGTGGCGAGTCAAACCCTGAATTCCCACCATCAAACCCTGCGCTGTGTTTTTCTTCCGCCTGTTGCAGGAGTCAAAAGTTCACCCAGGGGCGACCAGGAGCATCGTTCACCAGACCTGGTGTAGCCAGCAAGGTGTGTCACAGACTCACAGAGGTGTAGGGGTCAGAAGGGACCCCCAGAGCTCATCAGGTCCAATCCCCTGCCAAAGCAGGGTCCCTGGGACAGGTCACACAGGTCGGTGTCCAGATGGGGCTGGAATCTCTCCAGAGAAGGAGACTCCACACCCCCTGGGCAGCCTGTCCCAGGGCTCCCTCACCCTCACTGGGAAGAAGTTCTTCCCCACATTGGTGTGGAACTCCCTGTGCTCCAACTTGAGGCCACTGCCCCCTTGTCCTATCCCCACAGACACTGAGAAGAGGCTGCCCATGTCCCCCTGTGTCCCACCCTTCAGATCTTTATACCCACTGATCAGATCCCCTCTCAGGCTTCTTCTCTCCAGGCTGAACAGCCCCAGCTCACTCAGCCTTTCCTCCCAGGGGAGATGCTCCAGGCCCTTCATCCCCTTCGTAGCCCCTCTGGACTCTCTCCAGGAGATCCCTGGCTGTTTTATCCCAGGGAGCCCAGCACTGGACACAATGCTCCAGGTGGGGCCTGACCAGGGCAGAGCAGAGGGGGAGGATCCCCTCCTGTGACCTGCTGCCCACACTCCTCTTGATGCCCCCAGGATCCCATTGGCCTCCTTGGCCCTCGGGGCACACTGCTGGCTCATGGCCACCCTGTCACCCACCAGGATGTCGTGCCACGAGGACTGTGTGTTTGTGTGCATGTTTGCACGTGCATTTGGGTGCCTATTTGCATATATGCAAATGCACACACACGCACAAAAGCCTTTGTAGCAAGATCGACGCTTTCTTTTCGCGTGAGGCCTCTCCCAGCCAGCAGCACAGGCAGCTCTCCTGATTTACACACCCTCAATAACTTTCTTCTCTTCCCATTATCTCTAACCCATATACTCCAGGAAGTTTAATTTCTCCTCGCTGGTAATCACCATTAAATAGAAATTGTCTTTTTCTGTGTAAACACGTCATTAGTGAAGCTGGTTTCTGCAGGGTCCAGATTTCATTTTTATGAAAATGAAACATTTTTCGGCTCCTTACTGTGGCCAGAGATGAAGAAGATAATTTTAACCCGTTGGGTTGGCCACAGATAATTGCGCCGGCGTTTGATTGGGGCGATTAGGGAAATCTCCTCTTTTCATGCAGGAGAATTTGCATTCTTTCCCCCCCCCCCCTTACCTCTCCAGAGCAGAGTGTTGCCTTCCCACCCAGCCAGTTTTAATGAGCGGTATCAATCCTAATGAATATATTTTCATCTTCACTTTATTGGGTTGGGGGTTTTTTTTTTAATGAGGGGAGGGTAGAGAAACAGGTCCAGGATAAAACTTGGGATGGGGAAAGGAAGGGTGGTGGTCAGTGTGGGAAATACCTCTCTTTTCTTTTCGCTCTTGGGAGCATCTGAATTATTTTTGAGCACTGGGGGTACCCCTGGAGTGATGCAGCCGGTGTTGAGGTTGTTTTGGGGAAGTGGGGGGAAGGTGGGTTTGGTCATTGGCAGCTCTCTGCCCCCGTCCTGCGGTGACACCCTGGGTGCCCCCATCTCTCTTGGGGTGCTGCTGTAAAAAGGCCTCTCCCCCCACCCCACCCCTGCCCATACCCAGGGAAAAGAATGAAGCTCACCTATAGAAATATATATGTATGCAATAAATACATATATGGCTAAAGCAGCCAATACAGATACAGATATTAAAGCACATAATAGAATACATTCTGTGGTATTCCCATTACATTAGGTATATTCCCATATAGGAGAAGACTATATATTCTTCATTGCTATCATATTATAACATATACTGTGCCATTTATATAAAATATTTATAATATGTAGAAATAAGAGAGGATGTTCTTCCCATATATGTGATATATAGCATAGGTTGTATCGTGATATAGGCTATTGTTGCTATATATGTGCTATATTTGCATTGTGATATAGGATATTGCTTCTATATATGTGCAATATATAGATATATAGAAGCAATATCCTATATCACGATCATATTATATATGATAGCATATATAGTGTGGGGGATTAATATATAACATATATAATACACAATAGGCAGTATACAATAGATAATGTATAACATACACTATACAATAGAGATTAGATATATGTCAGATAGTCATATAGAATATATAATATGTAATATAATAGATGATACATATATATGATATATAGTATATGATACAATATGCATATAATACCTATGATATAATACATAATATATAATGCACAATATATTATTTGAATATAATAGGTAAGATATATAATATACAATATGTAATACATATAAGATATAATATGTAATATGGACTTTGGTAACCCTGTGGCCTCTCCCCACTCTCTCTGCCATACCCAGACCTTGAATTTTCCAGCCACGCTGCTCAGCAGCAGATAAATGAACTCAGGCTATACCATATATTCTGTATATACCATGCACAATCCATTTGCCATGCTCAAAACTGGACTTTCCCCTTCCTGTGCCACCCAGAAAAATCCCATTTGCTGAGGCTGGGGGAGCAACAATCCCCCCCAGATCAACCTCTCAGCATCCCCAAAATGCAGATCCCTGTCCAGTCTGGGTACAGCCTCCCTCCCTGCCCCTGGCCAGCAGCAGATTTAACGTATTTATTTAAAATCCCAGCTCGGAGGAGCGTGGCCGGAGCCCAGCCGCTCGGATGCTGTTTGCACAAGCCCACTGGGGGACAGCGAGGGATTATGGGGCGACAGGAAAGCGGCTCGGTGAAGCTGATTTCAACCTTTTTTTTTCCCCTCAAACCACTCCAACAAGCTCCCATTTTGCCTGCTTGTTTTTTTCCCTTTCCCTTGCCTTTATTTTGTTGGCTTTTCCTTGCTTTTTTTGGGGGGGAGTGGGGCTTTTTTCCCCTCTTATTCCTTGCTTTCCTTTTGCTTTTCCTCACCTTTTTTTCTTTTTCTAATTTTTTTTCTTCTTTGCAAAGAGCAGCCAAGTCTCCTCTTCCAGTTAGGAATTTGGGCTAAAAAACTTACCCTTTTTGGGCATGGAGTCTCATTTCTGATTTTTTTTTGAGAGGGGAGGGATATTCCTGCAAAAGGAAAACATCACCTGGGTAAGTAAATTCCTGCTGTTGCTTCTGTGCCCAGCAGAGCGTCCCACTAACCTCCAAAAAATGCCACAAATCAAAGCTTTCTCTCCCTCAAAATGCAGCAGGATTATGGCCTGGTTGCTCTAAAGAAATTAAATTCCTCAGAATCACACCCCCCCCCCTACTATTTTAGGCCTAAAGAGAGTGGAAATTGTAATTTATGGAAGCAACAGGTCTTGCCTGGATTTGTGCAGCTGGGATCGAGGGTGGTTTCAAAAGCAGCAGCTGGAATTCTTTGCGGGAAACTTCTTAAACTTGACAGGGATCCCTTGACAGGGATCTCCTGGAGAGAGTCCAGAGGAGGCTACGAAGGGGATGAAGGGCCTGGAGCATCTCCCCTGTGAGGAAAGGCTGAGTGAGCTGGGGCTGTTCAGCCTGGAGAGAAGAAGTCTAAGGGGGGACCTAATTAATGTTTATAAATATCTTAAGTATGGGATGCAGGGGGAAATGGCCAGCCCCTTCTCAGTGTCTGTGGGGACAGGACAAGGGGCAATGGCCTCAAGTTGGAGCACAGGGAGTTCCACCCCAATGTGGGGAAGAACTTCTTCCCAGTGAGGGTGAGGGAGCCCTGGGACAGGCTGCCCAGGGGGTGTGGAGTCTCCTTCTCTGGAGAGATTCCAGCCCCGTCTGGACACCGACCTGTGTGACCTGTCCTAGGGACCCTGCTTTGGCAGGGGGTTGGACCTGATGAGCTCTGGAGGCCCCTTCCAACCCCTGGGATTCTGTGACTCTGTGAAAACTCTATAAAGCAGCAAAATACCATAAAAAAAGAAAAAATCTCTAAAGCCAGCAAGGTGACCCAATGAACTCACCAGTTGTTGACTTGTAAGAGGGTCAGGTTGGTTTGGGCAGCAATTTGCCTCTTGTCATCCTCTGTGGGAGGAACTTTTCCCCAGTGAGGGTGAGGGAGCCCTGGGACAGGCTGCCCAAGGGGTGTGGAGTCTCCTTCTCTGGAGAGATTCCAGACTTGTCTGGACGCCGACCTGTGCAATATGAGCTGGGGAGCTGCTTTGGCAGGGGGGTTGGATCCGATGATCTCTCAAGGTCCCTTCCAACCCCTGTGATTCTGTGATTCTGTGATTCTACAGAGATGATTAAACCGATTTGGCACTATCTGGGGTGATGCAAAGTGGCCAAAACAGAGCAAAGCAAACCAGAAAGCAAGCGACCACGCAGGGCGTCGGGAAGGCGCCAAAAAACCCCAAAAAAGATCCAAAAAATCTCCGTGGCAGCGGAAAGCTGCGATAGCACCAGTGAGCTGCGGCACCGCATGGAGTCACCCAGGGGGAACCCAGAACCCAGCACCAGAAATAGCACCTCGCAGGGCACTGTGACACGCTGCCGACGCGCTGCCTGGCACAGCTCGCGGCTGTTCCCTGTCGGGCCTTGCAGAACCCGCGTCGCGTCTGGGGACCCGCAGGCCCGTTGCATCGCAAAACCTTCCTCAGGTGCCAGTGTGGAGTTGATTTATTGCCAAATTAGTTCCAGGAAGTCTGGGGTTTTTTTTTTTTTCTTCTGGTGTGAGGAATGAATTCCCTCTTCTGTTTCCCCTTTGGAAAGTTGACTGGAACGATGGGAATCTTTCTGTGCTCAGAGGATTACCCCAGTCCCCTCTTAATATGTAATCTTTTTATTACCATTCAGCTTTTCTTACGTGTCCTGCTGCCTCTGCCATTGCTCGTGGTCCCAAATGATGAAATAGGAAAGGATTTCTCTTCCCTTGAGCCTGGTTTTACTGGCATCCTGGCTTGTGTCAGAGCCAGCGTGGCCAGCAGGCCCAGGGAGGGGATTGTGCCCCTGTGCTGGGCACTGGGGAGGCTGCAGCTCGAGTGCTGGGTCCAGTTCTGGGCTCCTCAGCATCAGAAGGACATGGAGGTCCTGGAGCGAGTCCAGAGAAGGGCAACCAGGCTGGGGAAGGGGCTGGAGGGCAAATCCTCTGAGGAGCAGCTGAGGGAGCTGGGGGTGTTGAGCCTGGAGAAGAGGAGGCTGAGGGGAGACCTTCTCCCCACCTCCCCTGCCCTGCCAGGAGGGTGCAGAGAGGTGGGCGCTGGTCTCTTCAGCCAGGGGCCAGGAGATGGGACAAGGGGCAATGGGCTCAAGCTGTGCCAGGGCAGGGGCAGAGCAGCTGTTAGGAGAGAATTCTTCCCTGGCAGAGTTGTCAGGGCCTGGCCCAGGCTGCCCAGGGAGGGGGCTGAGTCCCTGCCCCTGGGTGTGTTTAACAGAGGGGGAGATGAGGTGCTCAGGGATCTGGTTTAGCACAGGACAGGGACGGTTGGACTTGATGATCTTAAAGGGCTTTTCCAACCTGGTGATGCTGGGATTCTGTTTTCACTTGAGCAGTTTTACAGATGCCAACTACAAAAAGTTGTTCTACACCAGTTTGTAGCTATGGATGCTGCTGGAAAAGGGAATGCTCAAGCCGAGCTTTGTTAATGCTGTGGCCTTATTATTATAAATTAATATTTGTTAAGCGACTGTGGTGTGTTTCGAGCAAATAAAATTAAGCCTCGTGAGTGTTTTTCTCCAGATGATATGGAAAAATTAATATTTTATTAGCTCTGAGTGGTCCCCTCTCCCCACCCTGGCGCTGGGTTGCATCCATGGAGCTGATGCATGGTGCTGGCCCCAAGGCTGGGTGGTGAGAGGCAATTCCACATGCTGGGATTAAGCCTTATTTTTAATTTTTTTTAAATAGAAGGGTTTTTTCTGGCTTTGGGTTGCATCCAGCTGTGAGAAAACATCTGTTAAACTCTGATTGGGCTGCTAGAAAGTTGGATTTTTGGCTCCAAACCCACCAAAATGTGGATGTGAAATGGGAGGTTAAGGCCTGAAATTAGTGTGAGGTTTAATTCTTGTCTTTTCAAACTTCAGAGTTTATGTTCCCATGGCAACCAGTATTTTTATCCTCTTGGTTCAGCGCCTTGCGAGGTGGAGCCATTGGGAAATATCTTCTCTCTCAAGACCCAGGAAGGTGTTGGGGGTCAGGTCAGGGGGGAAAATAAAAATACCTCCCCACCCGCTGATAAACAATGTACAGAAAGTTGGATGACATCCCTCTTGCAACGAGCAAAAAGAAAAGGAAAAAGGCAATTTTGGGGGATGCTGCAACCCAGGGGGCCACAGATGCTTGTGCCACTCTCTAAAACACACAAAAAAAACCCCAGAAACAAACGGATAATTCATGCTGGAAAAATCTCAGTTTTCCTTCTCCATTCAATTTTTAAAACACTCCAGGTTGGGATGCAGCTCTGAGGGCTGAGTTGGAACTCCAGGAACTCAAAAAAGCAAGGAAAAACCATCCCAAATATTCAATGGGAAAAATTAGCCAGGCCTAAACCAGTCTTTATCCATGGAAAACCTTTTATATTGAGCTGCTTTTACTCTTCCAAATCTCATCTCCTCCTTGGTATCCGGGGTTGCTGGCTGGCCTGATGTGTAGCATTTTTTTAACAATTTCTCTGAAAAATTAAAAAATTAAAATACTCAGAGTTTGGGAATGCTATTTATTGTGTGTATATATATAAATATATATATATTTTTTCCTGTTGGAGTCAAGCTGCTTGCTGGAATTCCCTAAAAATCAGTGAAAATGGAAAAACTTGGGGGTTTTCAGGATTTTACGTATTCAGATTTTGTCATGTTTGTAGGGTGAGGGGGTGAAGGAGATAGAAATACAGATTTTAAGATGAAAAGGACCTTAAAGCAATTGGATTTTGCTCCTAACCCCCAAAAGGAAGGGAATTTCAACCAAAACCAACAGCAGTCAAAATCTAAATTAGGTCAAGGTTACCTCCCTCTCTCCCTGATATTTAAACTCTATACACATTAATTGTTTATTTATTAATTTTTTGTCCCATGGAGGGGACTTTCTAGCATCAACCAGCTCTTGTCCACCCATGAAAACACCAAATTAAGCGAAAATTAAAGATTATTGCACCGCTTTTTTTTTTGCCTCTCGCCTCACTCAAACAATGCTGTTGGCATAGAAACAGCCTTTTGTGGAAAGGTCACCTGCAAGGAGGGTGGTTTAGGTGTAATTCAAGGAGATTACAGCGGATTAGGGTCCACTTATATATATTTTATAGAGAGACAGTGCATGTGTATCCTACCACTAGTGTATATCTGGATATATACTCATGTGTGCATGCATGCCTATATATATATATGTATATATATAATTATCTATATTTTTTAAAAGGAAATATAATACAGGAGCAATATACAGGAAGGTTTGATAAATTAAAATGTCTACAATAAAGGTTTCCCCCCCCCCCCTTATTTTCCCCCCCCCCTCTCTTCGCCACGTGTGGCGGGGCGATATCGGAACCGAGCGCTTCTCCTCTGTGTTTTGCTCTTGGCTTTAATTAAACCTCAGGCAGGGCTGGAAAAATGTGGCGAGACGAGATAATTGTGCTTATTCCCCGCGTGGGGCTGTGGTACCAGCTCAGAAAAAATAGAGAGGAAAAGGAGAAATTTGGAGGGGGGGGGAACTCAAAAGGGGTTGGAGGGCACTCACAGAGTCACAGAATCACAGGGGTTGGAAGGGACCTCGAGAGATCATCGGGTCCAACCCCCTGCCAAAGCAGCTCCCCAGCTCATATTGCACAGATAGGCATCCAGACGAGTCTTGAATATCTGCAGAGATGGAGACTCCACACCCCCTGGGCAGCCTGTCCCAGGGCTCTGTCACCCTCACTGGGTAAAAGTTCTTCCCCATGTTGGTGCAGAACTCCCTGTGCTCCAACTTGCAGCCATTGCCCCTTGTCCTATCCCCACAGACACTGAGAAGGGGCTGGCCAATTCCCCCTGCATCCCATACTTAAGATATTTATAAACATTAATTAGGTCCCCCCTTAGTCTTCTTCTCTCCAGGCTGAACAGCCCCAGCTCACTCAGCCTTTCCTCCCAGGGCAGATGCTCCAGGCCCTTCATCCCCTTCGTAGCCCCTCTGGACTCTCTCCAGGAGATCCCTGGCTGTTTTATCCCAGGGAGCCCAGCACTGGACACAATGCTCCAGGTGGGGCCTGACCAGGGCAGAGCAGAGGGGGAGGATCCCCTCCTGTGACCTGCTGCCCACACTCCTCTTGATGCCCCCAGGATCCCATTGTCTCTCTCAGCCCCCGGGGCACACTGCTGGCTCATGGCCACCCTGTCACCCACCAGGACCCCCAGGTCCTTCTCCACAGAGCTCCTCCCCAGCAGCTCACCCCCAGCCTGTCCTGATTCCAGCAGTTATTCCTCCCCAGGTGCCAGACTCTTCACTTGCTTTTATTGAACCCCATCTGGTCTCTCCCTGCCCAGCTCTCCAGCCTGTCCAGGTCTCGCTGGATGGCAGCGCAGTGTCCTGCGTGTCACCCACCCCTCCCAGCTTTGTATCATCAGGTACTTGCTGAGGGTGGATGCTAAAGAAGCTCTCTCTTGAGGTTGATGGACCTACAAGCTTTGGGATGAAAAAGTTGCTTCCCAGCCCAGTGTCAGCTCCACTTGTTTTCACCCTCTTTTGTTAATGCTTTGTTCTTACACCCCCACACCTGGAAGCAGAATAAATCAGTAAAAGTCTTTTTTTTTTTTTTTAAATTATTTTTACTTGGATTGCTATTGGGGTTTCCCCCCTTTTTAAAATTGTTGTTGTTTTGACAAAGCTTGGCCAAGGCAGGAATTTAAAAGGTGAGATGACAATAAAATCACATTTATAGTGGATAAAAAGCCCACATCCCCTGTACATGTGCTCCGAAGCTCAGGGAAAAAAAAGCCCAGTGCCATTTGCCCCTTGGATCCCCCAAATTGATGTTGGTAAGAGGGGGCTTTCATTAGTACAGAATACAGTGACCCCCCAAAAAGAGAATCAAATGCCTATTCTAGAGGAGAAAACCCATCTTTCTTCCAGCCTTTTGGAAAGTCAGTGTGTTGGAAACGGTTCTGGATGGTGCACCCTCATTTTTATCCTGTTGGGAGACAGAAAAGTGGTGGAAATCCAGAAAAATCTGGCAAAAAAATAAAAGGGTTCAGAGAGCCTACAATAACAAAAATGCTGGTTTCTCTTCCCGTGTCGCTGTGACAGGCTGTGGTAGCAAACACTTGGTTCAGATTACTTTTTGGTGATTGCAGCTTGTCAGAAAATATTGTTTGCATCCTGGAGGAAATATTCGATTTTCACTCTGTTTTCATTCCAAGAAGTCAAAATATTGAGTTTCCTTCTTAATATATTTAATTTTTCCTCTTTTGCACGGTGCAGCCTCAGCAGCGTTTTGTGTTTGGACACATGGAAGAGGAAAAAACTCTCACCGGCTCCGTCTGCAGACGTGAAATGTTTTGACATTTTGAAAATGTTAGTTTCCAATTGACATTTCAACTTAAAATAGCATTAAAATGGCACCGACTGGAGCTGTTGATTCCAACCCCTAAAAAAAAAAAAAATAAAGAAATATGAAATTTCATTGAGGCATTTCAAAACTTGAGGGTTTCTTCTCCATTCTGAACTAGTGGTTTTGGGAAATTTAAAAAAAAAAAAAAAAAGAAATAGAAAAGCATTTACTGCTGAAGAAATCAAGTATTTCCTGCTCCCCTCTAGTTCTGGTATTAGATTGTCCTGACCCACTTTACTGAGGGACAGTGGGTGCTGTGCTGGACCCCCTCCAGCTTCCCCCTTTGGTGGTGATGAGATGGCAAAGAAAGGGATTTTTTTTTTTCCCCATCTAATTGCAGTTTTGAATAAATCACTGTGTATTCCTCCCCCCCCCCCCCATAAAAATCCCCAAATAAGCCACATCAAGTGAAAAAAAAAACAACCCCAAAACTTGTATTTATTCCCATGTTGGTTGGTGGCCAACGGCATTGGAGGTGGGAGGCATCTATTCAGCAGGGAGCAGCTGTGTAGGAGATCAGCCAATAAAATCTCAATGGAGAGCTGAAAAGCTACAGTGACCCTCAAAATCACTTTCACTTTTACTTATCCCAGTCCTCCCAGCTCCCATTTCATGGTAAATAAAATGGGGGTCAACACTGAGTGCCAGTCAGCCAACGATATCCAGTGGTAGGTTGACCAGCAGCAGGTTGATCATGCAGCGTGTTGACTTGGATTGGTTTCCAGTTAATCAGTTTGGTCCATTTCTCCTTTGATTTTGGTTGGTTTGGTGGGGTTTTTGTTGGTGTTGTAGGTCTTTGAGGCTGGTTTTGGACATCTTGGAAGGGGAAAGGAGCCCTCAGGAGGGGGAAAAGCAGGGATGTATTTGCAAGTCGTGGTTATTGGGATGTTTCCTCTGGTTCTGATGGAAAGGTTGAGGCAAAGCTCTGGGGGTGGTGGGGGAAGGGTCTTCTTGTGGCTTCTTGTGGTTTTGATTGGAGAAATGGCATTTGACTGAGTGGCCCAGAATGTGATGAGCATGTGGAA
Source organism: Porphyrio hochstetteri (assembly GCA_020800305.1). Lineage (NCBI taxonomy): Eukaryota > Metazoa > Chordata > Aves > Gruiformes > Rallidae > Porphyrio > Porphyrio hochstetteri. The sequence continues at coordinate 7,428,137 of CM036929.1, forward strand.
GTTAGAAGAACCTTTTGCTGCTTCTTGTGGTGCTTCTTCCATCACCCCAACAAAGAAAGAATCCTCCTTCGTGGGGTGTTGGTTTTGGGTGCTCCAGCAGCACCCATCAGGATCTCTTGAGTGGAAATCCTCACTTTTTTTACCTGAGGAAGGTGTATTTCTTCCCTCTGACATCTCATTGACAACTCCTCTTGGAATAGACCTTGTGGCCTCTTTCCTCAGTTAGAACTTTAAGAAATACTTTAAAAAGGGGTGATTTCAGCTTCAGGAAAGTTTCTCTATGAAAAATGACCGTTTCCCCTGCGTCGCTGAGTGGCTCTTTAGAATCTTCTTGAGTTTGACTAGAATTGATGGCCAAGGCTACTACTGCAGAGCCTACTTTCCAGCTCAAATTGCCAAATGGGTGATAAATAGTCTCTTTCTGGGGATTTCTTGTGATATCTGAAGTCACTTTATTGCAGCATTTGATTTTTATGGCAGTCTTCAGGCAGTTGGCTTGAGTCCTGCTTCTGTGGAGCCTGGTCATCAAGGCAGGGCTGGGTGTTCACCGAAGGGTCAACGCATTTACTTGTTGCCATCATTTAATACCAGCTCAGTGTCAGTAAATGCTTCGTAGCCATGGGGAAGGAGAACATCTGTTTTCAGGATCTTTCTGGAAATTGCCTTTTTCTCACTTGGAATTTGACTAGGAACAGGAAAATTCTCAACTTCCATGGAAATGAGAGCACTGCAAGGTGGTGATCTGGGAAGATCCTGTTGCTGAGTTTCTGGATATGAACTCTGTGGCTTTCGTTAAATTTCTTGGCATATTAATAACTAACAAATATAAATTAAGACTAATTAATGGGTCAGTGATGCCGGTTTGCACCACACCCAATGCTCCATGGGGTAAATCACATGGAGTCACAGAATCCCAGGGGTTGGGAGGGACCTCCAGAGCCCCTGGGGTCCAACCCCCTGCCAAAGCAGGGTCCCTAGGACAGGTCACACAGGTCGGTGTCCAGACGGGGCTGGAATCTCTCCAGAGAAGGAGACTCCACACCCCCTGGGCAGCCTGTGCCAGGGCTCCCTCACCCTCACTGGGAAGAAGTTCTTCCCCACATTGGTGTGGAACTCCCTGTGCTCCAACTTGAGGCCATCGCCCCTTGTCCTGTCCTCACAGACACTGAGAAGAGGCTGCCCATGTCCCCCTGTGTCCCACCCTTCAGATCTTTATACGCATTGATCAGATCCCCTCTCAGGCTGCTTCTCTCCAGGCTGAACAGCCCCAGCTCACTCAGCCTTTCCTCACAGGGGAGATGCTCCAGGCCCTTCATCCCCTTCGTAGCCCCTCTGGACTCTCTCCAGGAGATCCCTGGCTTTTTGATCCCATGGAGCCCAGCACTGGACACAATGCTCCAGGTGGGGCCTGACCAGGGCAGAGCAGAGGGGGAGGATCCCCTCCTGTGACCTGCTGCTACATCCACACCTACTTCCATATTACCAGATTTCATTTTGATGGAAAAAAATCCTGAAAAATAAGCATCTTTCCTTGAAAAATGTTGGGCTTCCTGGAACTGCATTTTCCATGGAAGACCTGCATGATTTTTTTGATGCACTCCGCGCTCAGACATCAGTTATAACACCTTGTACTGAGCCGCTCAGAGCACACGTGGCTCAAATCTATCACAGCCTTACTGCAGGCTATTAATAGTTTATTAACTCCCTTTAAACTCTGCCTAACTGCTCCCAGTGTGCCAAGTGTCTCTGCATAGAAATTGTTAAGAAAAGAGGTTTGAAATGGAAGTGCAAAGGGGCACCAGGGCATGTTTGCAACCTGTGCTGTGCCCTGCGTAGCCATATGTGACCTGCTGGAGAGGAGCTCTGTGGAGAAGGACCTGGGGGTCCTGGTGGGTGACAGGGTGGCCATGAGCCAGCAGTGTGCCCCGGGGGCCAAGGAGGCCAATGGGATCCTGGGGGGCATCAAGAGGAGTGTGGGCAGCAGGTCACAGGAGGGGATCCTCCCCCTCTGCTCTGCCCTGGTCAGGCCCCACCTGGAGCATTGTGTCCAGTGCTGGGCTCCCTGGGATAAAACAGCCAGGGATCTCCTGGAGAGAGTCCAGAGGGGCTACGAAGGGGATGAAGGGCCTGGAGCATCTCCCCTGTGAGGAAAGGCTGAGTGAGCTGGGGCTGTTCAGCCTGGAGAGAAGAAGACTAAGGGGGGACCTGATTAATGTTTATCAATATCCTAAGCATGGGATGCAGGGGGACATGGCCAGCCTCTTCTCAGTGTCTATGATTCTATGATCTCTGCAAATATTTATGCACATACTCCCATGCAATATAGTGCTGATGGATTCTGGGGGGATGTTCTCCCTTTTTCCAGAAGGACGGAAACATCACCAGGAAAAAACCTGCTCCCCAGGAGGTCATTTCAAGCAGCATTTCTTGCTCAACCAACCCAAAGCCTGAGGTTTCGCATGGGCATCCGAATTCGTGGGGATGAATATTTGAAGCCAATCATCTCAAAGTCAGGGGAAAGCCCTGAATTTTTAGAAATCTCTTCCCATAACAAGAAAAAAAAGAGTTTTCCAGCCTGCTCCTACCTATGGGGAAGATAAAAAGTTGTGGGAAAGGCTTTCAGATGGTGAAAAATTTGCTGCTGCTGGAAGATCTGGTGCCCCAGAGATGGGAACTTACAATTTATATTTGCTTTTCTTGCTGACACGCACCAAGGGGGGATCCCATCATTTGATCTCAAGCTCTCCCTTCCTGCCAAGCACAGAAAAAATAGTTTTCAAATTAATTTTCTGCCCCTTTTTTCACTTTGCTGTGATGTTCCTTTATCTCTCGTTGGTCCCTGGGTATTGAGAGTCAAGCCAGGACATTAATATTGATGTGGACCTCAGTTATTAGGAGCTGCATTTCCAAACGTGCCAGCAGCATATAAATACTATTACTGGGTAATTAGTGAGCATCAAGCTGAGTTTGGATTGAGCAGGCTTTTGGTGTCCTACTTTTGGGGTTTGTTTTTGGTTTGCTTTGGGGTGTTTTGGGGTTTGGTGGGGTTTTTTGTTTTTTTGCGCTGGATTTTGGGGGTTTTTACCCCAAGTAGGAACAGGATCAATTGAAATGCTAGCTTGGGAGCACCTGGATGCTTAATGAAATAGCAAGAAGAGAGGAAAAATCAGAAGAAAAAAGATCTTCCTGGGGTTTTTTTGAGTGGTTTTTTCCCCTTTTTATGAAAACCTGTATTTGAAATGCAAAATCACTTCCAAGTTTCTTATTAATTTTTCACCATTTTAGGGGCTGGCTTTTATCCCTTCTTGCCAGGGTGGGGTTTCTTGCTTTGCACTTTCTCTTCCTGTGCTCCACTTTCATTTTGCTCCTCCCACCCTGGAAAACTGGTGGAAATGTTCAGCATTGCCAAAGGGCAAATGGAACTGGGTTGCTCTGGTTGCATGCACCTGAAAACCAAATGCTCCTTGTGTTTCCTTCCTCTGCAGCCTTCTATAGATGGGGGAAACCCTTTTATTTTATCCTCTCCCCCATTCCCTTCTCCCCAGTAAATATGAGAAAGGCTTTTCCATCCCAGCAGAGATGAGGAGACATCCCAGGGTCTCTGTCACCAGATACTTATGTTTATCCCATAGTGGGGCTTTGATTGAAACGCCCTGTGAATAATTTAGGGGCATTTTACATCTTTTATACCTCTGAACTTCCACTAAAAGGGGTTTTGAGATGCTGCTGCCTGTGAAATAGAGTCTGAAGGTGGGAAAAACCCCCTCAATTTTGCATGAGCTAAAAGGGATGTGGATGGGGAGGCCTGTCTTTGCCAGGGCACCCTCTGAATGTGGGGAGGTTTAACACATCAATTTCTTGTGTTACCATTGGGGAAACGGTGTCATGGTGAGTGCAGCTTGGCCCCAGTGTTTCCATGCCTGGAAGCATTAGGAAATTGGGGAGGTTTGGAGTTTTTGGGGAGCCATCAGGCACATCACAGAGATGTGCTGCAACTGGGGGAAACCATCGCATTTCCCTGGGGGTAAATCACAGTGGATCACTTCTGGGGGTAGATCACTGTGTCTCAGTGCATGTGGGGTTAAATCACTGCAGTTCACTGCTGCTGGAGAAGAGCTCCTGGAGAGCAGCCCTGCTGAGAAGGACCTGGGGGTCATGGTGGGTGAGAAACTTCCCCTGAGCCAGCAGTGGCTCTGGCAGCTGGGAAGGGAGATGGGATCCTGGGCTCCATCAGCAGAGGGGTGGCAGCAGGGACAGGGAGGGGATTGTCCCTCTCTGCTCTGCCCTGGGGAGGCCCCAGCTGGAGTCCTGTGTCCAGAGCTGGGGCCCCAGGACAAGAGAGATGTGGGGCTGTTGGAGAGGGGTCAGAGGAGCCACGGAGGGGATCAGAGGGCTGGAGCAGCTCCCCTACGGAGAGAGGCTGAGGGAGCTGGGCTGGGTCAGCCTGGAGAAGAGAAGGCTGTGGGGGGACCTCATTGCAGCCTCCCAGTCCCTGAAGGGAGCAGAGGAACAGGAGGGGAATCAGCTTGTTCAAGGGCAGAGACTGGCAGGACAAGGGGGCTGGAGTGAAGCTGGAGGAGGGAAGGGGGAGAGGAGAGATTAGGGGGAAGTTCTTTGCAGAGAGAGTGGTGAGGGGCTGGAACAGGCTGCCCAGAGAGGGGGTGGGTGCCCCATCCCTGGGGGTGTTCAAGGCCAGGTTGGATGGGGCCCTGGGCAACCTTGTGTAGCTCCAGGCCTGGAGGTTGGTGGCCCTGCCTGTGGCAGGGGGGTTGGAACTGTGTGACCCTTGGGGGGTCCCTTCCAACCCAGACCATTCTATGGTTCTGTGATTCTGGAGGTAAATCACTGTGGCTTGCTGAATTTGGGAGTGAATCAGTGCACCACACTGCACCCATGGGTGCAACTCCCGAGCCATCCCCACTCTACTGTCCCCCTTTATTTATTTATTTCTGTTTTAATTGCAGCTCAGTTGCCTTACCGGGGGGGGGGTGTTTCGAGCCAAATCTTCCTGTTTTCAGGCCTCTTCATCACTTGAGACTTTTAATAGGTTTGCTGGGAGGAGGCACAGCCTCCTTATCCTCACACTAAGGGCAGCATGCCTGCATCCCCCTGCTTTAGGATGCTCAGGAGCATTCCTGCATCCCCCTGCTTTAGGATGCTTAGGACCATGCCTGCATCCCCCTGCTTTAGGATGCTCAGGAGCATTCCTGCATCCCCCTGCTTTAGGATGCTCAGGAGCATGCCTGCATCCCCCTGCTTTAAGGATGCTCACTGAGGACTTTTCCTTTCAGGGGCTGGCTGTATCCCGGGGCAGCAACATGTGGGCTTTGGCAGGGCGTCTGCGTCAAGCTGCTGGAAAAGATTTTAAATTCCCAACTAATTTCTTTTCTGCCAAACAAATGAATCTTCAGAAAGGCCTTTCCTCACAGCTGCTAAGCCATTTAATTTATCTGAGTCATTTACAATTTGTGATGGGACTGTTAATAGCCTGATGTGGGGATCAGCAGCACTTAGACGTGGGGGTTGGCTTCTTTTTTTTTTGCATTTTTCTTTTTTTTTTTCCTTTTTTTGGCCTTTTGAGTTTTAATTTCTTTCTGGATTTGCCCCCAGAGGCACAAAGCTGTGTTTGGAAAACGTCAGCTCTGTCTCCCCAGCCCCTCTGTCATGCTGGGATGGCTTGGGCTGAAAGCACAAACCGCAGCCCACCCATGGGGACGTGCTGCCTTGCTACTACTTAACTGCTTCAAAGTACCTGTCTGTGATATGAAACATGCCATAAAATGAATATATTCCAGATGTCCTGGTAAATTTCCCTTGCCTTCACCATCCACTTGAAGGCAGCTGATGTGGCGAGGCTCCTCGGTCTCCGCTGCCTTGCTCACTGCCTGGAGGAGTGGGAGTGAAGCTGGAGGAGGGAAGGGTGAGAGGAGAGATTAGGGGGAAGTTCTTCACAGAGAGAGTGGTGAGGGGCTGGAACAGGCTGCCCAGAGAGGGGGTGGGTGCCCCATCCCTGGGGGTGTTCAAGGCCAGGTTGGCTGGGGCCCTGGGCAACCTTGTGTAGCTCCAGGCCTGAAGGTTGGTGGCCCTGCCTGTGGCAGGGGGGTTGGAGCTCTGTGACCCTTGGGGTCCCTTCCAACCCAGACCAGGCTGGGATTCTATGATGCTATGTTGTCTTGTTTGGTGTAGCAGTTTCAAGCCATCACTGGGCCAGGGGGATGCCCCCAAGACCCAGAGCAGTGTGGGGTGAAGAATGTGGCTGATGACCAGTGAGGTCCCAGCGGGTGGTCCCTGTGGATTGGGGAGGGTGGGGTCTCCATCTTTGGGTTTTGGAGGGGAATCTTCATTGTCATGGCTGGAGGGGTTCTCTCTTTACTTGGAAGGTCTTCATTCTGGGTTTAGGGGATCTTCTTACTTAGAGACTGTGGAATCTCCATCCTTGGGGTTTAGGGAATCTGCATCTTCGGGGGGGGAGGGTCCTTGGGTTTTGGGGTCTACATACTCAGGATTGGGGCGATCTCCATATTTGGGGTTAGAAGGGTCTCCATCCTTGAGGTTTGAGGGCCTCCATCCTTGGGTTTTGGAGATCTCCATCTGCAGAGTTGGCAAATCCCTGTCCTTGTGGTTGGAGGGTTCCCATCTTGGTGTTAGGAGGATCTCTGTCCTTGGGGCTGGGGCACGTTCAGAGTTTGTCTCCATCTTTGGGTTATGGGGATCTCCTTTCTTGGGGTCCTGCTTTCTTGGGATTGAGGGAGGATTTTGGCTTGGCAGATCTAAATCCTTGGTTTTGGGGGAATCTCCATCCTCAGAGATTCTGTGTCCTCATAGTTGGGAGATCTCCATCCTTGAATGTTTTCCATCCTCAGGGTTGGGGGATCTCCACTCAAGGATGATCTCCATCCATAGAGGGAGGATGTCGGTCCTCCATCCTGGACAAAGCCAGGACCCACAACCTCCTCCATACCACAACACCTACCTTGCATGGGAGCCATGAGGGGTTTATCCAGACTCATGCACTTGCAGTTTTGGGATGATGGACACCTGCTTCATGAGCTGAGCAGGTTCCTACTTCTGACCAGCTCAGCAAACATGACCTTCATTTATTTTTCAATTTCTGCTCCACAGAAACCACTTTGGTCTGGGTGTTTGGTGGGGTAGGAGACATGGGCAACAATTTCTTGGGTAGGGTCTGTATCAGGTCCAGGTTGGCTGGGAGGACCATAGCAAAGCTTCAATACCGTTGCCTTAGAAGGCGGTGAAGTAGGTACAAATCTATTCATCTCTAATATGTTGTGTGGCACTAATTAATTTTTAAACAGCCTCCCTGGGGACCTCATTGCTAAAACATGATGTTTCCTCCTTCCTCCAGCACCATTAACTCAAAACAAAGCCAGGGAGGATGAGGAACCCCCACGTCCACCCGAGCTGCCTGCTTGGAGGGGCTTTTCTCTGATGTCCGAATCCCACCGCGGTGCCTGGGGGGCAGACACTCTGCTACACCCCTCTGCAGGGATGGTTTTTTTGAGGGTGGGGTGTGGAGAATCAAATCCAGCTTCCCTGGAGTGCAGAAATGTCTCCTGAGCTGGGAGCATGCTGGGAGCAAAGGGAAGAGCTATTTTTGGCTCTGCTCTCACCTGTCTCACTTTACCCGAGTGTGGCTTCCTGAATATTTTTAGCAGTGTTTTATTACCAGCCTTGAAAGCCTCAGTCTGAGGGGGGGGGGGGGGTGGTTATTACCATTGCACTCAACTCACACTTAAGTTGTTTAATTCAATCTTTGGGAGCACTGAGAACAGAGTTTCCCTGGTGTTTTCATTGCCACCGACATCTAGATCGACACCCCCCCCTCCTCCCCAACTAGATTTCTCAGACGTTTCACAAACCCTGATGTATGGAGTATGGGCAGAGCTGGACATGTTTGCTCTTCCTTTTAATTGTCTTTAAGGATATGGACACTTTTTTTGCCACCACCTCTTCATCCCAGTCTTTTTAAGCATCATCTGCTCGAAAAGAAGCAGGATTTAGGAAGCTCCTGCAAAGTTATTTAACAAAAACCCAGCAAACCCAACCAAACAAACCCAAATTTGGTGGTTTATTTCACTGTCCAAAAAAGCCAAGTTTGGTGGTTTATTTCAATGCCCAGAAAAGCCAAAGTTGGTGGTTTATTTCATTGCCCAAAAAAGCCAAGTTTGGTGGTTTATTTCATTGCCCAAAAAAGCCAAATTTGGTGGTTTATTTCGCTGCCCGAAAAAGCCAAATTTGGTGGTTTATTTCGCTGCCCAAAAAAGCCAAATTTGGTGGTTTATTTCACTGCCCAAAAAAGCCAAGTTTGGTGATTTATTTCATTGCCCAAAAAACCCAAGTTTGGTGGTTTATTTCACTGTCCAAAAAAGCGAAGTTTGGTGGTTTATTTCACTGCCCAAAACAGCCAAGTTTGTGGTTTATTTCAATGCCCAAAAAAGCCAGATTTGGTGGTTTATTTCAATGCCCAAAAAAGCCAGATTTGGTGGTTTATTTCAATGCCCAAAAAAGCCAAATTTGGTGGTTTATTTCAATGCCCAGAAAAGCCAAGTTTGGTGGTTTATTTCACTGCCCCAAAAAAGCCATTTTTATTTTAAAGATCAGGAAAATTTGGTGGCTTGGGGCAAACCTTCCCTGTTGTTCCCCAAGGCTGATGGTACCAGGACCTGTCCTGAACCAGGTTGAGTGTCATCACATTTGCACCCTTGCAATAATGTGTTATTTTGCTGCTGGGGAGAGGTTTTGCTGGGTGGTTTTTGCAACCCCCCCCACCCCGGGGTCACGAAGGGCTACGAGGATGGAGGGGAGTACGTGCGCGCCCCCAGACAGGGCGATTCCTCTTTCCATATGGAAAAGGGATGTGGCATCTGGTTTCACTCCCAGCAGCTGGCAGCTTGAAGCCTGTGTTTTTGCATGGTGTGGAGTAAAGAGAAAATAAAGTGTCGAATTGTTTGGCATTATCAAGGATTTCTGCTCCCCAGGACTCCTGCATAAAGAGATGGAAATTTTAGCTGCTGGAGCCAAGAAACACACAGAAGTATATGAATTTATTACATTTTATCTCATTCCCCTGCAAACAGCGCTGGAAATGTCAAAAGATCATCTATTGTTTCATCGTTTAGAAGGGATTTTTTGTGTTGTTTTCTAGTTGTGATTTCTTTGATGCATGGCTGTGGGGAAGGAAGAGAAATTGGAGCAGGAGGCGGCAGGGCTGCGGCAGGTTGAACGTGCAGGTTTGTCTGGCCACGGAGTTAACGTGCATTGAAATTTCTCACATCCTGGGTTTTTAATTTAACAAATGTAATTAAGGCTTGGGGTGGGGGGGGGGGGGGGAGAGGTAGGTACTTGGATTATTCATTGACTCCAGATGGAAAAAAAAAAAAAAAAAAGGGAAAAATTAAATTGAATGCAAATTCTGTAATCAGACATGAAGTTGGGGATGTTGGACGTGATGGGGAAGTGTCAGCACATTAATCGGACTGCTTTCCCTAAACAGCACCCAAATCTAAGAGCCAGGGATTATTTGAATAATTGAGGTGGCATTTGATAAGATATCTGATTGCTGATACCTCCTTAAGATGGAGCCCTAATTGTAATTCTCCATCAAGAAGGATTAATCTGTGTAACAGGCTATGCTGGGAATAGTGTGGTGTCAGGCTGCTGCCCTTGAATTTGGTCTTTTATGGAGGGCTGCTGTGCCCAGGGAAGGTGCCAAAGTGATTTATTGCTTCTCCTGTTGCTTTATACATGAGCCAGGAGGTTGTCAGGTATTGTGTCTCTGCTGCAGGGATCCAGGCATCCACAGCTGCAGGAGTTCCAGCAGTGTTGCCCATGGCCTTGTATGCTGGGCCTGTATTTTGGAGGTACCTCCTGATGCCAGAGAAGGATGCATCGTTGCATTTTGATCAAGAATTGCCTTTGTGTCCCTTCGTGGTGACTTCAGGACACAATAATCCCCGTTTTCTCTGTAAAATTGAGACCAACTCTCCTGACTTCAGCAGAAGGACCTTGTTAGAGGACTATGGCTCCACCCACAACACTGGGAATCTGATGGGACCCAACCTTGATGCTCTTGGAAAGCTGTTGGTGGTCATAGAATCACAGAATCACAGACTGGTTGGGGTTGGAAGGGACCCCAAGGGTCACACAGTTCCAACCCCCCTGCCACAGGCAGGGCCACCAACCTCCAGGCCTGGAGCTACACAAGGTTGCCCAGGGCCCCATCCAACCTGGCCTTGAACACCCCCAGGGATGGGGCACCCACCCCCTCTCTGGGCAGCCTGTTCCAGCCCCTCACCACTCTCTCTGCAAAGAACTTCCCTCTACTATCTAATCTAACCCTTCCTTCCTTTAGTTTAAATCCATTCCCCCTTGGCACATTGCCTCCCAGCTCAACCTTGGCTGGGGCACCAAGAGGAGTTTCCATTCCATCTAACAGCAGACACTTGCTTGCAATCATAGAAAGCATTATTTTTTGCATTTCCAAAGCAGTTCTACATCCCCACAGGAGAAATAACATTTCTGTAGAGTCCTTTTCACTGCCAGCACCGTTTGTTCTTCTTGAAACCAGGCATGACAGGGGGGAGAGATGGGATTGGACTTTACTTCTTCAATCCTACACCTTGGGTGATATTAGAAAGCATTTAAAGTGGTGAAAATACTGACTTAAAATAAAAAAAAATCCATGTTGAGGATCCAGACTTGCAAAAAACAATAATTATTTGTGTTCTTTCTTTCTCACCTCTTCCATCTAGCAGCAAATGAAAAAAAAAAAAAAGAAAAGGGAAAAAGATGAAAGACCAGAAAAGGATAAAGCTTGAAAGGTTCCTTTTTTTCTTTTGGAGAGCGTGAATATTTTGAAACAAAATGTAAATTATTATTAAAAAAAAAAAAACCCAGTGTGTTGGGGAGAAAATATTCATGAGCCCTACTGCAGTCATGGGGTTGCCCAGCAGTGAAAAGGACAGATGATATTTCTCTTGCCTCTAAAGGAAAGCCAAAGGTGGAGATTTCTTATTTCTTCTTTGTGTCCTACCATCCCACCTCCTCCTGTAGCTATGGGCTGACAGCCACTGAAGGGTTTTGCCAAGAGCTGATCCCATATGCCTTTGCAACCAGAAAGGAGAGATTCCCCCTCAAAAAAAAACCCCACCCAACTTAAATCACTTGAGATAAGTTGGGTGTTATCTCAAGGTTGCAAATTTGCTTGTTTGCTCCTCCAGCTGGAGCTGTTAATTCAGAACAATTACCACACTGTTTAAAAGGGAGAGGGAGCAGATGGAGATGGTTCCAGGGAAAAGAGCCTGTTTGGGATGGAGAACTCCAATGTTTGCAAAACTCAGATGGATAACTCCAGCTTCTTCTGAGATCCTGGCAGGTATTGTGGGTGTGACATGAATACCAGGGGGTTTATCCCACCAAAGACCCTGTTGTTCAGTGCTGAGTTGGGTGATGCTCAGGAGATGAGTTGGGTGATGCTCAGGAGATGAGTTGGGTGATGCTCAGGTGCTGAGTTGGGTGATGCTCCAGTGCTGAGTTGGGTGATGCTCAAGTGCTGAGTTGGGTGATGCTCAGTGCTCAGTTGGGTGATGCTCCAGTGCTGAGTTGGGTGATGCTCAAGTGCTGAGTTGGGTGATGCTCAGTGCTCAGTTGGGTGATGCTCAGGTGCTGAGTTGGGTGATGCTCCAGTGCTGAGTTGGGTGATGCTCAGGTGCTGAGTTGGGTGATGCTCAGGTGCTGAGTTGGGTGATGCTCCAGTGCTGAGTTGGGTGATGCTCAAGTGCTGAGTTGGGTGATGCTCAGTGCTCAGTTGGGTGATGCTCAGGTGCTGAGTTGGGTGATGCTCAAGTGCTGAGTTGGGTGATGCTCAGTGCTCAGTTGGGTGATGCTCCAGTGCTCAGTTGGGTGATGCTCCAGTGCTGAGTTGGGTGATGCTCAGTGCTGAGTTGGGTGATGCTCCAGTGCTGAGTTGGGTGATGCTCAGTGCTCAGTTGGGTGATGCTCAGTGCTGAGTTGGGTGATGCTCCAGTGCTGAGTTGGGTGATGCTCAGTGCTCAGTTGGGTGATGCTCAGGTGCTCAGTTGGGTGATGCTCAGTGCTCAGTTGGGTGATGCTCCAGTGCTGAGTTGGGTGATGCTCAGTGCTCAGTTGGGTGATGCTCCAGTGCTCAGTTGGGTGATGCTCCAGTGCTGAGTTGGGTGATGCTCAGTGCTGAGTTGGGTGATGCTCAGGTGCTCAGTTGGGTGATGCTCAGTGCTCAGTTGGGTGATGCTCAGGTGCTGAGTTGGGTGATGCTCAGTGCTGAGTTGGGCGATGCTCAGGTGCTCAGTTGGGTGATGCTCCAGTGCTGAGTTGGGTGATGCTCAGTGCTGAGTTGGGCGATGCTCAGGTGCTCAGTTGGGTGATGCTCAGTGCTCAGTTGGGTGATGCTCCAGTGCTGAGTTGGGTGATGCTCAGTGCTCAGTTGGGTGATGCTCAGTGCTCAGTTGGGTGATGCTCCAGTGCTGAGTTGGGTGATGCTCAGTGCTCAGTTGGGTGATGCTCAGGTGCTCAGTTGGGTGATGCTCAGTGCTCAGTTGGGTGATGCTCAGGTGCTCAGTTGGGTGATGCTCCAGTGCTCAGTTGGGTGATGCTCAGTGCTCAGTTGGGTGATGCTCAGGTGCTCAGTTGGATGATGCTCAGGTGCTCAGTTGGGTGATGCTCAGGTGCTCAGTTGGGTGATGCTCAGTGCTCAGTTGGGTGATGCTCAGTGCTCAGTTGGGTGATGCTCAGTGCTGAGTTGGGTGATGCTCCAGTGCTGAGTTGGGTGATGCTCAGTGCTCAGTTGGGTGATGCTCAGGTGCTCAGTTGGGTGATGCTCAGGTGCTCAGTTGGGTGATGCTCAGTGCTCAGTTGGGTGATGCTCAGGTGCTCAGTTGGGTGATGCTCCAGTGCTGAGTTGGGTGATGCTCAGTGCTCAGTTGGGTGATGCTCAGGTGCTCAGTTGGATGATGCTCAGGTGCTCAGTTGGGTGATGCTCAGTGCTGAGTTGGGTGATGCTCAAAGCAAAAGCCAACTGGGTCTCTAGACCCAACTAGAAATAAAGCACTGGTGTTCACCTCTGGGCTGAATTCATTGTTGTGAGAGTGCTGTCACCGTGCTGGCCATGCTTAAAATATTTCTTGATGGAGAAATAACAAATCCTGAAGTGATTCATAAACTAATGCCTAGTTTTCTTGATGAGCTCCCTTTGCAGTGCCACAACATTCCACTGTGGCTCCATCCTGTAAGCCTTTTTTGCAGCACCATTTCAGGTGCCTGCCATCTATTTTCTCAGGTTGCCTTTTTTTCTTCTTTTTTCTCTTTCTTTAAAGCTTTTTTTTAATTATGATGCAGGTGAAGAACAGAAACCTAAACCTAGAAATAAACCCCCAAACACTCCAGTGGTGGGTGAGCTCAACCTGCTTAAAATATTTCTGGGCCAAAGAGCAAAGAGGTGAGCTCCTTGCTTTTGCACAAGCACATAAAACACTCTGTTAGACTTTGATGGGATGCTGCATAAAGTACTGCAGAGGTGGAATATGTTGCATTTTTGCAGCCCAGTGGTTGCTTATGTGATGCTCCATCATCCTTCCTTCCACCCTTGTGGCCATGCCTCCATGTATCTCTGCATCCCTGCAGATCTGTGCAGCCTTGCACATATGCACCCTTGCCTCTGTTTGTCCTTGCATCCATAATTTTAGGTCATTTTTGACCATCATGGCATGCAAATTTAATGAAAAGCATCCAAGAATTTGCTTTTTATGGGGAAAAAAAAAAACAACCCAAATCCAAATCTTTTCCCCTGAGCCTTTATAGGAATCAGTGTGGCCCAACATGCTTTTCACACCCTCCCTCAGGTGGTGGGAAAATATCCTTTTCTGCCCCAATGCTGGCACTAGGATTTCAGTTTTTGAGGACCCCTGCAGCACAAGCCCCCCCCCCCCCCCAAAACTTGCAGCTACCTGAGCTGTGAAACCCAAGCAGGTTGTCTTTAAGAGCATTTGCTAAGCAAACCCTTTCCCCTCTATTCCCCCATCCACCCCAGGATGGATGGAGGCAGCACTGGCAAATCTGAATAACTAATCAGAGTCCTCATTAACCCCCTGCTGAGATGCTCAAACATTCACTTTGCTGTTTGTGAAGCAGAAAAAGGAACAAAAAAAAGAAAAGAAGGAGGAAAAAAAAAAAAAAAAAGCCCACCCCACACCCCACCCTGCATTAAAATTGATGTGTTATTAATCCCACTGTTCCAGACCTCGTGGGTACTGAATTCTCCTCCGTCTCGCCCAAGGCCGAACAGTGTGGTGCCGCTTCTGCAGGGCACTTCATCCTCCCATTATTTATCTGCACGGTGGAGGGAGGCTGCTTTTGTTCCCCAGACCCAGATTTGCACACGTGTGTGTGTGTGTGTGTGTCTTGTGTCTGATATTTCCATACCTGCACCCTTTGGATAGCGTTAATTGCCTGGAGTGGGACTCCACTGATGGACTCGTCTCCCTTGGACTGGGCTTTGTGGCAAAATGGGGCTTTGTTTTCCCAGAAATACATAAAATTTGCCTGTGTGTGAGCACATCTTAAATCATTTCACTCTCTCTGAGCAAGGATGGGGTTAGTGCATCACGGGGTTCAACTCAAGTAGAAGGACGAAGATACCGGATTCAACTTCAAGTAGAAGGATGAAAACACCATATTGCTCTTCATAGAATCCCAGCCTGGGCTGGGTTGGAAGGGACCCCAAGGGTCACACAGCTCCAACCCCCTGCCACAGGCAGGGCCACCAACCTCCAGGCCTGGAGCTACACAAGGTTGCCCAGGGCCCCATCCAACCTGGCCTTGAACACCCCCAGGGATGGGGCACCCACCCCCTCTCTGGGCAGCCTGTTCCAGCCCCTCACCACTCTCTCTGCAAAGAACTTCCCCCTAATCTCTCCTCTCCCCCTTCCCTCCTCCAGCTTCACTCCATCCCCCTTGTCCTGCCAGTCTCTGCCCTTGAACAAGCTGATTCCCCTCCTGTTCCTCTGCTCCCTTCAGGCACTGGGAGGCTGCAATGAGGTCCCCCCACAGCCTTCTCTTCTCCAGGCTGACCCAGCCCAGCTCCCTCAGCCTCTCTCCGTAGGGGAGCTGCTCCAGCCCTCTGAGCATCTTTGTGGCCCTCTTGGCTTTTATTGCAGTGCTCCTCCTTACAGGTGGAGTTTGGAGAGACATGATCACCCCTTGGAGCTCCTCAAAGCCTTAAACTGAAACTTGAGCTTTGCTTTCTGCCTTCATAGTATTATTCTTTTTGCACGTAGGGGGTTTCTTTGGTTGGCCTCATGAATGTAGAATTTGGGGCTGGTAGAGCTTGTGGTGGGCTTCTGGATGTAGTGTGGGGTGTAAAAATAATTCAGCAAAAACCCAGCAGTGTTGTTAGAGATTTCACAATTCATTCTTTCCACTGAAGTCAAAGGAGCTGGTGTTCAATCTATTAAAATATTATAGTCACAATTAAACTGCATTGATACGATGAGGTTGGAAGCATCATGATCTCCTCCCATTGGAAACCAGGCAGCATGCTGGGAAAAGCCCTCTTTGCTTTAAAATCCCAGAGTTTTTGCTAAAATTCTAGATTTCATTTTGCTAAATGTCAGCTTTATTAGCATTCCCTTACACTTAATTAAATGTTTATTAACAGGGATGCCCTGGGTGGGTACAGGCTGAGGGCCGGGGATGCTGGGTTCCTGTGTTCACCATTGGATGTTACTCAGGTCAGGTAGATCAGGATTTAGGGCTGTTTTGGGGATTGATCAGGGCATTTTTGGCAACTGATGGCTTGTCATAAATTGTGTCTCAGTTATGACTCTTGGGGCAGCTGCTCCATGCAACCATGAGTGCCTGGGACACCATATATCTTGCTGGCTTGTGTTGCCCATGGTGGAGCATCTTGAAGGAGGCATCTTCTCCATTCCCTTCAGAGACTTCAGAGGCCTCTGCAGAACTTCAGAGGATGTCTTTTGAAGTCACTAATAGTGTGCACTCTCTCAAAAAACTTAAATCCCTCTGCAAGGTGTCCAGGGAGATGTCCATGGCAGGGTTGGTTCTTGGCGCTCTTTGAGATGGGGACAAAAATGGCATATTTTCTGCTGAAACTGTACAAGCCCATACTTTTGTCCATACAGCACCCAAGACCTTGGCCCTGATCACCTCCAAGGATGAAAATCAGCCTACCAGAGCTCTTTTAGCACTCGCAGAGTCTTACTTACCTGCTCCTTTCCCTCCACTCCTCATGTTTTGTTCACAGATGATGGAAGTTTCTACCATAAGAAGGACAAAAGTCTGTACAGGGATAAAGGATTGCTGCAAAATGTGTGCTTTTTCATCAGATTTTCAGGAGAGATCCAGTGCAAATCATGCCCTAGGTGCTTGATGCATATTTGGTGTCAGCCTGTGCATTCCTTTCCAAGGCACAAGCCTGTAGGGTTTGGGGTTTTTTTATTCCTGATCATAAATATTTGTAAGGGTAGTTCAGTTGCTCAGGAAGTTTTGTACTCAAACCCCTTCTGAGCATTTAGCATAACCCAAATCAGGTCTCTGAACCTCTTGGCAGGTCCTGTGCTTGGCCCAGAAGTCAAGGGCCATCTTGACCTTTCACCCCTTTCATCAGGTTTTCCATGCTTGGAGGTTTCTGCCCCACTTTGCCCTGAAATCACCCAGTTTCTTCCATATCTCTCTTTGGGCAATGACCTTGGTGAGATCCAGGTTTCCAGAAACAGCACTTACTACACAGGCTTCCCCATATACCTCTGTCTTTTTGACCCCTGCATGACAGATGCAGGCTGTGTGAGAGCACAAAAATGTTACAGTTGTTATTGCAAGAGGTTTTGGGGTGGAATTAAAACCAGGGGACATTGTTCTGATGGATCTCCCATGTGGCTTCACCTGCTCTCTGCAGGTGATGTACAGCAGAGATGTGTCCTTCAGAGCACCTTGGAGAACTGAGCAGCTCTCTGGAGGTGGTGTGAATTGTGGTAGATGCATACTGTGGAACTGAGGAGCTCTCCAGAGGTGATGTGTATCAAGGGACATATATTAGATGTATATTGAAGATCTGAGAAGCTCCCTAGAGGTGGTGTATATCATGGTAGATGTATTAGATATATATATATAATGGAGATTTGAGGCACTTCAGTCTTGTGATATATATCAGAGGTGTGTGTGTCAGATATATGTTGGTGAGGAGCTGTCTAGCAGTGATTTATATCAAGGTAGATATACCAGGTGTATACTGAAGATCTGAGGAGCTTGACTAAGATTATGGGTATCAAGGGACATATATCAGACAGATACTGGAGATCTGAGGAGCTTTCTACCAGTGATATATATCAAGGTAGATATTTCAGACATATATCAGAGATCTTGGAGGATGTTTATCACCTAAGATAGAGGTAATATCTGGAGGTGATGTGCATCAAGGGACATTTATCAGATGCTTCTGAGGGGCTCACTAGAGGCTATGTATATTCAGAGACCTGGGGAAGTTTCTCTTTTATTCCCTTTTTTGCAGTCAAACCCAAAACACGCTGTGGCCATGCTGATCCTTGCTCAGATCATCTTCATTTATCCACTGGGTCTGCTCAGATGGGTCTAGAAATCCAAAGCTCAGCGTCCATAAAGGACATCTCCCTGGGAGATGCAGCATCACCTCTAACTTCTGTGTGAACTTTCTCCTTGATAAACAACTGAGAGCTCCCCTGTTCTCTGAGCTGATGGCTCTTCCATAGTTCATGCTGCCTGAGCCTGAGTGGAAAAGCAGTTTTCCAAGCAAAGATGATGATGAAGCAGGGGGATAGCAACACCCGGTGTGAAATGCGGGCACGGCCAGTGGCCATCCTGTCTCATTGCTCTTTCCTTTTCTTTCTCTCTTTCTCAGACCCAGGCTGTAGAGCTAACCCTCAGTGAGACCCTGTGCCAGAGACTGACTGCCCTCCAGGAGCTGAAAAGGCCGGGCTGGGATCGTGTTGCCCTTCATCCTCTGCAGGGAGCCTGGCAACGAGCAGCACTTCACTGTCTGGACACGTCTCGGTCCGACTCTTAAAAATCTGATTTCTTTTTTTGTCCTTCCCTGTAGATGTTTAAACCTTTCTGGGCCAAAAACCAGGAAAGGTCTGATCTAGCTCAGCTACCATCCCTACTTTGACAGACTCACAGGGGTTGGAAGGGCCCTCCAGAGCCCATGGGGTCCAACCCCCTGCCAAAGCAGCGTCCCTAGGACAGGGCACACAGGTCGGCGTCCAGACGGGGCTGGAATCTCTCCAGAGAAGGAGACTCCACACCCCCTGGGCAGCCTGTCCCAGGGCTCCCTCACCCTCACTGGGAAGAAGTTCTTCCCCACATTGGGGGGGAACTCCCTGTGCTCCAACTTGAGGCCATCGCCCCTTGTCCTGTCCCCACAGACACTGAGAAGAGGCTGCCCATGTCCCCCTGTGTCCCACCCTTCAGATCTTTATACCCATTGATCAGATCCCCTCTCAGGCTTCTTCTCTCCAGGCTGAACAGCCCCAGCTCACTCAGCCTTTCCTCACAGGGGAGATGCTCCAGGCCCTTCATCCCCTTCGTAGCCCCTCTGGACTCTCTCCAGGAGATCCCTGGCTGTTTGATCCCAGGGAGCCCAGCACTGGACACAATAGTCCCCTCCAAGGGGATTTTCCCACCTAAGTTGTACTTGATTCCTCTATTTTCCCCACTATCCTGCAAAAAAAGGTGTTATATTAAACATGCATTTCCTTCACTGACCCATTGGCCTGAAGGCCTTTCCTAGCACAGAGACCTCCATCCTGTGCTTGATATTTTGCCTTCCCACCTCATCCTTCCCTTTCCACATCCAACTGTTTCATCCTTTACTTCCCTAGGGTGTGATCCCTGCCCAGAACATTTTGGCTTTGGGGTGACAGGAGGACGCTCGCAGGGCAGCGGCTCCCCGTGCCCTCCCCACACCGGTAAGGCTCCTTCACTTGATCTTAATGAGGCATTAGGAATAATTATTAATCCCACAATTGTTTGTATTCATTGGCTGGCATGTGGCAAGTCATAACCTCGACATAGAGGGAATGTCTGTTGTTTTCTGCTACACCTGAACCACCCCTTTCCCTCAACGTGGTAAGCACTTAAAGGGGAGTTATACTGGTTTAGCTGTGGTTTTCTCTGGTTCTTTAGAAATCAGCCTGAGTGGGGAATCTTGCTTTAAAGCTCAAGTGTGGAAAGCATGTTTTCCTGAGCCCTACAAGCCATGGCCAGCCTGGAGGGAAAACACAGCTCTAATTTTGTAAAAATACCCTCAAATCTGGGCTGCTATCGCTGCAAAATTTTGGCACGTGGGTAGGATGTGGAGAAATGGTCAGCAGCTAAAAATAACCCAACTGCAGAGCTTAAAATAAGATGTATGTGAAGCCAGGGGTCTCACAGTCCTTTAGTCAACCCTGATTGCTAAAATTAGGGCTTGACAGTGTGACAAATGTGCTTGATCTGTGCCAAAACTGTAGGCACCCAGCAGGTGACAAAGAAAATAAAACCCTCTTGGGCTGCAACTTTCCTCCTAAAGGAGCAAAGAGAAAGATTTGATGACTGAAAATGGAGATGCCACCTTAAATTGGTGCAAATATTGTGAAGAAGTGACTGGTTTCTTCCTAAACTGGTGATGTTTAGGGTGCAGGCATCTCAGGGGAAAACCCAAAAGCTTCATTCAGTCGATGGCACAGAAGAACATCTTTTCTTTGAGTCTTGTTTGAGCCTTGCCTCCTCTGAAAGTCCCTTTTAATAAACAGCAGCCAATAACAGCAGGATTATTTCCCCCAGGCTGCCCTTTCAGTCCTGATTCTTGCTGGTGACCTTCCCTTGACCAGAAAACCCAGGATTAAGGATGTGATGAAGCAGCTGAATTTATCATGAGTCTCGTTTTGCCCCCTTTTCTAATGAAGGTTCACATTGGGGTCACTTTGAAATGACCTCTCTGGTGGGTTTGGGGGAGCTTGGGGTCACCACAAGGGCCTCTTTTTGGGGAGATCCTTCTTGGCTTGAAGCCTTCTTTCCAATCAATATTTTGATGTGAGGTGCCTGATGTGTGCATGGAAAAGCTTGGTGCCCTGATAAGTAATTTGGGAACATTAGGTTGTTCCCCTTGGAGGAAAACTGAGGCTGTGCAGGATGTGAGGATGTGTCTGTGGAGGACACAAGCACAACCTGCCCTGGAAAGCATCTCCAGCAAGAAGACCAAAGCCAACCTATGCAGGAAATCATGCCAACAAGGTCCAGACACTTCACAGCAGGGGCACAGAAAGATCCAAGGGGTGATCACGACTCTCCAAGTGCCACCTGCAAGGAGGAGCACTGCAGTAAAAGCCAAGAGGGCCACAAAGATGCTCACAGGGCTGGAGCAGCTCCCCTACGGAGAGAGGCTGAGGGAGCTGGGCTGGGTCAGCCTGGAGAAGAGAAGGCTGTGGGGGGACCTCATTGCAGCCTCCCAGTCCCTGAAGGGAGCAGAGGAACAGGAGGGGAATCAGCTTGTTAAAGGGCAGAGACTGGCAGGACAAGGGGGCTGGAGTGAAGCTGGAGGAGGGAAGGGGGAGAGGAGAGATTAGGGGGAAGTTCTTTGCAGAGAGAGTGGTGAGGGGCTGGAACAGGCTGCCCAGAGAGGGGGTGGGTGCCCCATTATCCCTGGGGGTGTTCAAGGCCAGGTTGGATGGGGCCCTGGGCAACCTTGTGTAGCTCCAGGCCTGGAGGTTGGTGGCCCTGCCTGTGGCAGGGGGGTTGGAGCTCTGTGACCCTTGGGGTCCCTTCCAACCCAGCCCAGTCTGGGATTCTGTGATTCTATGGTATCATGATGTCTGTCCACCTAATTATCTTCTGTAAGAGAAGACTGACATTGCTCTCAATGGTTAATGATAGAAATAATCTATCCTGAAGACATCTTCTGAGAGATAACTTGCCCCTTGGCCTTTTCCACCCTCTATGTGGCTCCCCCCATTTCCAGGCACAAAACCATTTCAGCTTTCTCCCTCCTGAAGCCCATAGGAGAGAGATGCACCTCCAAGGCCAGGTCTCACCTTTTGGCACTCTGCAAAATAAGTCGCAGAAGATCTTGGCACAACAACCTCACAGCATAAACACTTCCCAGTGGGTTTGCTTCGGTCCCAGCTTTCCTCATTGTGCTGAGTTCAAGCCAGGCTGTACATATCTTTGAGTCTCCACCAGAGTAGAAAGAGGAGACGGTGTAATTAAGCATAATTAAAGGAGTTCAAAACTGTTTCCAACTCCCTAGCTAGCTGGAGCTTGTATAAATCATTGAGTCACATCTCAAACCTCTCTTGACAATGAGGCTGGAAATATATCCAAGAAATTGCTTTCAAATGGGCAAATGAACGTTGGTTAAATTGAGGCAATTAATCTAGGGGCTCCCATCACAATCTTGGGTGTCTTGGATGGGGCCAGCTCGCTGGTGATACTGGGAAGCCTGGCATGCCTCAAGGGAAACCTTATTTTTCTCTTCTGGTTTGTAGAGTCATCCCTCCTTTGGGGATTTTGTGTTTTAAAAGGAAAGTTGGGGAGGTGGTAAAACCAGGAGGAGCTGGAGAGCTGCAAGAGAGCCGAAAACTCATTGAGTTGGGAGCTCTGATTTATCTGCCATATGGGAAAGAGGAAGGCAGCCAGCTCCAGAGGGATTTTCTTTCGCTCTCCCAAAGGGAAAATTTGCAAGCATGTTAACAGGATATAGCAAGAAACGAGGCAGATTTAAGGGGAGGAGAGGGGTTTATTAGGTGTGACGTGGGGTTGCTCTGTTTTCTGGGCTTTCCCAAGGGTGGGGAAGGCTTTGCATGCTCCCATGCATGTCCCCCCCTCCCACCCTGTGTTTCTGCAGTTGGGTGAGGTCTGCTGCTTTGAGCCCAGGAAAAAAAAAAGCAGGTTTGTATTGATGCTTACCCAGTGCAATTACTTGTGTTGGGAGATTCAGATAAAGCCTGGGGGCTTTGATTGGCAAAAGAAACACCCAGCAAGGCATTATAAGAATTGCCTTGTTGTTTGTGGTGTGTTTATGGGCTGCAGTGGTTGTTGCAAAAAGTCTCTGCAGAGTTAGTGGTGGGATCTTTGCTGGGATCCCTGGCACGTGTCTGTGTTGAGCTTGAGGGTGGGTTTTGCACTGGGGTTGGCCTGATTTGTGCTGTCTGAGAAGCTGAAGGACTGCAGTTGGCAGTTTAGAGTGGAAAAATGTGGCTGATAATAGTTAAATTATTTGCTGAGCAAGAGGGTGTTTGAGTGTGTTCCTTCTTGGCTGCCCATCCTTGAAGCAACAGTTCTGAGACAACATTTGCTGTTGGCATAAAACCCACAAATCTCCCATTTTCCCAGCACCTCCTTCATCTCAGACTCATTCTTCAGCTGCTTCTGCCAGCCCATCACTTTGGAACTCATTGCTTTCAGTCACTGTCACCTTTGTCCTGCCTCTGAACCTGGCTGGGACCTTGAAGATGGGACCTTCCCATTGCAGGACTGGTGTGGGATTGAGATTTGGTGTTTGGGTGATGAAGATGTGTATGTACAGCAATGCATTTCTCATGGGATTAGCAGGTGGAGATGGAAAATGAATAGTGCAAGGCAAGGATTGAACGTGTTGGGCAAGATTTTTCATCATAAATTATTCACAGTTATTGCTTGTAGCAAAGAACTGTTGGAAAATTAATATTCTCCCTCATTTATCCCAGCACTCTTAAGGCAATCAGAAAGTTTTCCTGGACAATTTATGTCCAGCAAGAGGAAGTTGGCACATTTTCCAGGTTCCTCAGCTTTGTTTCACTTCAAAGCTTTTCAATTTGCCCTCAAAAACTAAAGAAAAGAGTTCCACAATTTGCTCTTTTGGGAACTTCTGTTGGGCCAGGGGCTGGATTACCCAAAATGCAAGTTACTTTCAGGTTACTTTGAAGAAACTTCTTTGATGTCTCCCTGCACCAGTTTGTTTTGGAAGGTGCTTTCATGGTCTCCCTCTATAAAAATAGCATGTTAAAATGTATGTAGGTATCTCAGCTCTCCACTTAAAAAGAACAAAGTTGTTTAATGCTGCTGTTCAAGGTACATTAACCTTGTCTACTAAAGCTCTGACTGGCTCTTGCAGGTTTTATTCTGGTGTTTATATTGGGGAGATATCCCTGGAGCTTTCAGGGATGGGTATCTATGGAGAGCAGAGAAATATTTAGTGGTAATCACTGTTCTCAATGGAAAATCACTGTAGCAGCTCCCCCTCCCCTCCCCTTTCTATGGAGCTGGAGTTGGGACTTGCAAAAACCTAATAAATAAATGGAAATATTAAATAAATTCTGTTTGCCCCCATGCCCAGGGGAGGTGTCCCATCCAATGTCGAACCCAACAGCAGCAATATAGGCTGGGGGAGACTGGCTGGAGAGCTGTCAGGCAGAGAAGGACCTGGGGGTGTTGGGTGGCTGGGACTGAACACGAGCCAGCAGTGTGCCCGGGTGGCCAGGAAGGCCAAGGGCATCCTGGCTTGTGTCAGAGCCAGCGTGGCCAGCAGGCCCAGGGAGGGGATTGTACCCCTGTGCTGGGCACTGGGGAGGCTGCAGCTCGAGTGCTGGGTCCAGTTCTGGGCTCCTCAGCATCAGAAGGACATGGAGGTCCTGGAGCGAGTCCAGAGAAGGGCAACCAGGCTGGGGAAGGGGCTGGAGGGCAAATCCTCTGAGGAGCAGCTGAGGGAGCTGGGGGTGTTGAGCCTGGAGAAGAGGAGGCTGAGGGGAGACCTTCTCCCCACCTCCCCTGCCCTGCCAGGAGGGTGCAGAGAGGTGGGCGCTGGTCTCTTCAGCCAGGGGCCAGGAGATGGGACAAGGGGCAATGGGCTCAAGCTGTGCCAGGGCAGGGGCAGAGCAGCTGTTAGGAGAGAATTCTTCCCTGGCAGAGTTGTCAGGGCCTGGCCCAGGCTGCCCAGGGAGGGGGCTGAGTCCCTGCCCCTGGGTGTGTTTAACAGAGGGGGAGATGAGGTGCTCAGGGATCTGGTTTAGCACAGGACAGGAATGGTTGGACTTGATGATCTTAAAGGGCTTTTCCAGCCTGGTGATGTTGGGATTCTGTGATGCTGGTGCTTTGCAAGGCTTTTTGGCATTGTCCAACAAGGCATTTCCCTCTCCATTTCACCTCCAGTGCTTATGCATTGACCAAGAACTTGTTTAGGAGAAAAATAGAAAAGGCATTTGCTCTGGTCCAGGGTTTGTCCTGCAGAAATAGTGAATCTCCCTCTGCTTTAGCCTGTGGTTGGAGCAGAAGCACAGACTCAGTTTTACTGGGCAATAACTCAATAATTGGATGCTGGGAAGGGTAAGAAGGTCATTTAGAGAACCAAGAGCAAAGAATGTTTCCCATGCAAAAGCCTTCCTGGGTTTGGGAAAAAGGAAATTTGGCTGCTGAATATTCCTAAAATAAAAGGAAGATATTTGGTGGCCCAGTGGTATTTCTACCACAATCACTCCTGATATCCTCAGATGAGGCATCACTTGGAAGCAACCTTGAACATGAGAAATGACCAAGAATGGGCAATGCCTTGAAAAGCAGCATTTCTCCCTTTTTTTTTTGTTTGGCCCTTTAATAGTGTGTTTTTAGTGAGCACAAGGTGGTGCAAGTTGGTAAAAACCAGCAAAAAAGGTGGAAGGTTGGTGGATAGAAATGAGACATTTAAGAGTGAGAGGGTTGCTCTCAATTCACTTTATGGTCAGTGAAGAGTCAGCTCAGCCACTGAGGGTGAGCCTGTCCTCGCTCACGGTTCAGAGCAAGATGTATTGTCCTCCAGAGGTGCCTCTTCCTTCCCCCTCAGCTATATTTCTTCATTTCACCTTAGATATATGCACATAATGAATGCATATATCATAAACTTCTGCGTGG
The DNA here is from genome assembly GCA_020800305.1 of Porphyrio hochstetteri. NCBI lineage: Eukaryota > Metazoa > Chordata > Aves > Gruiformes > Rallidae > Porphyrio > Porphyrio hochstetteri. The sequence continues at coordinate 7,453,079 of CM036929.1, forward strand.
GCAAGCCCTCTCTGAAGACAGTGGCATAAAAACCTCGCAGCTCCCTGTGGAGGGAGCACGGCTCACGTGGTGCCACTGCAAAGCACAGAGCAGCTCCTCTTAAACCCACCCCCCCCCTCCAACAAACAAAGCTTTAGGAAAGGCAAACTCCCCTTAAAGCAGAAAAATACCTTCCCCTGGCAAGACAAAACATCCTGAAGTATCTCTGAGAACTTTGAAACTTGGGGTAGAGGAGAGGAAATGCCTGAAAAGCTGCTTCTCTGATTTCTTGCCTTGAATCCCCCATTGAGTGTTTTGCTGCAGGGGAAGAAGCTGCTGGAGGAGGTAGAAAGAACAAACCCCTTGTTTTCCCACTGATTTGTAAACAAGAGTTACACCTTGCAAGGCTCATATTAACATCATCTGCTGAAATAATAACGTGGAGCCCAGCAATGTGGTTTATTTCTTTATTTATTTTCCATTCAGCTCTGCTTCTTACATGGTTTTTTTATTAATGAGTGAGGTCCCATTCACCCAAGGGGTGGTGGGTGACTGTCTGCAATCCTTAGAATTTTTTAAAATGTTTTAAGGCATCAGTGACCACACTGGGGGGAGAAAACAATAAATAAATGATCAATTTTTCAACTTAGCCTTTAATTCATTTTATTTGAAAGAGTCGGTAATATATTGGTGGCAAAAAAAAGCAGCTTGTAAATCTGAGTCATAGAATCACAGAATCCCAGACTGGGCTGGATTGGAAGGGACCCCAAGGGTCACAGAGCTCCAACCCCCTGCCACAGGCAGGGCCACCAACCTCCAGGCCTGGAGCTACACAAGGTTGCCCAGGGCCCCATCCAACCTGGCCTTGAACACCCCCAGGGATAATGGGGCACCCACCCCCTCTCTGGGCAGCCTGTTCCAGCCCCTCACCACTCTCTCTGCACAGAACTTCCCCCTAATCTCTCCTCTCCCCCTTCCCTCCTCCAGCTTCACTCCATCCCCCTTGTCCTGCCAGTCTCTGCCCTTGAACAAGCTGATTCCCCTCCTGTTCCTCTGCTCCCTTCAGGCACTGGGAGGCTGCAATGAGGTCCCCCCACAGCCTTCTCTTCTCCAGGCTGACCCAGCCCAGCTCCCTCAGCCTCTCTCCATAGGGGAGCTGCTCCAGCCCTCTGATCCCCTCCGTGGCTCCTCTGACCCCTCTCCAACAGCCCCACATCTTCCTTGTCCTGGGGCCCCAGCTCTGGACACAGGACTCCAGCTGGGGCCTCCCCAGGGCAGAGCAGAGAGGGACAATCCCCTCCCTGTCCCTGCTGCCACCCCTCTGCTGATGGAGCCCAGGATCCCATCGCCCTTCCCAGCTGCCAGAGCCACTGCTGGCTCAGGGGAAGTTCCTCCCCCACCATGACCCCCAGGTCCCTCTCAGCAGGGCTGCTCTCCAGGAGCTCTTCTCCCAGCCTGTATCTATGGCTGGGATTCCTCCAGCCCAAGTGCAACACCTGACACTTGGCAGTGTGGAACCTCATCAGGTTCACCCAGACCCACCTTTCCAGCCTGTCAAGTCGTTTAGGTAGATGCAAGCTCTGTGGAGCTACATTTCCAACTTAGTGGCAGGATTCAGTGACAGCTGAAAGAATTGGAGTTCAGAAAGAAATTGAAGATACTTTGAGCTGAGGTCAGTGCCAAAAGCTAAGGCATTGCTGCTCCTGGAAATGCAAGAGCCTTTATGGGTTTTATTGCTCACCATTTCTTCCCTCTGTGCAAACACCCCAGGAGTTGGCAGCAGTTCCTACCCTCCTTAACCCCCCAGCCTCTCAAAATTCACTCTTTGCCCAAAGATTTGGTTGTCCCCTTGAGGTGAATCTGCAAAGGGGTTGGCAGGGGTTTGGTGATGCTCTCCTCAGTTCCTGGTCTTGGTGCCTGTGGTCAGAAGCTGACGTGGCCAAAGTGATTTAAGAGGTGAGAAAGGAGAAAGAAAAAAGTGAGGATTAGTACATGGTATTAAAAGAGAAAAGAAAGAAAAGGAAAAGGGGAAGGGGAGAGAGGAAGGGGAAGGGGAGAGAGGAAGGGGGAAGGGGAGAGAGGAAGGGGGAAGGGGAGAGAGGAAGGGGGAAGGGGAGAGAGGAAGGGGAAGGGGAGAGAGGAAGGGGGAAGGGGAGAGAGGAAGGGGGAAGGGGAGAGAGGAAGGGGGAAGGGGAGAGAGGAAGGGGGAAGGGGAGAGAGGAAGGGGAAGGGGAGAGAGGAAGGGGGAAGGGGAGAGAGGAAGGGGGAAGGGGAGAGAGGAAGGGGGAAGGGGAGAGAGGAAGGGGGAAGGGGAGAGAGGAAGGGGGAAGGGGAGAGAGGAAGGGGAAGGGAGAGGGAAAGGAAGGGGAAGAGAAAGGGGGAAGGAGAAAGGAAAATGGGGAAGGGGAAAGGAAAAGGGGGAAGGGGAAAAGAAAGGATTAAGGTGTAAGAAAGCAGCTTTTCCCATTCCCTGGGTCTGGCTGCTGCTAAATCCAGGGGCCTGACAGCTTTGCACCGTTATCCTGAGATTCATGGCCAGGGGCTCCCATGTGAAACACCCACCCGGCTTTTCCTGTGGGTGCCAGCCACTTGCCTGGGTATTTACAGCACCTGAGAGCATTTGTTTCCCCCAAGACAAATACACCAGCAGCAGCAACAGCTGTCTCTCATTTTTAGCCCCTTTTTTTTTCCCTTTTTTTAAAGCACCAAACAAATCACCACCCACAAACCTTTAACAAACAACTGGTCAGGGGATGTTCAGCAATTAAACTGGGCTCCGGGCTGCCACCTTCTGGGATGTATCTGGCCAAAAAGCTCACACCCTGCAGTGCATGGCTGTGCACTAGAGGTAGGCTGACTCCTGGCATGAGGAACACATGCCATGGAGGGGGTTGGGGTTTTTCTTCTTCCCAAAATAGCAATCCCTGATTATTATTTTTTTTTAGCCCTGCTGAGAGGGACCTGGGGGTCATGGTGGGGGAGGAACTTCCCCTGAGCCAGCAGTGGCTCTGGCAGCTGGGAAGGGCGATGGGATCCTGGGCTCCATCAGCAGAGGGGTGGCAGCAGGGACAGGGAGGGGATTGTCCCTCTCTGCTCTGCCCTGGGGAGGCCCCAGCTGGAGTCCTGTGTCCAGAGCTGGGGCCCCAGGACAAGAGAGATGTGGGGCTGTTGGAGAGGGGTCAGAGGAGCCACGGAGGTGATCAGAGGGCTGGAGCAGCTCCCCTATGGAGAGAGGCTGAGGGAGCTGGGCTGGGTCAGCCTGGAGAAGAGAAGGCTGTGGGGGGACCTCATTGCAGCCTCCCAGTGCCTGAAGGGAGCAGAGGAACAGGAGGGGAATCAGCTTGTTCAAGGGCAGAGACTGGCAGGACAAGGGGGATGGAGTGAAGCTGGAGGAGGGAAGGGGGAGAGGAGAGATTAGGGGGGAAGTTCTTTGCAGAGAGAGTGGTGAGGGGCTGGAACAGGCTGCCCAGAGAGGGGGTGGGTGCCCCATCCCTGGGGGTGTTCAAGGCCAGGTTGGCTGGGGCCCTGGGCAACCTTGTGTAGCTCCAGGCCTGGAGGTTGGTGGCCCTGCCTGTGGCAGGGGGTTGGAGCTCTGTGACCCTTGGGATCCCTTCCAACCCAGACCATCTTATGGTTCTATGATTCACACTGAGATGTCTGTATGGTCATGGTGCTGAATTCTGCTTTTCTTCAGCTGCAGCTGTTTCTGGGGGGGGCGGGGGGAATTTCCCTTTGGCATTATCCCTTGAGGACGTGCCTGGAGCTGCAAGCTGAGTTTTGACATTGGACACCGATGATTTTAAGCCAGGCATTCACTCAGGAGGAGATAATTTTGCCTCCCACCATTTTATCATGGGAGGGGGGGGAAAAGATGAAAAGCACAATTTTCATCCCATAAATGCAATATCCTTCTTGCTGCAAGATGTATGTGTCATGCAAAGAGCACAGTCTGCACAGGATTTGGGTGTGCTCTCTTAATCCTCAATCTGTGGTGCATCCCAACAACTGCAAAGTCAAAGAAAATACAATTAATTTCTTAATGCACAATAATAAGAGGGGTTGAGTCTCATCCCAGGCAGGCAGCATTTGGCTTTCCCTGTGGGCTCAGGGTGTTTATTCTCTTGGTGCCTGGTAGTGCTTGTAAAGCCTGAAGCCTCATGGACAAGACCAAAGTATTGCAAATCTTCCCCTCATGAAGATGGTCAGAATATTGTGAGTATCTTCCCCAAACAATTATGGAGACTGATGCAAAGAATCCCAAATGCACCTTGGTTTTTACTAATCCCCTTTCCTCTGCCTTGTGGGAGAGTATTTCTTCCTGCTTTCAGCATTTCATGGCAAGTAATGCTGATGCTATTTCTTGGTAGATTCCTTCACAATATCATAGCATCCTAGAATCCCAGACTGGGCTGGGTTGGAAGGGACCCCAAGGGTCACAGAGCTCCAACCCCCTGCCACAGGCAGGGCCACCAACCTCCAGGCCTGGAGCTACACAAGGTTGCCCAGGGCCCCAGCCAACCTGGCCTTGAACACCCCCAGACACTGGGCACCCACCCCCTCTCTGGGCAGCCTGTTCCAGCCCCTCACCACTCTCTCTGCAAAGAACTTCCCCTAATCTCTCCTCTCCCCCTTCCCTCCTCCAGCTTCACTCCATCCCCCTTGTCCTGCCAGTCTCTGCCCTTGAACAAGCTGATTCCCCTCCTGTTCCTCTGCTCCCTTCAGGCACTGGGAGGCTGCAATGAGGTCCCCCCACAGCCTTCTCTTCTCCAGGCTGACCCAGCCCAGCTCCCTCAGCCTCTCTCCGTAGGGGAGCTGCTCCAGCCCTCTAATATCAGAGAACTTCAGATAACTTCTTGCATTTCTTCATGGCAGGGTGCTGTGGCTCTTTTCCACAGGAGAAGCCAACAGAAAACCCAACACTACTGTGGGCACTGCATCTGGGTGAACCCCTGGGGAGATGCCATCTCTTATAGAAACGAGTCATTGCAGGGAGAACAGCAGTTTTGGAGGCTCCAGTGAGATTTTGCCAGGTGGCTTTGTGAGGTGGCTCAGTATGGAGCACAGAGCCTCAGAGAGGACCCAAAAAGGGTTGGAGGGGTTTTTTTGAGGATTTAAGTAAGATTATTGGCTTTCCTCCTGAAGCAACTGTGCAGCTGCAGTGAAGTAATAGGACAGGAGGCATTTTTGGGCATTTTGGGGCAAAGAGCTAATTTTTGTTTACATTCTGCCACCAAGTCTACCCTTCCCCAAGGCATCCAGTGAAGAATTCCTCTACAAATTGGTCCCTTCCTGGTGCCCCTCTTTTTCCTCCATCACCTTGGGATGTGAAGATACCAAAATAGAGTCTTGTTTTTCCCCCCAGATAACTGTGCAGCTTCAAGAGAGGTTGAGGGTGACATGTCTCAGACTGCCTCCCAGCTTCAAGAATGACCATACAGGATGTGCAAAATCAGGGTTTGCTCCCTGATTCAAATCCAAGAAGGATTTGAACTCACTTTCCACTTATCTGTGCCATGGTATTGGTCAACTCAACATACAATCACTGGGTTCATCAGTAATGTCAGTCAGCTGAACATTGGATACTCAATGTCCCTTCTGGATGGAGCATGCAGTGCTTGGGGGTGTCACTCCATGGTGGTCAAAGGCAAAGGAACACCTAATTTCCAGGTTTTTTTAGTGTATCGTGTCAGAAAATGGAACATTTTGCATTTGTGACTTGTCTTCTTCTTTCAAAGGAGGAGGAGTAACTGGAAAGGGGGTGGGAATCCCCATTTAGGCACTCCTAAGGGGATGGAGCCAGGGTTCACAAGAGGGAAATAACGAGGTTCAGTGAGAGCAGCTATCATCTCCAAGAGCTCTGCCCTTGCCTGGCTGCTCTCCAGAGAAGATCTCCTTGCCAGTGACCCTCTTCACTTTGCCCCCAGTGCATTCCTTATCCAAACCCATGAATCTCAAATAATCATCATATTATGATAAGGGTCATCAGATCATCTTGGGTTTCTTCCAGGGGCTCCATGCTGGAGCACCGTGCCGGGTCGCCCGTGTGAGGCATGTCACCTCTCCTTTCTGTCCCTTGTTTTTTGGCTTTCCAAGGGATTTTTTTCTTGTGGGATGGGGTTGGGGGAAAGGGGTGAGATCCCCCTTAATCCAGCAACATTTCTCCCATAGGTTCTCGATGTGACTCCTACTCAGGATGCACCATGTCTCCCCGGCACCGGCTCTGACGATGATGGCCACCCAGACAGTGCCCCCTCCTCCCTACCAAGACACTCCACAGGTTAGTGTCCACCAGCACCCATGGGCTCCTCCAGACCCCCTGTGACCACCAACCCCCTACGTTAATTACCCTCCCTCGCTAAATAATGCCCGTTACAAGCTATTTCACCCCAAAACATTCATTTCAGAGAACTGGCAACACTTAACCCCCTTCCTGATACAATCTCCAGGACTGAGGGGGTTTGGGGATTTTAATTTTTATTTTTTCACCCTTTCTGGCTTATTTTGAGGGGTCTTCTTGGACAGCTGATGTGGTGGTGGTGGTGAGGCTGGAAAGAGGAAACATCTGGTTAAACTGGGGCAGGTTTGGCCACAGGAAGAGCCTTGTAATTTATTTTTATGGTGGTTTTTTGGCAAACCCAAAAGATTTCATCTACAATATTGCTTGAAGGGGTCAAATAATTTTTTTCTGAGCATTGTTAGAGTTTAATTATTATAAGAAGAGGATTTTGTCCAAGCAAAACTCTACTGTAGCACCCCAGTGGGTTGGATTTGGGGGCTAAGGTTGGAGTTTGGAGATGATCTCCCACCTCGTGGCCCGTCCTGAGATTTATTTTTGGGGGGGGGGGGGGAGCAAATCTACATCATGGTTCTATATTTCCAGCTGTGCATCCAAAGCAGCTTTTTTGGAGGGTTCATAGGGGAAATTTGGAGAGTTTTACCCCCCCCATTTCCTGCAAATCTTGGCTGCAAAAGCAGAAAAATCTGCCCTACCAGGGGGGAAAAAAAAATCAAGTCTATTCTCTGCAAGCTAAAATAAATAAAGCCTTTTATCCCCCCCTCCCAAAGCCACCCAGGTCTCTTCTCCACTCGTCTCCTTCAGTGGGAAAAGGTCACTTCTTGCAAACGACACCTCAGTGGGGTTTTTATGACTCCTCCAACTTCTGTGTCATCATTTGCTCGCTTGGCTGCTCCTCTCCAAGAGGGGCTTTTTTTTTTTCCCAATTTCTTTTTTTTCCCCTTTCCCTGCCCTGGTTGGAACACTCTGCCTTTGCTCACTTCCACAGCAGGGAGCCACAACGCCGTTTTCCTCCTAATGGGCAATTTAAGGGACTTTTAAACTAGCTGAGATTTTCCACAGCATCCTATGGAGACAGCCCTCCCACTACTTACCCCATTCCTGCCCCTTACCTGTCCCCTATTTAAATACATTGAATTTTGGGGACCCTCAGGAGCATTATTGACCAAATCTCTCTTTTTTTTTTTTTTTTTCCCCCCTATTGAGAGTATTTTTCCTTCAGTTCACAAGTTTTGGAGGAAAAGCTGCAGCCAAGAGTTCCTTTTTTTTGACTCATTGCGACTTTTCACCTGAAAATTTGGGATTTTTGGGGTTGGAACAGTGGATTTTACAAATTTCCTTTCCTTCAAGATAGGGGAGGGATGGCAAGAAAGGAAATAAAAATCAATTAGGACAGTTCCACCCAGCTCCTCCTCATCAAGAGGGTGGTTTTGGGGAGAAAAATGCTAAAAAAATAAGGGGTTTGGGGGGAACTTGGCATTATTATGCAGAGGTGATGCAAGAGATCACCCCCACTGGCAGAAATGATGGGAAAAGCTGCCTTTTTGAGGGAAAAAAAAGAAAAAGAAAAGCTTTAATCATCACCTGGTTCTGCTAAAAGGGGTGTAATACAGAGCTGCTTTTATACTGAGCATGATCACACTTGCCAAGCAACCCTCCCTGTTGAAAATTAAAGGAGGCTGCATAAAAATCCTTAGTAAATTCAATTTAAAAATGAATTTTAAAAGTGAATGAGTTTACTTTTCCATAGTAAATGAAAAGAACAAACCAAGGGAGAGGCAGCATTTCAGACACCTCATTGTCAAAGTCAGCAAAAAAGAGTTTTTTTTTTTAAAAAAAACCCCACATTTGCAGCAAGGAAAGTGATAAAAACAGAGTTTTAGGGGATTCCATCTGGGACAAAAATGGAAAATTAAGTGAATGTGGAGATCTATTTATTTATCTACTTACTCGTTCTATCAATTTATTTTTAAAAACGGGGCAAAAATTGGGTAGAAATGTTGATTTTTAAAGGATTTCCAGTGCAGAGAGAAATTAAAACAGCCCTGCCCCCAAGAAAGCTCTTTTAGGTTGTTACATCTAGGAAAAAAAATATATAAAAATGCTGGTTTTAAGTCTAAAAAATATTTTTAAAAAGCCACAGCTTCAAAACTCAGGGGAGATAACTGATTTTTTGGGGGGATGATCACTGAAAAACCTCCATCTCCTGGTGTCCTTGGGATGTTTTTGGGTTCAGGGCGATGGCAATAGAGAATTTTCCCTGTGAAACTGTAAGGAATAGGGTAAATATTGCTGATTTGGGAGATTTTCTTCCCCTGAAGACCTTCACTGTGGTCGCTCCATAGATTTGATGTATTTGGCTATAGTCTTTAAAAAAAAACCCCCATAAAATAGGAGGGATTATCACATTTAAACCTGTGGGAAGCACCCTGCTTTGCCTGCTGAGCATCCACTGACTCCAGCAAGGGATTTTCTTCCTAAAGGAGCAAAAAAAACACCCCCTGAAATATAATATGTAGAGGAATATATCTGGGATGTGATGTGCAACATCGAGCCAGTGGCAGCTGAGAAATTTCTGCTCTAATCAGGACCCTGGCAAAAAGTCAGGGATTATATTTTTTTTTTAACTTATTAATTTTTCCCTTTTTTTTTCTTTATTTTTACATTTTATTTTCACCTTTTCTGTCAATTTGTTTAAATTTTTGTCCCATTTGTTTCACACTTTAAACATCCTCAAATTAAAGTCCATTTTCAACGTAGCTTCACATGCTTCCATCCTTTTAGAATTTAACCTACTTTTTTTTAACACAGTTACTTCACAGATTTGTTAAACTTTTAAAACTATTTTTTTTAACATTTTTACTAGAAGTTTTGTACATTTTTTGGTATATTTTTAATACATTTTCCTCCCCCTCTTGCAACAAATGTTGATCATTAAAAAAAATAATTAAATCAAAATCCCTTCCTGCATTTTTTTGGCCAATACTTTCAACTTTCTTACCCAAAACCAGCCACTTTACCCCCAGTATTTCCCAGATTTCCCCCTGCAAAGACTTTCATGCTCCCAAGCCAGAAACCCACTGCCTTTTTCCTCCTTTCCCATTGCCACCTGCTCCCTTTAAAACCATATTTTGGCTGTGTTTTTCCCTTCCTCCCTGCCCAGCATCCACACACTCATATCTGAGCATCCTCTCACCTATTTTTCCATTGACTTGGAATTATTTTTATTTATTTTTCCTGATTTTCATGAGTCCAAGGTGAGGTAATGGCTTTGAAACAGCCCAATTAGTTGCAGACTTGGCAGGAAACAGAGAACTTGGCAGGATTTTGGGGCTCCGGCTGCTTGAGAGGATGTAAAGTGGGTTTTGGAGTCTTGGTAAATGAGTGTGACATGGGGGAAAAAATAAAAGAAGGGGGAAAAAAATAGGGGAAAAAGGTGCTATTCCTCCTTCCCCATTAGTAATTTTTGAAGTGAGATAATAGGAAGAAAAATGAGAAGAATACAAAGGGATGGGGAGATACTCAGCAGTGAGTCTGGATCATCCCAAAATCTGCTTATATTTTTATTTGGATATAAAAAAGGGGGGAGTGGGGAGAAGAGAAATCAGCAGAGGGGTGGCAGCAGGGACAGGGAGGGGATTGTCCCTCTCTGCTCTGCCCTGGGGAGGCCCCAGCTGGAGTCCTGTGTCCAGAGCTGGGGCCCCAGGACAAGAGAGATGTGGGGCTGTTGGAGAGGGGTCAGAGGAGCCACGGAGGGGATCAGAGGGCTGGAGCAGCTCCCCTATGGAGAGAGGCTGAGGGAGCTGGGCTGGGTCAGCCTGGAGAAGAGAAGGCTGTGGGGGGACCTCATTGCAGCCTCCCAGTGCCTGAAGGGAGCAGAGGAACAGGAGGGGAATCAGCTTGTTCAAGGGCAGAGACTGGCAGGACAAGGGGGATGGAGTGAAGCTGGAGGAGGGAAGGGGGAGAGGAGAGATTAGGGGGAAGTTCTTTGCAGAGAGAGTGGTGAGGGGCTGGAACAGGCTGCCCAGAGAGGGGGTGGGTGCCCCATTATCCCTGGGGGTGTTCAAGGCCAGGTTGGATGGGGCCCTGGGCAACCTTGTGTAGCTCCAGGCCTGAGGTTGGTGGCCCTGCCTGTGGCAGGGGGTTGGAGCTGTGTGATCCTTGGGGTCCCTTCCAACCCAGACCAGGCTGGAATTCTATGAAATCCAAAGTTCTATGGGAGGAACCTTAAATTTTCACCATTTTATTTCGCTGTGAGGAAGGGGAGAGGGATGGAAATCAAACCTGCTTCTGAGTTTGGGGAGTTCAAAATTAAATAGCGCTGGGTGAATCTACAGGTGCTGGAGCCAAACTTTGGAGTTATGAACAATAAAGGAGATTAAAAAGGGGGGGGGGAAATGAAAAAATTAGAAGTGCTGTATTGGCAGCAAAAGGTCAGGCAGGAGATATTAAAGTCAAACATTTTAAAAGCAAAAGGTGGCGTGGTTCTGGCCCAGCTTGCATTTACACAGCTTTTAAGGGAGGTGAGAAATCTGCTTCTTTTCATGGCAAAAAAGTGAATTGTAAGAGTCAGTGTGGTTGGAGAAGACTGTGAGCAGGCAGATTTTTTTCAGTATATATATATATATAATTTCTATATACATGATTACAAAAATAAATACATGCATGTATTACATTACATGATTCATAGAATATTCCTCTAGAATCAAATATATATCAAGCAAATAATCAATTTAAACTATTTTACAAACACAGAAATACAGAAGTATATTAGATAAAGGAATAAATTGCACGTATAACATTTAGCAAGAGGCAGAGGCTTCCTTTTGCTACCCAGCTCAAGGGAGGATTGATTAGCAAATGGTAATTATTTTATATTTCCACACCAGGAATAGTCCACTTCATGTTCATTTTCCACTCAAATCTGCAGGATTTGAGGGTTTTGCTGATGTGTTTGAACCCAAATCAATTAAAATTTTCCCCAAAACTTTAAAACTGAATATTGTGCAAGGTGTTGCACTTGGGCTGGAGGAATCCCAGCCATAGATAGAGCCTGGGAGAAGAGCTCCTGGAGAGCAGCCCTGCTGAGAAGGACCTGGGGGTCATGGTGGGGGAGGAACTTCCCCTGAGCCAGCAGTGGCTCTGGCAGCTGGGAAGGGCGATGAGATCCTGGGCTCCATCAGCAGAGGGGTGGCAGCAGGGACAGGGAGGGGATTGTCCCTCTCTGCTCTGCCCTGGGGAGGCCCCAGCTGGAGTCCTGTGTCCAGAGCTGGGGCCCCAGGACAAGAGAGATGTGGGGCTGTTGGAGAGGGGTCAGAGGAGCCACGGAGGGGATCAGAGGGCTGGAGCAGCTCCCCTACGGAGAGAGGCTGAGGGAGCTGGGCTGGGTCAGCCTGGAGAAGAGAAGGCTGTGGGGGGACCTCATTGCAGCCTCCCAGTCCCTGAAGGGAGCAGAGGAACAGGAGGGGAATCAGCTTGTTAAAGGGCAGAGACTGGCAGGACAAGGGGGCTGGAGTGAAGCTGGAGGAGGGAAGGGGGAGAGGAGAGATTAGGGGGAAGTTCTTTGCAGAGAGAGTGGTGAGGGGCTGGAACAGGCTGCCCAGAGAGGGGGTGGGTGCCCCATCCCTGGGGGTGTTCAAGGCCAGGTTGGATGGGGCCCTGGGCAACCTTGTGTAGCTCCAGGCCTGGAGGTTGGTGGCCCTGCCTGTGGCAGGGGGTTGGAGCTGTGTGACCCTTGGGGTCCCTTCCAACCCAGCCCAGTCTGGGATTCCATGATTGGGAAGATACAGGAACACGCTGTGCAGCGCGTTGGATCCATCTGCAGCTCAGCAGCAAACAATTCAGATGATTTTTTTTTTTTTTTTTTTTAGTGCAAATGTTAATTTTAAGGGGAAATTGCCCCTAAATATGTGTGCTCCTGTACATGTTGGGGCGGAATTTTTGGAGGCAATGCTGGGAGGGTGAACAGTGATTTGCAGACGCTCCAACTCGGATCCATCTCACACCTTGAACACGTTGAGTCAACTAAATTAACTGCAGTTCTAAGCAGAGCAGAATGTTAGTTAGCAGAATGATCTATCACATCACAGATTCCCCTTGCATCATTGATCTGGGGCAGCACTGGGGCTAAAGGTGCTTGATTTGGGCATGGGTAAAAGAAATTAAAAAGGGGGTTGATTTGGGGGTTGGGGGGGTTGTTGGCTTCTTCCAGTGTAAAAAATTACTCATGCTTGGGCTTGGTGAGTTGGAAGAGGCCCACATAATTTTGGAAGGAAGTTTAAAATGCCTGTGTGTCTAGACAATAATTCTGCCTTTGAAAAAAAGTCATGGCAAGCACGAGGCAAGTGTTGCAGCTGATGTAATCTAGGAGTGCTGCAAAGCATCTCTGGATGAATTACCCCCTGCCTTTGCTTTGCTGGTGGTGCTGTAGGAATTCTGGGATACCTTCTCTGTTTTCACCAAGTCAAAAGTCTAGTTCTGGGCTCCTCAGCATCAGAAGGACATGGAGGTCCTGGAGCGAGTCCAGAGAAGGGCAACCAGGCTGGGGAAGGGGCTGCAGGGCAAATCCTCTGAGGAGCAGCTGAGGGAGCTGGGGGTGTTGAGCCTGGAGAAGAGGAGGCTGAGGGGAGACCTTATCACCATCTACAACTACCTGAAGGGAGGTTATAGAGAGATAGGTGATGGTCTCTTCAGCCAGGGGACAGGAGATGGGACAAGGGGCAATGGGCTCAAGCTGTGCCAGGGCAGGTTTAGATTGGATGTTAGAAAAAAATGTTTTACTGAAAGAGTTGTCAGGGCTGGAACAGGCTGCCCAGGGAGGGGCTGAGTCACCTTCCCTGGATGTGTTCAGAAAAAGGGGAGATGAGGTGCTCAGGGATCTGGTTTAGTTTAGGATGAGAATGGTTGGACTTGATGATCTTAAATGTCTTTTCCAACCTTGTGATTCTGTGAAAAGTGGGGAAAACGTGGGGGAAAAGCTAAACCTGCTCTTTTGCAGGATTATGTGAAGTGCAAATATGTTTTTGGGACACACACCCCTGCCCCTTCCCCCTCAAACTCTCCTACTCAGAGCCCCATCACGGGGCTGCCCCTTCTGCAATGCAATTCAATGCATACAGCTTCAAAGCTGGGTGTGGAAGCGCAGCAACCCCTGAGTTTGTTTTCTTTCCTTCCCCTTTTTTTTCCCCTCACCCCTCTTCTTTATTCCCAACCCTCCCCTTCCCAGATGACGGCCACAGCCCAGCAGCCCAGCAAGGCACAGCCCGTGCATCTCGCCACGCCGGCCGCAGCCGCCAACGCGCCGGTTCCTCCCGCAGCTGGCGACCCCCAGGCACAGCTGGAGGCCGACAAGAGAGCTGTCTACAGGTGATGCAAGACACCATCAGTGGGCATTCATTAATTAATTAATGCATTGCTTCATTAATGCATTAGTTACCCTGATGCTTTATTCCTGCATCGAGGCGGCGATGCATTCATGAATGCATCGGTTAATGCATTGGTTCAGTGATGCCTTCGTTAGGATGATGCATTATTAACCTGCTGTTATTCTAATGCATTAATTAACAAGCATTAATTGAGGGGGGGGGTGGGAAATTAACAATTAGCTCCTTTTTAGCAAGAATAACTGTCGGTAAATAATGCATGGTGGTAGAGGATTTTGTTTTGCAGCATCTCCCCTCTCCAAAATATTCACACCCACCGCCCTGAAAACCCAAAGTAGCCTTTTAAATGGGGCAAAACCATGTGATTTTGGACCAAAAAGGGCACCCAGAAGGACTAAAGTCACATATTAACTTGAAATATGCAGTTCATGCATCCACATGGGGTGGGGGTGGAGAGGGGTGCGAGATGGGTGAGCCCTTCTGGTCCCCCCTTTTTTTTTTGGTGTGTCACTTTGGAGCTAATACTAACATGGTATTTAATATATGCAGTCATGGTAGTGCATAATTGTAGTAAGTGATGTTATAATTATGTAAACAGTATAATTATACAAGTAATATGTAATTATATAAGTGAGATGTAATTATTTACTATAAGGTATACAGTGATGATGTAGCAGTAATGTATAATGTTCTAATAGAATTAAGGTTTAAGGTTCAGGCCCCTGTAACTGGCCAGGGCAGCAGGGGCTTGTGAACTAAAAAAATTGCAGCTTGGAAGTGAAGAAATGAAAGATATTTTGCCTCCAAATATTCAAATATTACCAGTCAGAAGAAAGACCTGGAAAAGCAGATGGAGCAAGAAGGCATGGGATAACCCTACCACTTTCCCAGGAGAATGCAAAGGATTATCCCAAACAGCTTTCCAGGTTGTTTTGAGTGATGGAAATCATTTTCTCAAGGCAAAAGAAGTCATTTGAGAAGAAAATAACCCAAAACAACAAACCTTTTCTTTGCACTTCTGCGAGGGGGTTTTTGCTGTGTTTGTGGGATACTGAACCCCCAAAATAAAAACCCTTTTGGAGTTTACATTTGAAGGTAAAAAAACCCCAAACAAACAAGCTAGAAAAACCTTCAGATGGATTTAGGTATTTCCCACCCAGAAAAGAAGGTGAAAAAATTGTTGGCTTGGTCCCACCCATGGACTCTTGTTGCCCAAACCTGGATGCTTGTTTTTGGGTACCAGACGAAATGAGCCAAAAATGTATTTTTATCTATAAAAACACACTCAGTGAGGCTTTTTTTCTGTGTGTGTGGTTTTGTTTTGGTTTGGTTTTGGTTTTTTCTGAGTGCAAAACCTCTAGATTCACCTCCTACCCCATTGTGGGCATGGCACATGGGATTTTTTTACCCTCCTGGAGCTCTACCCTCTGCCCACAGCGATGGATTTTTTTTGTTACCTTCCAATAATTGCCCCAAGGCAGAAGGCAGCAGCTCCAAGTGTTGTTTCCATCAACCAGGAAAATGCAATGGGAAGCAGAAAAAAATGCTGGACAAGTCACCCCACTGGTTTTATGCTCCAGCAAGAGGTCTGTCACCCATTGAAAGAAAAAAAAGAAGAGAAGAATGGGGAAAAAAATTCATCCTCCCCCTCCCTCCTTGGCACTGGGCTCATCTTCCCCAGGACTGGTCCAGCAGCATCGCTTCTCTGCTGCATTTTTGGGTTGCTTTTTTTCCTTCTGCTAAAGTTTTTAATTCACTTTATGCAACAGCAGGGCCAGGACATCCCCACAGAGTTTGGACCAGTGAAGATGCTGCTCCTGTTTAATATCTTCATCGACGACCTTGATGAGGGAACAGCATCCACCCTCAGCAAGTGCCAGTGATCCAGAGCTGGGAGGGGTGGGTCACACACAGGACACTGCGCTGCCATCCAGAGAGACCTGGACAGGCTGGAGAGCTGGGCAGGGAGAGACCAGATGGGGTTTAATAAAAGCAAGTGAAGAGTCTGGCACCTGGGAAGGAATAACTGCTGGAATCAGGACAGGCTGGGGGTGGACTGATGGAGAGGAGCTCTGTGGAGAAGGACCTGGGGGTCCTGGTGGGTGACAGGGTGGCCATGAGCCAGCAGTGTGCCCCGGGGGCCAAGGAGGCCAATGGGATCCTGGGGGCATCAAGAGGAGTGTGGGCAGCAGGTCACAGGAGGGGATCCTCCCCCTCTGCTCTGCCCTGGTCAGGCCCCACCTGGAGCATTGTGTCCAGTGCTGGGCTCCCTGGGATCAAACAGCCAGGGATCTCCTGGAGAGAGTCCAGAGGGGCTACGAAGGGGATGAAGGGCCTGGAGCATCTCCCCTGTGAGGAAAGGCTGAGTGAGCTGGGGCTGTTCAGCCTGGAGAGAAGAAGCCTGAGAGGGGATCTGATCAATGGGTATAAAGATCTGAAGGGTGGGACACAGGGGGACATGGGCAGCCTCTTCTCAGTGTCTGTGGGGACAGGACAAGGGGCAATGGCCTCAAGTTGGAGCACAGGGAGTTCCACACCACTGTGGGGAAGAACTTCTTCCCAGTGAGGGTGAGGGAGCCCTGGGACAGGCTGCCCAGGGGGTGTGGAGTCTCCTTCTCTGGAGAGATTCCAGCCCCCGTTCTGGACACCGACCTGTGTGACCTGTCCTAGGGACCCTGCTTTGGCAGGGGGTTGGACCCCATGGGCTCTGGAGGGCCCTTCCAACCCCTATGGTTCTGTGATTCTGTGAATCGATGCTTAAACCACCCCCAGCACCCCCACATGGGTTTCTCCATCTTCACAGTGGTGATTGTGGGGGGGTGTAGCCGTGCTGGGTGAACCAGTGGGGTGTGATGTCCCCACAGGGCCACTCACTGGTAGGCAGAGGCCCAGCTGAGGTGGGAGATGAGGCTGTTGGAGGAATTCAGGTCTCGTTATTATCCCGTGTCGAATCCTTTTTATTAGTGGCTGGGAACGACCTCTCTCCTGCAGGAAAATGTCAGGGCTGGTTCAGCCCTTTTATTTAGAGGATTCCCTGGGAAAAAGAAAAAGGGGGAGTGGGGGGGGTGGGGGGTGGCTGGGGTTGTGTTTCAAAATCTTATTTGGCAAAAGCACATTTCCACCCCAAAACTCTTCCTTGTGCTGTGGGAGTGATTTTCTGCCTCTGGAACATTCACAGTGGGGAAAATCCCCCCATTCCCCTGTGCATCCTGGATATCCATCTATAACCCCCCCCCTCCATCCCCCCACCTCCCCCTTTCATAGCAAGGAGGGGCTCTAGCTCTGAGTTTTCATGCCATTCAAACCCCCGTGGTGGCCTTGCCCTTCCCCTGCCTCCTGTGGGCTGGAGATGGGGAAAGCTGCAGGATTTGGGCTTTTTTTTTTTTTTCCCCATGCAGAAAGGAAAAACTGCAACAAGAAATCAGAGCCCCAGATTTCATCACTCCTCCATAGTGCCATCAGCTAGGGGCCTCTGTGCTCTCCTTCAGCCCATCCCTGGGCATTGTGGAACTCCCACTCTTTTCTCTCTTCTTTCTCTCTTCCCCCCTCTCTCCCCTTCCCCTTCCCTTCCCCTTCCCTTCCCTTCCCTTCCCTTCCCTTCCCTTCCCTTCCCTTCCCTTCCCTTCCCTTCCCTTCCCTGCCTTTCCTTTCCCCTTTCCTTTCCTTTCCTTTCCTTTCCTTTCCTTTCCTTTCCTTTCCTTTCCTTTCCTTTCCTTTCCTTTCCTTTCCTTTCCTTTCCTTTCCTTTCCTTTCCTTTCCTTTCCTTTCCTTTCCTTTCCTTTCCTTTCCTTTCCTTTCCTTTTTCCTTTCCTTTCCTTTCCTTTTTCCTTTCCTTTCCTTTCCTTTCCTTTCCTTTCCTTTCCTTTCCTTTCCTTTCCTTTCCTTTCCTTTCCTTTCCTTTCCTTTCCTTTCCCCTCCCTCCCTTCCTCCCTTCCTTCCCTTCCTTCCCCCCTTTTCCCCCTCTTCCCCCTTTCCCTTTAACATTTGCTTCCCCATAGGAAACAACCTCCCCTCCCCTCCGCTCCCCTCCCATCCCCTTGTACTGCCAGCGCTCCCAGCCATTCCTGGGGGGCAGCAGCATCGCCGCCCCCGTTGTTACCACTGAGATCACAGGCTGATGCCAGCAATGGTACCGATTCCTCCTTGGTGGGTTCAACCCCTCAAAGCTACAGATTGCTCAGGGGGCTCAATCCCTGCCCCCCACCCCCTCAGAAGGATAAACCCTCCCCATCTTTGGGGTGATTTGGGGCTTTTTTGCTTCTCATCGGAGCGGCTCTGGGAACGGCAGCCGGCGCCGGCCGCTGAGCTGCCAGTTCAGAAACCCCAATAATTCAGCCCGCTGCCTGGAATTTGCCTTTCATATCCCTGAGCTAAGCCCTGCTGGGGCCACTGAAATTATGAAATGATTTCACCCCCCCCCACCCCCCCCCCCCCAGCTCGGCTCTCCGCTCCAGCCGCGGTGAATCCTGCATTAAACCGGGATCAGGGCAGATTAAACTATAATATGCTGCAGCGTTAGCGGCTGCAAATGAAGACTTAGCTGAGGGGTTTAACCCCTTCACCTGACTCTGCCTTAGAAAAGACCATCGGGAGGTGATGCCTAATCATCTGTTTTGGAGATCAAATGGTGGAGCAGGTACCATTGCACCGAGAGAACTGGGATGCTGGGGGGGACACACACCAACCCTGGAGCAGCAGTTTGCATTTCTCTCCTTCAAAGTTGCCATAAATAATTCTTGTTTTCTTTTTTTCTTTTTAATTTGCACAGTTGGAGAGGCTCACTGAGGGTTGTGTTAACTCCTGGTCTTCATCCCCTTGTTCTCCACCTGCTTTGGTATTGTTGGTGTATTTGCATTTTGTATTGCATCACTTTTGCCTCCTTATTAGAGCCAAGTGTGGATTTGCAAGATTTACACAGAATCCCAGAATCCCAGGGGTTGGAAGGGACCTCGAGAGATCATCAGGTCCAACCCCCCTGCCAAAGCAGCTCCCCAGCTCATATTGCACAGATAGGAGTCCAGACGGGGCTGGAATCTCTCCAGAGAAGGAGACTCCACACCCCCTGGGCAGCCTGTCCCAGGGCTCCCTCACCCTCACTGGGAAGAAGTTCTTCCCCACAGTGGTGTGGAACTCCCTGTGCTCCAACTTGAGGCCATTGCCCCTTGTCCTGTCCCCACAGACACTGAGAAGAGGCTGCCCATGTCCCCCTGTGTCCCACCCTTCAGATCTTTATACCCATTGATCAGATCCCCTCTCAGGCTTCTTCTCTCCAGGCTGAACAGCCCCAGCTCACTCAGCCTTTCCTCACAGGGGAGATGCTCCAGGCCCTTCATCCCCTTCGTAGCCCCTCTGGACTCTCTCCAGGAGATCCCTGGCTTTTTGATCCCAGGGAGCCCAGCACTGGACACAAAACGAGCCTGTTTCCTGATCTTCAGAATGAATCATGGGTTTACAAGAAGAATTGCAAAAATCTTTGTTTTCTAAGAGCCACCTTGTGTAAGGAAGAAGTGGGATTTGACCCATCTTCATGGATGGACATTGATGTACTTAACAGAAGTGCAAAGGCACCTTTGGGTGGAGGAGCAACCCATAGCAAGGTCGGTCTCTAGGATGCTGCAGGCATGTAGAAATACCAGGTCATCCCCACCCAGCATCTCTGACCATGAGAGCCATTTTGGGGTAAATTATGACCATCAGTGAGCAAGTGCTGATACTGATCACCAAAATGCAAAGACATCAGGACTCCAGATGGCTCCAAGACAATGCTCTGAAGCCAAAGCTTTTGTTCCCATGGCAGAACATTTTGGAAACACTGGCTGTTGCAATGATGGAAAGCACCAAGACATTGGGAGAAGTCATTGCCTGCTGGAGGTCATGAAGTTTGCAATTTTAAAGCTTTTTTTTAAGTTTTATTTCGTAGTTGCAGAAGGTCTGGGAGGAGCACTTCCAGCATTGGCTTGGGAATGATGTTTGCCCCGCCAGGACCTGGCAGGCTGGGAGGGAATGGATAGATGGCATGGGGTAAAAATGGAGAGGGGGCCTAAAACAGTGGGTGTTTCAGGTGGTCTCCTTTGTCCTCTGCAGGCACCCGCTGTTCCCACTGCTGACTCTCCTCTTTGAGAAGTGTGAGCAGGCGACGCAGGGCTCGGAGTGCATCACCTCGGCCAGCTTCGACGTGGACATCGAGAACTTTGTCCACCAGCAGGAGCAGGAACACAAGCCCTTCTTCAGTGATGACCCTGAGCTGGACAACCTGGTAGAGGCAACTAGGGCTTGGGATGATTTTTGGGGGGTGGGGGAAAAGGTAGGGATGAGGAAATTATGGGGATCTTGGGCAGTGTTTTTGGGGCTCCATTGATGGGGTTGGCCACCTTGGCAATGCTCTCTGCAGAGCTTGTGAGACCTTTTCCATTAGATCCCCTGTGAGAACAAACCTCTACCCAATTTTTGGCTAGTTTCCCATACAAACACCATGGGGTAAACATCCTTCCTGGAACCAGTCAAGATCAACCGCTGGTTTGTGCCCGAAAACTCTCACTCTCTGCAGGAACTACCACTCTTCAGTGCCACATGCAATTGTGTCTGCCTTCCTGTCTGGCACCATCTCGTTTCGAGTGAGATGGCCAGCTCTTGTCTTAGAAACATGGAAAAAGAAGAGCTTTTTCCAAAAAAAGGTGGTGCATGTCACTGGCTTGGGACACTTTGGACCATTTTTGGTGACTTCCTTGTTGTAGCAACACAACTTTCATACCATACCCATTATTGCTGGCATGCACCTCAGAAGACTGCTTGGGATGCAGCTTTTCTCTTTCAGGGACCTCAGGAAACATCCCCAAATCCCATTATTTTGTCCAGGAAGCTTCCACATGTGGTCTCCATGGCAAGCATGTTGGTGAACAGGTCCATGGCCCCATCCTGGTGCATTCTCCCAGGTCTGCAAGCAGATTTTTAAGGTCAGAAGAGGCAGTTTCAGCCAGTCCTGATTGTGCAGACCAAAACACCTTCCTCAAGGGATGGTATGCCCCCTGGGATGTGCTGCAGAGGGATTTCCATCCCAGAAAGGAAGCAAAATCAAGCAATTCACAGGCAGCTTTTTCCAAACATAACAGATATCAAGAAGGTGATTTTGTCTGATGATTTGTGATGAAGGGAAGAAGAATGGGCAATGCAAGTGCAAATACAACCACTTCCTAAAAGCACTCTTGTGCCCAATTTCAGCTTGTGGAGGAGAGTTTTGTGACATCCCTAAATCAAGGCTGGCTTAGCAGTCTATGGAAAGCCCTTCAGGAATTACAAGCCATGCAAAGCCCCATTTGCAGATTGCTAAACCCATTTTGCAATGTCTTCATAGCCAGGAACAGAAATTGCTTTAATCAAGAAGCAACATTTTGGATGGTTTCAATTTGGGGACTTGAATACACATTGAGTGTTGAGGTGCACCAAAAAATCCCCATCATAGAATCCTTTATTTTGGAAAAGACCTTTAAAATCATCACATAAAAATAGATAAAAATGAGTGCAAAGGCTTAGCAAGAGGAGAGAGATGAAGCTAAAAGAAATATAAATAATTAAAATTTGGGGGGAGGAAAACCTATTCCTACACATCAAGCAAATGTTCACTGCAGGAGATATGTCCACAGAGGTTCACAGCATCCCAGCATCACCAGGCTGGAAAAGCCCTTTAAGCTCATCAAATCCAACCGTCCCTGTCCTGTGCTAAACCAGATCCCTGAGCACCTCATCTCCCCCTCTGTTAAACACACCCAGGGGCAGGGACTCAGCCCCCTCCCTGGGCAGCCTGGGCCAGGCCCTGACAACTCTGCCAGGGAAGAATTCTCTCCTAACAGCTGCTCTGCCCCTGCCCTGGCACAGCTTGAGCCCATTGCCCCTTGTCCCATCTCCTGGCCCCTGGCTGAAGAGACCAGCGCCCACCTCTCTGCACCCTCCTGGCAGGGCAGGGGAGGTGGGGAGAAGGTCTCCCCTCAGCCTCCTCTTCTCCAGGCTCAACACCCCCAGCTCCCTCAGCTGCTCCTCAGAGGATTTGCCCTCCAGCCCCTTCCCCAGCCTGGTTGCCCTTCTCTGGACTCGCTCCAGGACCTCCATGTCCTTCTGATGCTGAGGAGCCCAGAACTGGACCCAGCACTCGAGGTGCAGCCTCCCCAGTGCCCAGCACAGGGGCACAATCCCCTCCCTGGGCCTGCTGGCCACGCTGGCTCTGACACAAGCCAGGATGCCCTTGGCCTTCATTGGTTATTTTCATTGTTCATTGGTTATTTTTATTGTTCTTTTGGTGGTTCCTTTAAAAGAAACCCCCACACCAGTCATGGTTTCTGGGCATGTTTTCGAGCAGTTCTTGCTGCCAATATAACATTTGGCTGTGGGGAGTTGCACTGATCCCATGTATAACCTACAGCACTAGGTATATTCTTTTATATATATAGGGGTTTTTTGCCCTACTTCTAGGACATATCAGCAGGTGTATAGTCTAGCCAATGCCCAGAACTTCTCCAAAAGCCTTCCAGATTGCTCAGTGTGGTTAGCCTCCATCAAGACAGGAGGGAATTTGGGGTGAAAAGTCTTGCAGCGCTCAAAACTCAACAATACAACCCTGTTCCTTCAGCTGACCCGTTTTTTCTGCCCTTTCTTTTTGATTATTTGCATTATCCTTTCTTTTTTTGGTTATTTTTTTAGGGGGTTGTTTTTTTTGTATTTTATGGGGGGGTGGGTTTTAACCACCACCAATTCCCTGGAAAGTCGGTGGTGGCAAAGCAGGGATGAAAAGGCCAGCGGCATTAGCTATCATTAGAATAAGAGTCATGTATTCCTCACTGCCGAGATGCACATAATTAGAAATTAGAAAAAGGTCAGATCTCACCATTATCAACTCAATCAGCTGCCTAGTGCCACACAGTCAATTAATTCAGCATCTGTATTTTTTACAACCCCGCACACGTACGCCGTCGGACTGTAACTCTTTATCCGGACAGATATACGGCGCAGCGGAGCAGGGACATAAAATGAGACCCTAAGCAAATGAGCTGAGATAATTGAGAGATTTATTTTTTATACATATATGTGTCAGGTCTTCGTGCCTTTGCCCTTGAATATTGACTTTCATGGCCATTGAGCCCTGGGAGGATGGAGAGAGCCAGGGTGCGACACTTCCACCTTGTGCTTTGCCAACTGCAGAGGAGGAAAGAAAAAGAAAAGCACCCCCTCCCCTCCTCCCCCCAAAAAAAAGCCAAAACAAGTTAAAAAAAAAAGAGGGATTTTTCCCAGCCTCGACCCATTGTCCCTGTTGTTCACCAAGAAAAAAAATCTGCTTTCTCCATTGTTGAGCCACCACCAGAGTTTGGCCCTGGGTTTCTCAGGGTGTTTCCCAATGGTGGCAACTCACAGTTTGTAAAGATGACCACTAAAATTTGCAAGTTACCAACACCCTTTGAAATGCAAAGACTCTTTGTTACATAAACTGGGATTTATTGCCCTGGAGTGAATAGCTGAAATTTTATATATTATGCAAGATTTCAAACAGTGGCTGTAAAACTTAAGGTTTCAGCTTGGCGAGAGGAATGTTTTATATGTAAATTTGGGAGCGTTTATGGGGTACATTTTAATGAGGCCCAGGCTTTGCACCAGCAACAGCTTACAGTGGAGTTGTAGCCCCATAATCTTGTTAGACTAAGTGGCCTCCAGAGAATAACCAAACAGTTTCTGACATCCAGGGCTTTGGCTTAGACTTTTTTTTGGGGGCATGGGGAGCAATTCCCATGAAGTCATGGGGAATTTTGGGGAATTTTGGCTTCTTGGGTTTTCAGAGATGGGATTGATGGGGAGGGAAGAGAAACACAGAGGTGGAGAGGGATGGGATGGGCTGTGAAATTTTGGGTGAGAATATTGAATTCTTTTTTTTTAGCCTTCTTTTGATCTGTTGAGAAAGGAAATGCATTTAATTCTATTGGAAGGATCTGTCCCACATTAGATTTTGGGGGAAAACACTGATTTCTTGGGTTTGGGTTTGGTTTTTTTTGGTTTTTCTTTTTTAAATCCATACAGGGAAAAAAAGAAGAAGTACTTTAACTTTGCCACTGTGTCTTTGTGTAGATGGTAAAGGCCATCCAGGTGCTGCGCATCCACCTGCTGGAGCTGGAGAAGGTCAACGAGTTGTGCAAGGACTTTTGCAACCGCTACATCACCTGCCTCAAAACCAAGATGCACAGTGACAACCTACTCAGGAATGACTTGGGGGGGCCCTACTCCCCCAACCCCTCCTCCATCAGCCTCCACCCCCAGGTAATGCCTTGAAATCTCTTGGAATCACCATGGCTGCACATTGGCCAACGGAGGGGGGGAGTTGCTCTATAACTCTTGTGTCTTCCAGGAAAGTCATCCAAACCCATCCCCAGTTGAGGAAAACAATTAAAAATAATCCATATCTTAATCATATGGTGCAATAAATGATACTATGGCAGTTTTTTCTCTTTTTTAAAAAAAAAATTCTGTCATGGCCTTGTTTTTTCATGGGTTTTGCAGACCTGTAACCCCAACGTTTGTGCCTGCAGAGCAGGAGGGAGAACTTCTCCTAAACTCTTATGTTACAGCAATGAAATGTGAGGAGAAGGAATTGCAGAACCCATGCAAGTGCCCAGGAAAATGGACAAGAAAAAGAAATTTGCATTTCTTCATGAAAACAAATAGTATTTTTTGTCAGGAGGAACAGAGGGACCTGGACAGGCTGGAAAGGTGGGTGAACCTAATGAGGTTCCACACTGCCAAGTGTCAGGTGTTGCACTTGGGCTGGAGGAATCCCAGCCATAGATAGAGCCTGGGAGAAGAGCTCCTGGAGAGCAGCCCTGCTGAGAGGGACCTGGGGGTCATGGTGGGGGAGGAACTTCCCCTGAGCCAGCAGTGGCTCTGGCAGCTGGGAAGGGCGATGGGATCCTGGGCTCCATCAGCAGAGGGGTGGCAGCAGGGACAGGGAGGGGATTGTCCCTCTCTGCTCTGCCCTGGGGAGGCCCCAGCTGGAGTCCTGTGTCCAGAGCTGGGGCCCCAGGACAAGAGAGATGTGGGGCTGTTGGAGAGGGGTCAGAGGAGCCACGGAGGTGATCAGAGGGCTGGAGCAGCTCCCCTATGGAGAGAGGCTGAGGGAGCTGGGCTGGGTCAGCCTGGAGAAGAGAAGGCTGTGGGGGGACCTCATTGCAGCCTTCCAGTCCCTGAAGGGAGCAGAGGAACAGGAGGGGAATCAGCTTGTTCAAGGGCAGAGACTGGCAGGACAAGGGGGCTGGAGTGAAGCTGGAGGAGGGAAGGGTGAGAGGAGAGATTAGGGGGAAGTTCTTTGCAGAGAGAGTGGTGAGGGGCTGGAACAGGCTGCCCAGAGAGGGGGTGGGTGCCCCATCCCTGGGGGTGTTCAAGGCCAGGTTGGCTGGGGCCCTGGGCAACCTTGTGTAGCTCCAGGCCTGGAGGTTGGTGGCCCTGCCTGTGGCAGGGGGTTGGAGCTGTGTGATCCTTGGGATCCCTTCTAACCCAGACCGCTCTGTGATTCTATGAAATACCATGACTTTCTCCACCATTTCTCTCTCCATTATCTTGTCTTCATTTCAAGGCAGCTGACCAGAGAAACCTTTCTGCCTTCCCTGCTCCTTTTCCACCTTTGCACATCATGCAGTTCTCCACCACCATGGTCAACGCTCCCACCTTGACATTTTTTGGGGCATAACTTGAGTTTTAGCTGTGAGAAGGAAACATTTGGTGCCTCATGCACAGTGGGAAAGCACAAGGAGATACCGAAGAGTTGCAGAAATTTTAGCTGGGATGGTTTTAAGGCCAAAATAAGGGATTTTAGCTTCATATTTGGGAAAAAAAAAGTTGCTTGTTGGTTTGGCTCATTGGTTGGGGTACATTGGCACTGCAGTCAATAAATGTTGTCTGGTTGCATCCCAGAGAACTTCTTTGATGCAGCACTGTGTGTCCCTTGGGGAATTTTCTCTCTCAGCTACCAGATTTTTATTTTTGTTTTTTTAGGAAAATGAAATTTAGGGTTGCACCCAACTTTGTCCCAACTCAAACCAAACCAGGGCATCCCCAGGATGAAAAGGAGGCAGATGATGTGGGCTTTTTAGGACATTTTTAGGGTGGCGCAAAGGAAAAAAAAAAATACAATTTTAGCATCTCAGCACCAAGATTTGGTGACATGTCCCATGCAGAATTTGAACATGTCCCAACACAACACTTGTGGGCACTTTCTTCCTCCAGCAGAGGGAGGGAAAAGCCCCCCTAGAAAGTTTTATTTCTTATTTAGGTTTCCTGAAAGCACCAAACCACGTAATCATTGATCTAAAAAAAAAAAAACAACCCCATCCTCTCTCTATTTTCTAATAATCTCTAGAAATGGGACTTATTATCCCTTGGTTGCTTTATGGTAGCATTCCTTATGATCAAAATTAGCAAGACACTTGCATAAAAGAGAACAATAATTGCTCCACGAGCATCTCGTTTGTAATTTATTAGTTTCTATTATTGTGCGTCACCATGGCAACCGCTCACATCCCGGGTGATGAGAGAGATGTTAGATAGGAGCCGACGAAGCTCCCGGTCCCAGCAAATGGAGAGGCACGTTTTTTATCAGTAATTTTCATAAAAATAATAAGTAGAGGGAGTTAATGAGATGGAAAGCCATCCTGTGGCTATTGTGAATTTTTTTTTTTTCCCCTTCTTTTCCTCCTTTTTTTTTTTTTAAATTTTTTTTTTAAAAGTGTTGATCTAATTAGAATGCATCGGTCAGGAAAAGTAATGAGGATTTAGTGGCTGACAAAGAGGTGGGGATCGTATCAGAAAATTAGCACAAGGCTTTGGAAAATAATCAGGCCCGTGGAGATGTGGCTGAGCGCCTCTGATTCCTCTAAAGCCAGAGCTGACGCTGTTTCCCTTCTGGGCAAGGCTTGAAAGTTGAGAAATCACAGAATCACGGAGCGTTAGGAGTTGGAAGGGACCTTGAAAGATCAGCTGGTCCAACCCCCCTGCCAGAACAGGATCACCCAGACTAAATCCCACAGGAACACATCCAGGTGGGTTTAATGTCTCCAGAGAAGGAGACTCCACAGCCTCTCTGGGCAGCCTGTCCCAGGGCTCTGCCACCCTCACAGGGACAAAGTTCCTCCTTATAGCACTGGACTCTTCCTATGTCCTTCCTGAACTGAGGGGCCCAGAACTGGACCCAGTATTCCAGGTGTGGTCTCAGACCAGGGGTCTAAGCACATCAGGCTTAGATCATGGCTGCGGCCTTCTAAGTCTGCGAGCCAAAGCTTACTGGGCTATGTCAACCAAGACCAGTTCTACCTAGACTCCTTCCTCAGCCCTTTCCAGGAGCAGGACTATACTTCAGAAGCCTGCTACAGCTGAGCCTCCAGATTCAGCATGCTCTCAGACAGAATGATTCCAACCAACAGGTTGGAATCTACTATCTATCTATTATCTACTATCCAGTAGATAATAATTCAGACATACTGAAATATGCAAGAGAGGATTTGGAGGGAGTTGATAAATAAATAGGAATGCACCCAGGAAAGACAAAACTGGGGGGGAATGCTGTCTCTGGAGTGAAGGAGTTTTCATCAGGCAACAGGAGCCACAATATTCATGGGGATAGACCAGCAGAAGCTACTATCTCATCTAGCATTGGATGGCATTGGATGAGGGTGACGTATCAGTGATGACACAATGCCAATTCTTTTCTAATTATCCAATAATCCAATTATTAGCAGTGTCAAGTGCCTGAGTGCATCAACTCATTGAGTATACTTGAGTTGGCTTGGATATGACTTAAAGGGGGTGGAAGTGCTCTAGATGCATCAGTTGAGTTTGAAGGCTGGGGACTGTTCAGAGAGCTGAAGAATAATGGGATCCATCTTTAAAGAATGGCAGGGGGGATGATTAGTTATTAATCTTACACTGAGGACAGATGAAACAGCGAAGGGACCACTAATTTAGGATTATTCTTTTTTAAAAATCGAAATAATGAATAGGTGATTAACATCAATGAACGAGGTTTCTCAAACAGGTTTCTCAGCGGTATGGGAATCATTTGTGAGGAGATACACCAGGTTTGCTCATGAAGGTGAAATACTTCCATTTTTTTTTTTGCAAAGTTAGTTTTACCACAGGGCAGCTGTCTGTGGTATATGCAATAGGAAGGATGTCAACCAAACCTGAGAAAACAACACCTGGAGCTGTCAAAATATGATCAGAGGAGAATCATGATTGGATATCCCTGGTGTATCCAAGAAGGATGGCCCTTGGCTTGGTGTTCTTTATGCTTTCTAAGGTGAAAAATGCAAGAATTTCTGGAAATGCAAAATGCCTGGAGGTGATGGAAAGATGAGAGAACAACCAAACAGGTGGTTCTACTGAGGCTGAAATTTTCTCATGTTGCAAAGTCTGGAGATGTCTCCTGGCATTGGCAAAGTTTGGGAGAATCTTTGTTACATTTCAGACATTTTTCCACACTGTTTTATCCATGGGTTTCTTTTTTTGTGCTTCATTTTGATGTGTGGAGGACACCCTTCACTAGACCAGGGTGCCCAAAGCCTCATCCAGCCCAGCCTTGAACACCTCCAGGGATCCAGGGGCTTCCACAGCCTCTCTGGGCAGCCTGTGCCAGGGCCTCCCCACCCTCAGAGTGAAGAACTTCTTCCTAACATCTCACCTAACCTCGTTCAGCTTGAAGCCATCGCCCCCTGTCCTGTCCCTGCCCTCCCTGGTGACCAGCCCCTCTCCTGTGTTCCTGTAGGCCCTTTCACTGTTGGTAGGCCGCAGTTAGTGTTGGTGTTCCTGTCAGTGTTGGTAGGCCGCAGTTAGTGTTGGTGTTCCTGTCAGTGTTGGTAGGCCGCAGTTAGTGTTGGTGTTCCTGTCAGTGTTGGTAGGCCGCAGTTAGCGTTGGTGTTCCTGTCAGTGTTGGTAGGCCGCAGTTAGCGTTGGTGTTCCTGTCAGTGTTGGTAGGCCGCAGTTAGTGTTGGTGTTCCTGTCAGTGTTGGTAGGCCGCAGTTAGGCCCCCCAGAGCCTTCTCTTCTCCAGATGGGAATGCTGGAGGAACTTGTTGCACAGGATGGGGGGGGAAGCCAATTTAACCCAACGCTTAAAGGAAACCATTTCAACTTCCCTTCACCATCAGAGTGGTCCTCCCTGGTCTCCAGTTGACTTTGCTCACAAGAAAAATGCCACCACAGAGCCAGTGACATTGGGAACCACGTCAGTGCCAGGGATGTTTGAACTGGATTCCTTCTTGCACTTCCCAGCTCTTGTTTCAAGTGAGAACTGCAGCAGATTGGGAGTGTGAAAATGGGCATTTTCAGGACAGAGTTTTCTTCTCCTCGACTCCTTCTTCATCTTGCTGGTGGTTGGAGGCTGACAGTTGGCTTAGACTGACTTCATACAGCTCTTCTCTGTATAGTTCTTACTTTATCCAAGTTTACCCTGTGGACAAGCCTGGATTTCTCTGTTATTTAAAGCCTTTTTTTTCCATCTCCATCCATAAAGGAGCCTTATGGATCTTCTCACATGAGTTTGAGTTGGGCCAACGCTTTCTCAGCAAACTCACAGGTTTTTTCTCCCAAGGAACCCCAATTTTCCCCAGCTTTACTGGGGAACAAATGAATTCCACAAAGCTGGGCTGAGACAGAAATTTCACTCATCTGTGTCACCCAGAAATGAATTGCTGGGTCATAAAGCACAAGGCAGGTGACAGCAGCTCGAGCAGTGCTGAATTTTAGCCCTTAGTTACACTCTGGCCCTTGGTCTTTGACACTCCCCTCACTGTGAGAAAGGGGGTTTGTGTGCAATGCAGTAGAGCCCAGATCTTTTTCTTCAGCAAAGTGACTTTTAATTTGGAGAAAGAGTGTGTTGCTGTAGAGCTCCCTAAGGTCAGTGCCGAGGTGTGGGGCTGCAGAGACACCCAGTGACAGACTCTTGGGTTGCACTCAAGGTTTGAAATTGCTGGAAACATTTCCACTTCTGAGAGGCCCAAAATATCAAATGTTTTCCACTGCAGCAAAATCTCAAGTGTGATAGAATCTAGGTGACATCTGTGCTCCGAGGCAATTAGTGTGCCAAGGATCTATCTGAATTCCTCTTGGAGATGGTATCTGTATTTATTTTAAGGCAGAGCCTCCAACTCCATTGGGTACCCCTGGTTTCACAGCGCCGTTGCAGAAACACCATGACTTTCTTTCCTTTCCTTTATCTGGAAAGAGCAGTTTCTCCTGCCCACTTTCTAACATCCCAATGCATTCTTCAGAAATGGTCTTCTGGCTGCACTTCCTTTGGAGGAATCATGGAAGGACAAGGCAGGAGAGGAAAGCTGGAGGTCTGTGGGCTGGTTCGTGTCTCTGGTTGCCCCTGGGTGTATCTATCTGGTTTCCTGACTGTGTCTATCTACTCCTTGAAGTTACCCAAGGACCACACTGGCTTTTGTAGGACTCTTTCCATGGTGTTTGTCAGCCAGATGCTTCGCAAGAGCCACGTCCAGGTGCAGGCAAAAGCAGCCAGTTCTGGCTTTCTGCGTGCTGGGAAATGCTGCTTTTTCCCATTGAAATCATTTCCCCAGACAGGCTGGAGGTGGGGAAGGCAGAGTTCCAAAAAAGGGGCAATTATGAATGGATTGAGGTGGTGTGGGTTGGAGGAGGGGACAGGGAGGGGGTGGTGGTGAGAACTGACCAAATGGCCGGGCCCAGCGAGCTGTGTCCAGTCAGAGCAGCCAGCGGTGTGCCGGGGAAGGGCCCACGCTGGGGAGGCAGCTGGGGAAGAACTGCAGCCCCTGGGCAGGGCTCACATTGGGGAAGCTCCTGGAGGAGTGTCTGCTGTGGGAGGGACCCCAGGGTGCAGCAGGGAAAGAGTGTGAGGAGCCTCCCCTGAGGAGGGGGGAGCAGGAGACACACCTGCTGTGGAGACACAACCGTTGGGCTTGTGCTGGGCTGACAGGGGACAGTCTGGGAGGAGTGGCTGGCACACCCAAAGGCTGTGGAGCCGCTGGGTGAGATCTGGACAGGTTGGGTGGTTGGATGGAGCAGAACCTTGTGGAGTTCAGCAAGGGCAGGTGTAGGGTCCTGCCCCCAGGGCGGAGTAGTGCCAGGCCCCAGGACAGTTGGGGGTGACCTGCTGGGAAGCAGCGCTGCAGAGAAGGCCCTGGGAGTCCTGGTGGACACCAGGCTCTCCATGGCCAGAGCTGGGCCCTCACAGCCAAGAGGTTGATGGAACCTGGGGGCCTTGAGCGTGGCCAGCAGGTTCAGGGAGGTTCTGTGCTGCTCCCCTCTGCTTGGCCCTGCTGAGGCCACAGCTGGAGTTGGGTGTCCAGTGCTGGGGTCCCCAGTTCAGGACAGACAGGGAGCAGCTGCAGAGAGTCCGGGGAGCGTATGAAGATGCCACCTGAAGCATCTCTGGTGTGAGGAATGGCTGAGACAGCTGGGGCTGTTTAACCTGGAGAGGACTGAGAGCTCATCTCACCAACAGCTGCTAAAGGGGGGTGTCAAGGGGATGGGTCCAGACTCTTCTCAGTGGTGCCCAGCAACAGGCCAAGGAGCAACAGGCACAAAATGGGACACTTGAGGGTGTGTCCCAACATGAGGAAAAACTTCATCCCTCTGTGGGTTCCTGAGCCCTGGGACAGGCTGCCCAGAGAGGCTGGGGCAGAGATCCTAAACGCATGGTCCTGGACACTGCCCTGTGCAACCTGCTTGAGGTGACCCTGCTTTAGCAGGGGTTGGACTAGATGATCTCCAGAGGTCCCTGCCAACCACCAGTCTCTGATTCTGTGATTGTTTTCAACCTTTGTATCAATTTCACTATGAAAAGGGACGTCTGGGATGTGGCACAGCAATTGCAGATAAATAATACTCAGATCATCAGTGTAGGAGGGAAAACAGGTGACAAGAGCGGAAAATGCAGCCAGAGGTCTTCCCAGCAAAAGCAGGTAGATAAATCAGTTCATACAGAACCTTTGCACGGGCAAATTGGTGGTGACTGCTGGTGACAGAGTCAATAGAAGCATGAATGGAATGGGGAAAAGCTAAAAACAAAAGGACCAAACGTCATTTTTTGGAGAGAATACCTGGATGTGGACCATGTGGTGCCCTAACTCCGCACTCAGTGATGCATCACAGCATCTCTTGATTAATTGATTGATTAATTGATTTCTATGTTCAGAGTACTATCACTCTAGGCTTATTGCAAGGAAAAGAGGAGCTATGGCTTTTTCCAACATGACCATGTTTGCATGGTTGCCTTTGCTGGTAGTGTTGCATGTCACCAATCCAGAGAAGTTCTTTGG
>CM036929.1:8160050-8162550 GCA_020800305.1 Porphyrio hochstetteri
CGCCACGGAAAGGGAGAAGACGGCCCCCGGGGAACGCGGCGGGAAACGAGAGGGGCTGCGACGCGGCACGGAGAGCGAGCGGAGGAAGACCGCCGGGGGCCTTTCCCCACCGCCCCTCCGCGCCCGTCCCCCCTCCCGGGCACACACGCGCGCGCGCGGCAGCACGAAGCGGTACCGCCGCCGGTACCCCCACAGCCCGCAGACAGCCGCCCGCGCGGGAGGGCCGCGGGAGGAGCGAGGCCCGCGCCTCGCACGCACACAAGCCCCCCCCTCGACCAACTTCTTTGCCATCGCTTTCCCGCCGCTCCGGCGAGACGAGCTCCAGCCCAGCGGGCGGCTCCGGGAGCGGAGAGCTTCGGAGCGCTCCCCGAGTCTCCATTTAGGGGGACGAAGGCCGCCAACCGAGCGAGCGGCGGGCCTGCGACGCGCCCCCAGCCGCGCCCCGCCCGGGCCGCCGACGCCCCTCGCCAGCGAGCGAGCGAGCAGCGAGCGGTCCCGGGAGACGATTGATCGCAAAGCGACGCTCAGACAGGCGTAGCCCCGGGAGGAACCCGGGGCCGCAAGTGCGTTCGAAGTGTCGATGATCAATGTGTCCTGCAATTCACATTAATTCTCGCAGCTAGCTGCGTTCTTCATCGACGCACGAGCCGAGTGATCCACCGCCAAGAGTTGTCTGGCATTTCGGAACCGCCCCGCCGCACGCACGGGGGGGGGTTGGCCGGGACCGCTCCGCAGCGAAGCGGCCCCCTCTCTCGGAGCGACGGCCCGCCGCCCCCGCACGCACCCGCCCGACCACCGCACGCGAGGAGCGGGGGAAGCGACGCGGCGCGGCGCGACGGACGGGCCTCGCGCCTCGGAAAACCAAACGCGCAAACACGGGAGCAGAAGGGAAAAAAAGTAGGATTTCCGAACGGCGAGCGAGGGCGGGGAGCACGCGCTCCCGACCGACCGACCTGGTGGGAAGACGCCCGTCGCTCGCTTCGGAGGCGGCCCAGGCGCTCGGGCTCGGCCCGGCCCTCCGCGCGGAGGACACGGGGCGCGCGCCCGGCCGCACCGGCCTGCCCGCTTCTCTCCCTTTCACGGCGGCCGGCTTCGCCCCGTCCTCCGGCTCTCGCCCCGCCGGCAACACCTCGGCGGCCTCCGGGCGCCTAACCCCCCACACCACGGAGGCAGGCGGCCATCACTCACGGAACCCCGAGCTCGCGGCGACCGACCGACCGCGGCCTTCAACGCCGGATGGCACGCGCCGCCGCCGCCGAGCCTGGGCGAACGCGCCCGCCTCGGACCACCGCCGCCCGCTTCTCGCTCGACCCCCTCCTTTTCCGCAGCCGCGCCGACGGGCGGAAGGCGCTAAGCACAAGGGGACGGCTCCCGCTCTCCCCGTTTCCACGCAGAGAACGGACGAGGGACGACCCCGGCCGCGCGCGACCACCCGCACAGCGCGGGCGGGGAAGAGCTGCGGGGAAGGGGCGGGCGGGGCCCGCGGACGGGCGTCCTCCGGACGACCGACGAGAGCGGTGCCGCCGCCGCTGCTCGGCCGGGGCGCGTCGCCAGCGAGGAGGGGGGGGCGGCGACCGGAGACCACCGAGCGAGAGCCAGCGCGCGCTCGCCGGGGTAGGGAGCGAAAGGGGTCGCCCGTTCGGGAGAACGAGCAGGCCGGCCACGGCCGGCCGGCACCGCGGTCTTGCCGACGAAAAAGGCCGGACCGCGGAGAGGGGGGGGGGCAGCGGACACGCCCCTCCCCGGCGCGGCACAAAAGCCCTCGAGACGACCGCGGAGCGGCGGCCGCCTTGCCTGCCTGCGGCGGGGAGTCCTTCCGAGAGAAGCTCCCGTGTCGTCCCCGCCCGCCTGCGCTTCGGCCGCCGCCGCCCGGCCGCCCCCACGTCGGGCTCGCGTCGAGCCACCCGAGTCTTTAAACCCCCGCCCGGCTCCGCGGCCTTCGACCCCCGGGAGCACGCCGAGGGAGGGCCGCCGAGGCGCGGGCGATAGGTACCTGGCCCTGAGCTGAGGGAAACGACCCGTAAAGGCCCCGCGGGGGTGCCTGCCCCGCTGCCACCCTCGGGGCAGCGTCCGCCCGCGGGGGCGCGCCCGACACCCGCCGCCACCGCCTCCGCCTTCCTTCCCGGGGCCCGAGGTTTCCCTCAGTAGCCCGGCGCTGCGCCCGGGAGGACTTGACGGGGCTCGGGCCGCCTCGCTGGCGCGGGACGAGACCCGGCGGGCTGGTGGGAAAACCTCGCTACGAGCGCCGGGCCCGGAGGACCCGCGCGCGGCCACGACGCGGCGGGGAGGGGGAAGACCCCCGCTTAGAACCCCCCCCCCCCCCGCGGCCCCGGAAGGCAACTCTCGCACCGGCTTTCTCTCGCCGCTCGAACGACCTGCCGACCGGTGGTCCCCCCTCGGTGGCGGCGCTCGCCGCTCGCCGCTTCCTCCTCCCTTCTCCTCCCGCGCCCGAGCAGGGAAGCTCGCGCACGGCCGGGCCCGCGCTCAGACCGGCGGGTCG
>CM036929.1:8167550-8170050 GCA_020800305.1 Porphyrio hochstetteri
CCACTTTTTCACCGGGACCCTCGGGATGCGACAGCAGGTAGCCACCAGGGCGGGCACCCACGGGCTTGTCGCGCACGGGTGCCGCAACGGACGCAGCGCACACCTTTGCCATGGCGGACGGGGCGGGGGGTAAAGCCAAAAGCAGTGCACACCCCGCCACCGACCTTTTCAGCACGCAAGAGTGCCGAAGACCGCCGCCGGTCACACCGGTCTTCAACTCGCTTAACCTCCGGCCGAGAGGGCCGAGGCGCCGCCGCCTCCCCCTTCTCTCTCAATGGCGCGCGCGCGCGCTTTCCCCTTCACCGAGCCCTCCGGTTCCCCCGCAAGCAAGCCGGGAGCAGGGGGGACACCACCGGCCACCACCCCCCACGGGGCTTCGCGCAAACGGTGAGAACAGGGCGAGGAGACGCCAACCTCGCCCGATCGATCGATCCCTGCGCTCTCCGCGGCCGGGGGGTAAGGACACGGCAGGCTCCCTTCGTGGCGTTCAACGCCGACCCACCCCCAGGCTTCCACAGCGCTCTCAACGTGACGGCCTCCGCCCTGCGATACTCCTCTGCACACGCTTTCAAGCGCACCGGTAGGCAACGGCTGCCGCACTCTGCCCTCGGCCACGGTACCCTACGAATACAGACCCATCGGGGATGCCCCACACCGCCTCGGATCAGGATGAGACAAGGGGGGGCGCGGCCGTGCCGAACAAGCAGGAGCGGTGCCGAGCCACCGGGAGTACGCCGCCGAAAGACTCCCACAGCTCGCCCATTCAGCGCAAGACTCGCGCGGCTACTCGACGGTCGCAAGTGTCGCCCTCGAGGCGAGTCACCGCTCGCACTCATAGGACGGAGATAGGCGCCTCCTCCCACGAAAACCTCCAAGAGAGTTCCATCTGAACCACGGGAACGGGCGACAATCAACGCCCGAGTTTACCATGATGCAACTGGAGGCAGCGAAAAACAGCGACTCCTCTATAAAAAAACACGAGGAGTACCGACATCTCCCATCAGGGACAGTCATGCCCGTGGCTAAGGTAGACCTGACCGCCGCTGCCGAGGCGGGAGACTGACACCCCCTTCCGGTGGTGGGTAGACCTGAGAGACGATAACGGGAGACTGACACCCCCTCCGGTGGTGGGTAGACCTGAGAGACGATACCGGGAGACTGACACCCCCTCCGGTGGTGGGTAGACCTGAGAGACGGCACCGGGAGACTGACACCCCCTCCGGTGGTGGGTAGACCTGAGAGACGGCACCGGGAGACTGACACCCCCTTCCGATCGTGGGTAGACCTGAGAGACAATACCGGGAGACGGACACCCCCTCCGGTGGTGGGTAGACCTGAGAGACGGCACCGGGAGACTCGTCGTTGGGTAGACCTGAGAGACGGTACCGGGAGAATGACACCCGGTTCCGGTAGTGGGTAGACCTGAGAGACAATACCGGGAGACTGACACCCCCTCCGGTAGTGGGTAGACCTGA
Organism: Porphyrio hochstetteri; assembly: GCA_020800305.1. Taxonomy (NCBI): domain Eukaryota; kingdom Metazoa; phylum Chordata; class Aves; order Gruiformes; family Rallidae; genus Porphyrio; species Porphyrio hochstetteri. The sequence goes on from CM036929.1 coordinate 8,169,026, forward strand.
GAGACGGTACCGGGTGAATGACAACCGGTTCCGGTAGAGGGTAGACCTGAGAGACGGTACCGGGAGACTGACACCCGGTTCCGGTAGAGGGTAGACCTGAGAGACGGTACCGGAAGACTGACACCCGGTTCCGGTAGTGGGTAGACCTGAGAAACGGTACCGGGAAACTGACACCCGCTTCCGGTGGTAGGTAGACCTGAGAGACGATACCGGGAGAACGACACACACTTCCGGTGGCGTTTAGACCTGGGAGACGGTACCGGAAGCGGCGGGTAAAACGGAGGACCCCCCCCGCGCGCTGCCAGGTCGAAAGAAAGAAAAGAGAAACTCCTATTAAGCTTTCTGGTCTGAAAGCCCGTCCTGGACTGAACGCACACACGGCCCCTCACACCGCGCCACCCCCCTCCACTCACAGGTAGCCCCACGAGCCCCTCCCATGCAATTTCGGGGTGCAGGGGCATTCACAAACATGGGAGCAGAGCAGGCCGAGCCGAGGCCTACCTCACTGCCAGCCCCTGCCGGGGCCTACTTTTAGTAGTTATAAATAAAGGGAAAGAAACTCCTAAAAGGCGTCCAGGGCTGAAAGCTCTGCCTGCTCTGAATCCCCACACCCGCACTTTCAGGATGCCCGACGAGCTGCTCCAGCGCACTTTAAGGCTCAGGAGCATTGCTAAAGGCAGGAGCAGAGCAGGCCGAGCCGAGGCCTACCTCACTGCCAGCCCCTGCCGGGGCCTACTTTTAGTAGTTATAAATAAAGGGAAAGAAACTTCTAAAAGGCGTCCAGGGCTGAAAGCTCTGCCTGCTCTGAACCCCCACACCCGCACTTTCAGGATGCCCGACGAGCCGCTCCAGCGCACTTTAAGGTTCAGGGGCATTCCAAAACGCAGAGGCAGAGCAGGCCGAGCCGAGGCCTACCTCACTGCCAGACCATGCCGGGGCCAACTTTTAGTAGTTATAAATAAAGGGAAAGAGACTCCTAGTAATCTTTCGGGGCTGAAAGCTCTGCCTGGCATGAACACACATAC
>CM036929.1:8182550-8187550 GCA_020800305.1 Porphyrio hochstetteri
GACCCCGGCGGCCGGCCCTTCCCGCGCCGCCGCGGGCAAGGAGCCGGGACCGCTGCGCAGCTCCGACAGAGTTGGCTCGCGGCCTTTGCGCGCCCTCGCCTCTCGGTCTCCCGCAGAGAGACGGAGACGCCCGCGCAAAGCACGCAGACGCGCGCACGCTCCGCGCGCGGCGTCGGCCGGTCCGGGGGCTGAGCCGCCCCCGAAGCCGGTCCCGGCTGCGGATCGCAGAGGCGGGGGAAGCGACACTCGCCCCCCTCCCCCGCCTGCCGCAGCCACGGCAGCACCGGACGTGCTAGAGGAGACGGCGACCCGTCGAGGCGGGCGCGACCTCGAGACCGAAAGCCCTTGTCGGGGCAGCTCGCTCCGCAGCGAGCGGTGGCGGGGCACGAGAAGCCAGCGGGGACGACAACGGCGGCGGCGGCAGCGGACGGACCGCCAAAACCGCGCGCCTCGTCAGCTATTCCGGGCCCCGTGTCTCACGGCTCGGCCGCACACCACCGCCCGAGCGCTGCGCTCGCGGCTGGCACCCGCGGGCACCCGGGCCGAGGCCGGCACCGGCACCTCGCGTGTTTTGAGACACCTGAGGGCTCGCGGGGCCGCGCGGCCGTCACACAGCCCGCTTCGGTAAAGAAGCCCGGGAAACCCCACGGACGGAGGAGAGGGAGGGGAGGGAACGCGACCACCCGGCCGGAGGGGCACGCGCCCCACCGCCGCCGCCGCCGAGACACGGCCCACACCACCCCTCGCGCCTCGTGGGACGCAGGCAGCACCTCGCACGACGGGAAGCGAAGCGGAAAGGAGACCACCCGGCCCGAGCACCGGACAACCACCCACGCGGCTCCCCGGTTAAGGGGAGAACACGGGCAGAGCCGGCCCGCCGAGGGCCCTCTCCGACGCGACCCGAAAGGCCTCATCGATCAGCAGAGAAGAGAGGCTAGGCAGGTAGCGGAGGCCCCGCGGCCACAAAAGTCCTGGGACAGCAACTGCCACGCGTGCCCTACACGCCGCCCTCCCCGGGAAAAGGGGCGGACAGCGGTGACACGGGGCTCTCTGCGTGCGAGCGGCCGCATCGGCAGGGAGGTGCAACGCCGGCGCCTCGACACCGGCAGAGCCGGCACGCCGTGAAGCTTCCACCGACGCGCCCACGGCGCCGCATCGATCAATCGAGCCAACTCGGTAAAAAAAGCAGCGGTCAGAGCGGGGGACGTGGCGGGTGCCGCGAGCCGACCGCTGCCGACGACTCCCCTTCGGGAGCTCAACGGGACCAGGGGGAAAAAAAGCCTCGGCAGGCGCATGACGGCCCCTCCGCCTCCAAGGCGGCCGAGCGCCGGCGACCACCGGTCCGCGCTGCCCTGAGCCCGCGAGGAGCAAAAGCCGGGAGAGGGCGACCAAAAAAAACAGAAGGGCAAAAACAAAAGGAAAAAAGAAAACCCGAGGCGCCGCCGCCTCGGACGCGCGCGCCTGCCTATCCCCAACCACGCGAGGCCAAGGGAAAGCAACAGCGGGCTCACCCGCCGCCACACGCACGGCTGCCGGGCCAACGGGACCAGACGGGTTTTTCTCGGCCCGCTTCGCGGCCTTCCAGCTTAAGGCCGGAGAAAAAGCTACCGCAGCTACTACCGTGCAAGACCTTTACGCCGAGCCCTCCGGCAGCCGATGAAGCCGGGGAAGGCCAGACAACACCACGGGCCACCCCACCACACGGCTCACACCAGCCGAACAGAAAAAAAATGTGAAAGGCGAAGCACTGACGCCTCACCCACGCCATCCTCGGGCTCGCTCGGGAGGGCCAAGAGAAGCCACAAAAGCAGGCAACGGCACACTCCCTCGGGCTGTCTTGCTCTCGGCTGCGCGCCGACGCTGTGTCCCGCTTATGGCCGGACAGAGCGAGCAAAAAAAGGGAAGGGGGAAACAGATTTTCAAGAAAAACACGCCAGCAAGAAAAAGACGCCACTTTTTCACCGGGACCCTCGGGATGCGACAGCAGGTAGCCACCAGGGCGGGCACCCACGGGCTTGTCGCGCACGGGTGCCGCAACGGACGCAGCGCACACCTTTGCCATGGCGGACGGGGCGGGGGGTAAAGCCAAAAGCAGTGCACACCCCGCCACCGACCTTTTCAGCACGCAAGAGTGCCGAAGACCGCCGCCGGTCACACCGGTCTTCAACTCGCTTAACCTCCGGCCGAGAGGGCCGAGGCGCCGCCGCCTCCCCCTTCTCTCTCAATGGCGCGCGCGCGCGCTTTCCCCTTCACCGAGCCCTCCGGTTCCCCCGCAAGCAAGCCGGGAGCAGGGGGGACACCACCGGCCACCACCCCCCACGGGGCTTCGCGCAAACGGTGAGAACAGGGCGAGGAGACGCCAACCTCGCCCGATCGATCGATCCCTGCGCTCTCCGCGGCCGGGGGGTAAGGACACGGCAGGCTCCCTTCGTGGCGTTCAACGCCGACCCACCCCCAGGCTTCCACAGCGCTCTCAACGTGACGGCCTCCGCCCTGCGATACTCCTCTGCACACGCTTTCAAGCGCACCGGTAGGCAACGGCTGCCGCACTCTGCCCTCGGCCACGGTACCCTACGAATACAGACCCATCGGGGATGCCCCGCACCGCCTCGGATCAGGATGAGACAAGGGGGGGCGCGGCCGTGCCGAACAAGCAGGAGCGGTGCCGAGCCACCGGGAGTACGCCGCCGAAAGACTCCCACAGCTCGCCCATTCAGCGCAAGACTCGCGCGGCTACTCGACGGTCGCAAGTGTCGCCCTCGAGGCGAGTCACCGCTCGCACTCATAGGACGGAGATAGGCGCCTCCTCCCACGAAAACCTCCAAGAGAGTTCCATCTGAACCACGGGAACGGGCGACAATCAACGCCCGAGTTTACCATGATGCAACTGGAGGCAGCGAAAAACAGCGACTCCTCTATAAAAAAACACGAGGAGTACCGACATCTCCCATCAGGGACAGTCATGCCCGTGGCTAAGGTAGACCTGACCGCCGCTGCCGAGGCGGGAGACTGACACCCCCTTCCGGTGGTGGGTAGACCTGAGAGACGATAACGGGAGACTGACACCCCCTCCGGTGGTGGGTAGACCTGAGAGACGATACCGGGAGACTGACACCCCCTCCGGTGGTGGGTAGACCTGAGAGACGGCACCGGGAGACTGACACCCCCTCCGGTGGTGGGTAGACCTGAGAGACGGCACCGGGAGACTGACACCCCCTTCCGATCGTGGGTAGACCTGAGAGACAATACCGGGAGACGGACACCCCCTCCGGTGGTGGGTAGACCTGAGAGACGGCACCGGGAGACTCGTCGTTGGGTAGACCTGAGAGACGGTACCGGGAGAATGACACCCGGTTCCGGTAGTGGGTAGACCTGAGAGACAATACCGGGAGACTGACACCCCCTCCGGTAGTGGGTAGACCTGAGAGACGGTACCGGGTGAATGACAACCGGTTCCGGTAGAGGGTAGACCTGAGAGACGGTACCGGGAGACTGACACCCGGTTCCGGTAGAGGGTAGACCTGAGAGACGGTACCGGAAGACTGACACCCGGTTCCGGTAGTGGGTAGACCTGAGAAACGGTACCGGGAAACTGACACCCGCTTCCGGTGGTAGGTAGACCTGAGAGACGATACCGGGAGAACGACACACACTTCCGGTGGCGTTTAGACCTGGGAGACGGTACCGGAAGCGGCGGGTAAAACGGAGGACCCCCCCCGCGCGCTGCCAGGTCGAAAGAAAGAAAAGAGAAACTCCTATTAAGCTTTCTGGTCTGAAAGCCCGTCCTGGACTGAACGCACACACGGCCCCTCACACCGCGCCACCCCCCTCCACTCACAGGTAGCCCCACGAGCCCCTCCCATGCAATTTCGGGGTGCAGGGGCATTCACAAACATGGGAGCAGAGCAGGCCGAGCCGAGGCCTACCTCACTGCCAGCCCCTGCCGGGGCCTACTTTTAGTAGTTATAAATAAAGGGAAAGAAACTCCTAAAAGGCGTCCAGGGCTGAAAGCTCTGCCTGCTCTGAATCCCCACACCCGCACTTTCAGGATGCCCGACGAGCTGCTCCAGCGCACTTTAAGGCTCAGGAGCATTGCTAAAGGCAGGAGCAGAGCAGGCCGAGCCGAGGCCTACCTCACTGCCAGCCCCTGCCGGGGCCTACTTTTAGTAGTTATAAATAAAGGGAAAGAAACTTCTAAAAGGCGTCCAGGGCTGAAAGCTCTGCCTGCTCTGAACCCCCACACCCGCACTTTCAGGATGCCCGACGAGCCGCTCCAGCGCACTTTAAGGTTCAGGGGCATTCCAAAACGCAGAGGCAGAGCAGGCCGAGCCGAGGCCTACCTCACTGCCAGACCATGCCGGGGCCAACTTTTAGTAGTTATAAATAAAGGGAAAGAGACTCCTAGTAATCTTTCGGGGCTGAAAGCTCTGCCTGGCATGAACACACATACCCCCCCCCCACACACACACACCCCCCTACACCACCACCCCACTCCCAGGTAGCCCCACGAGCCGCTCCGCTGCTCTTTGGTGTTGCAGGGCCATTCTCAGCCACAGGAGCAGAGCAGGCCTTTCTCACGGCCAGACTCTGCCGGGACCTACTTTCACAAGTGCTATGAAATAGAAAGCCTTTCTAATAAACTGCTTCAAAGAACTGGCGCCGGGGCCGACACCCCCCCCCCCCACACACACACACACACACACACGTCCCCCACATCACTCCCCCCCCCACTGCCATGTAGCCTCACAAGCCTCTCCGGGTAACTTTGAGGTTCAGGGGCATTCCTAAAGGCAGGAGCAGAGCAGGCCGAGCCGAGGCCTACCTCACTGCCAGCCTCTGCTGGGGCCTACTTTTCGTATTTATTAATAAAGGGAAAGAAACTCCTAAAAGGCCTCCAGGGCTGAAAGCTCTGCCTGGTCCGAACCCCCACACCCGCACTTTCAGGATGCCCGACGAGCCGCTCCACCGCACTTTAAGGCTCAGGAGCATTGCTAAAGGCA
>CM036929.1:8200050-8205050 GCA_020800305.1 Porphyrio hochstetteri
GCCGGCACCGGCACCTCGCGTGTTTTGAGACACCTGAGGGCTCGCGGGGCCGCGCGGCCGTCACACAGCCCGCTTCGGTAAAGAAGCCCGGGAAACCCCACGGACGGAGGAGAGGGAGGGGAGGGAACGCGACCACCCGGCCGGAGGGGCACGCGCCCCACCGCCGCCGCCGCCGAGACACGGCCCACACCACCCCTCGCGCCTCGTGGGACGCAGGCAGCACCTCGCACGACGGGAAGCGAAGCGGAAAGGAGACCACCCGGCCCGAGCACCGGACAACCACCCACGCGGCTCCCCGGTTAAGGGGAGAACACGGGCAGAGCCGGCCCGCCGAGGGCCCTCTCCGACGCGACCCGAAAGGCCTCATCGATCAGCAGAGAAGAGAGGCTAGGCAGGTAGCGGAGGCCCCGCGGCCACAAAAGTCCTGGGACAGCAACTGCCACGCGTGCCCTACACGCCGCCCTCCCCGGGAAAAGGGGCGGACAGCGGTGACACGGGGCTCTCTGCGTGCGAGCGGCCGCATCGGCAGGGAGGTGCAACGCCGGCGCCTCGACACCGGCAGAGCCGGCACGCCGTGAAGCTTCCACCGACGCGCCCACGGCGCCGCATCGATCAATCGAGCCAACTCGGTAAAAAAAGCAGCGGTCAGAGCGGGGGACGTGGCGGGTGCCGCGAGCCGACCGCTGCCGACGACTCCCCTTCGGGAGCTCAACGGGACCAGGGGGAAAAAAAGCCTCGGCAGGCGCATGACGGCCCCTCCGCCTCCAAGGCGGCCGAGCGCCGGCGACCGCCGGTCCGCGCTGCCCTGAGCCCGCGAGGAGCAAAAGCCGGGAGAGGGCGACCAAAAAAAACAGAAGGGCAAAAACAAAAGGAAAAAAGAAAACCCGAGGCGCCGCCGCCTCGGACGCGCGCGCCTGCCTATCCCCAACCACGCGAGGCCAAGGGAAAGCAACAGCGGGCTCACCCGCCGCCACACGCACGGCTGCCGGGCCAACGGGACCAGACGGGTTTTTCTCGGCCCGCTTCGCGGCCTTCCAGCTTAAGGCCGGAGAAAAAGCTACCGCAGCTACTACCGTGCAAGACCTTTACGCCGAGCCCTCCGGCAGCCGATGAAGCCGGGGAAGGCCAGACAACACCACGGGCCACCCCACCACACGGCTCACACCAGCCGAACAGAAAAAAAATGTGAAAGGCGAAGCACTGACGCCTCACCCACGCCATCCTCGGGCTCGCTCGGGAGGGCCAAGAGAAGCCACAAAAGCAGGCAACGGCACACTCCCTCGGGCTGTCTTGCTCTCGGCTGCGCGCCGACGCTGTGTCCCGCTTATGGCCGGACAGAGCGAGCAAAAAAAGGGAAGGGGGAAACAGATTTTCAAGAAAAACACGCCAGCAAGAAAAAGACGCCACTTTTTCACCGGGACCCTCGGGATGCGACAGCAGGTAGCCACCAGGGCGGGCACCCACGGGCTTGTCGCGCACGGGTGCCGCAACGGACGCAGCGCACACCTTTGCCATGGCGGACGGGGCGGGGGGTAAAGCCAAAAGCAGTGCACACCCCGCCACCGACCTTTTCAGCACGCAAGAGTGCCGAAGACCGCCGCCGGTCACACCGGTCTTCAACTCGCTTAACCTCCGGCCGAGAGGGCCGAGGCGCCGCCGCCTCCCCCTTCTCTCTCAATGGCGCGCGCGCGCGCTTTCCCCTTCACCGAGCCCTCCGGTTCCCCCGCAAGCAAGCCGGGAGCAGGGGGGACACCACCGGCCACCACCCCCCACGGGGCTTCGCGCAAACGGTGAGAACAGGGCGAGGAGACGCCAACCTCGCCCGATCGATCGATCCCTGCGCTCTCCGCGGCCGGGGGGTAAGGACACGGCAGGCTCCCTTCGTGGCGTTCAACGCCGACCCACCCCCAGGCTTCCACAGCGCTCTCAACGTGACGGCCTCCGCCCTGCGATACTCCTCTGCACACGCTTTCAAGCGCACCGGTAGGCAACGGCTGCCGCACTCTGCCCTCGGCCACGGTACCCTACGAATACAGACCCATCGGGGATGCCCCACACCGCCTCGGATCAGGATGAGACAAGGGGGGGCGCGGCCGTGCCGAACAAGCAGGAGCGGTGCCGAGCCACCGGGAGTACGCCGCCGAAAGACTCCCACAGCTCGCCCATTCAGCGCAAGACTCGCGCGGCTACTCGACGGTCGCAAGTGTCGCCCTCGAGGCGAGTCACCGCTCGCACTCATAGGACGGAGATAGGCGCCTCCTCCCACGAAAACCTCCAAGAGAGTTCCATCTGAACCACGGGAACGGGCGACAATCAACGCCCGAGTTTACCATGATGCAACTGGAGGCAGCGAAAAACAGCGACTCCTCTATAAAAAAACACGAGGAGTACCGACATCTCCCATCAGGGACAGTCATGCCCGTGGCTAAGGTAGACCTGACCGCCGCTGCCGAGGCGGGAGACTGACACCCCCTTCCGGTGGTGGGTAGACCTGAGAGACGATAACGGGAGACTGACACCCCCTCCGGTGGTGGGTAGACCTGAGAGACGATACCGGGAGACTGACACCCCCTCCGGTGGTGGGTAGACCTGAGAGACGGCACCGGGAGACTGACACCCCCTCCGGTGGTGGGTAGACCTGAGAGACGGCACCGGGAGACTGACACCCCCTTCCGATCGTGGGTAGACCTGAGAGACAATACCGGGAGACGGACACCCCCTCCGGTGGTGGGTAGACCTGAGAGACGGCACCGGGAGACTCGTCGTTGGGTAGACCTGAGAGACGGTACCGGGAGAATGACACCCGGTTCCGGTAGTGGGTAGACCTGAGAGACAATACCGGGAGACTGACACCCCCTCCGGTAGTGGGTAGACCTGAGAGACGGTACCGGGTGAATGACAACCGGTTCCGGTAGAGGGTAGACCTGAGAGACGGTACCGGGAGACTGACACCCGGTTCCGGTAGAGGGTAGACCTGAGAGACGGTACCGGAAGACTGACACCCGGTTCCGGTAGTGGGTAGACCTGAGAAACGGTACCGGGAAACTGACACCCGCTTCCGGTGGTAGGTAGACCTGAGAGACGATACCGGGAGAACGACACACACTTCCGGTGGCGTTTAGACCTGGGAGACGGTACCGGAAGCGGCGGGTAAAACGGAGGACCCCCCCCGCGCGCTGCCAGGTCGAAAGAAAGAAAAGAGAAACTCCTATTAAGCTTTCTGGTCTGAAAGCCCGTCCTGGACTGAACGCACACACGGCCCCTCACACCGCGCCACCCCCCTCCACTCACAGGTAGCCCCACGAGCCCCTCCCATGCAATTTCGGGGTGCAGGGGCATTCACAAACATGGGAGCAGAGCAGGCCGAGCCGAGGCCTACCTCACTGCCAGCCCCTGCCGGGGCCTACTTTTAGTAGTTATAAATAAAGGGAAAGAAACTCCTAAAAGGCGTCCAGGGCTGAAAGCTCTGCCTGCTCTGAATCCCCACACCCGCACTTTCAGGATGCCCGACGAGCTGCTCCAGCGCACTTTAAGGCTCAGGAGCATTGCTAAAGGCAGGAGCAGAGCAGGCCGAGCCGAGGCCTACCTCACTGCCAGCCCCTGCCGGGGCCTACTTTTAGTAGTTATAAATAAAGGGAAAGAAACTTCTAAAAGGCGTCCAGGGCTGAAAGCTCTGCCTGCTCTGAACCCCCACACCCGCACTTTCAGGATGCCCGACGAGCCGCTCCAGCGCACTTTAAGGTTCAGGGGCATTCCAAAACGCAGAGGCAGAGCAGGCCGAGCCGAGGCCTACCTCACTGCCAGACCATGCCGGGGCCAACTTTTAGTAGTTATAAATAAAGGGAAAGAGACTCCTAGTAATCTTTCGGGGCTGAAAGCTCTGCCTGGCATGAACACACATACCCCCCCCCCACACACACACACCCCCCTACACCACCACCCCACTCCCAGGTAGCCCCACGAGCCGCTCCGCTGCTCTTTGGTGTTGCAGGGCCATTCTCAGCCACAGGAGCAGAGCAGGCCTTTCTCACGGCCAGACTCTGCCGGGACCTACTTTCACAAGTGCTATGAAATAGAAAGCCTTTCTAATAAACTGCTTCAAAGAACTGGCGCCGGGGCCGACACCCCCCCCCCCCCACACACACACACACACACACGTCCCCCACATCACTCCCCCCCCCACTGCCATGTAGCCTCACAAGCCTCTCCGGGTAACTTTGAGGTTCAGGGGCATTCCTAAAGGCAGGAGCAGAGCAGGCCGAGCCGAGGCCTACCTCACTGCCAGCCTCTGCTGGGGCCTACTTTTCGTATTTATTAATAAAGGGAAAGAAACTCCTAAAAGGCCTCCAGGGCTGAAAGCTCTGCCTGGTCCGAACCCCCACACCCGCACTTTCAGGATGCCCGACGAGCCGCTCCACCGCACTTTAAGGCTCAGGAGCATTGCTAAAGGCAGGAGCAGAGCAGGCCGAGCCGAGGCCTACCTCACTGCCAGACCATGCCGGGGCCTACTTTTAGTAGTTATAAATAAAGGGAAAGAAACTCCTAAAAGGCCTCCAGGGCTGAAAGCTCTGCCTGCTCTGAACCCCCACACCCGCACTTTCAGGATGCCCGACGAGCCGCTCCACCGCACTTTAAGGCTCAGGAGCATTGCTAAAGGCAGGAGCAGAGCAGGCCGAGCCGAGGCCTACCTCACTGCCAGCCCCTGCCGGGGCCTACTTTTAGTAGTTATAAATAAAGGGAAAGAAACTTCTAAAAGGCGTCCAGGGCTGAAAGCTCTGCCTGCTCTGAACCCCCACACCCGCACTTTCAGGATGCCCGACGAGCCGCTCCAGCGCACTTTAAGGTTCAGGGTCATTCCAAAACGCAGAGGCAGAGCAGGCCGAGCCGAGGCCTACCTCACTGCCAGCCCCTGCCGGGGCCTACTTTTAGTAGTTATAAATAAAGGGAAAGAGACTCCTAGTAATCTTTCGGGGCTGAAAGCTCTGCCTGGCATGAACACA
>CM036929.1:8217550-8222550 GCA_020800305.1 Porphyrio hochstetteri
TCGACACCGGCAGAGCCGGCACGCCGTGAAGCTTCCACCGACGCGCCCACGGCGCCGCATCGATCAATCGAGCCAACTCGGTAAAAAAAGCAGCGGTCAGAGCGGGGGACGTGGCGGGTGCCGCGAGCCGACCGCTGCCGACGACTCCCCTTCGGGAGCTCAACGGGACCAGGGGGAAAAAAAGCCTCGGCAGGCGCATGACGGCCCCTCCGCCTCCAAGGCGGCCGAGCGCCGGCGACCGCCGGTCCGCGCTGCCCTGAGCCCGCGAGGAGCAAAAGCCGGGAGAGGGCGACCAAAAAAAACAGAAGGGCAAAAACAAAAGGAAAAAAGAAAACCCGAGGCGCCGCCGCCTCGGACGCGCGCGCCTGCCTATCCCCAACCACGCGAGGCCAAGGGAAAGCAACAGCGGGCTCACCCGCCGCCACACGCACGGCTGCCGGGCCAACGGGACCAGACGGGTTTTTCTCGGCCCGCTTCGCGGCCTTCCAGCTTAAGGCCGGAGAAAAAGCTACCGCAGCTACTACCGTGCAAGACCTTTACGCCGAGCCCTCCGGCAGCCGATGAAGCCGGGGAAGGCCAGACAACACCACGGGCCACCCCACCACACGGCTCACACCAGCCGAACAGAAAAAAAATGTGAAAGGCGAAGCACTGACGCCTCACCCACGCCATCCTCGGGCTCGCTCGGGAGGGCCAAGAGAAGCCACAAAAGCAGGCAACGGCACACTCCCTCGGGCTGTCTTGCTCTCGGCTGCGCGCCGACGCTGTGTCCCGCTTATGGCCGGACAGAGCGAGCAAAAAAAGGGAAGGGGGAAACAGATTTTCAAGAAAAACACGCCAGCAAGAAAAAGACGCCACTTTTTCACCGGGACCCTCGGGATGCGACAGCAGGTAGCCACCAGGGCGGGCACCCACGGGCTTGTCGCGCACGGGTGCCGCAACGGACGCAGCGCACACCTTTGCCATGGCGGACGGGGCGGGGGGTAAAGCCAAAAGCAGTGCACACCCCGCCACCGACCTTTTCAGCACGCAAGAGTGCCGAAGACCGCCGCCGGTCACACCGGTCTTCAACTCGCTTAACCTCCGGCCGAGAGGGCCGAGGCGCCGCCGCCTCCCCCTTCTCTCTCAATGGCGCGCGCGCGCGCTTTCCCCTTCACCGAGCCCTCCGGTTCCCCCGCAAGCAAGCCGGGAGCAGGGGGGACACCACCGGCCACCACCCCCCACGGGGCTTCGCGCAAACGGTGAGAACAGGGCGAGGAGACGCCAACCTCGCCCGATCGATCGATCCCTGCGCTCTCCGCGGCCGGGGGGTAAGGACACGGCAGGCTCCCTTCGTGGCGTTCAACGCCGACCCACCCCCAGGCTTCCACAGCGCTCTCAACGTGACGGCCTCCGCCCTGCGATACTCCTCTGCACACGCTTTCAAGCGCACCGGTAGGCAACGGCTGCCGCACTCTGCCCTCGGCCACGGTACCCTACGAATACAGACCCATCGGGGATGCCCCGCACCGCCTCGGATCAGGATGAGACAAGGGGGGGCGCGGCCGTGCCGAACAAGCAGGAGCGGTGCCGAGCCACCGGGAGTACGCCGCCGAAAGACTCCCACAGCTCGCCCATTCAGCGCAAGACTCGCGCGGCTACTCGACGGTCGCAAGTGTCGCCCTCGAGGCGAGTCACCGCTCGCACTCATAGGACGGAGATAGGCGCCTCCTCCCACGAAAACCTCCAAGAGAGTTCCATCTGAACCACGGGAACGGGCGACAATCAACGCCCGAGTTTACCATGATGCAACTGGAGGCAGCGAAAAACAGCGACTCCTCTATAAAAAAACACGAGGAGTACCGACATCTCCCATCAGGGACAGTCATGCCCGTGGCTAAGGTAGACCTGACCGCCGCTGCCGAGGCGGGAGACTGACACCCCCTTCCGGTGGTGGGTAGACCTGAGAGACGATAACGGGAGACTGACACCCCCTCCGGTGGTGGGTAGACCTGAGAGACGATACCGGGAGACTGACACCCCCTCCGGTGGTGGGTAGACCTGAGAGACGGCACCGGGAGACTGACACCCCCTCCGGTGGTGGGTAGACCTGAGAGACGGCACCGGGAGACTGACACCCCCTTCCGATCGTGGGTAGACCTGAGAGACAATACCGGGAGACGGACACCCCCTCCGGTGGTGGGTAGACCTGAGAGACGGCACCGGGAGACTCGTCGTTGGGTAGACCTGAGAGACGGTACCGGGAGAATGACACCCGGTTCCGGTAGTGGGTAGACCTGAGAGACAATACCGGGAGACTGACACCCCCTCCGGTAGTGGGTAGACCTGAGAGACGGTACCGGGTGAATGACAACCGGTTCCGGTAGAGGGTAGACCTGAGAGACGGTACCGGGAGACTGACACCCGGTTCCGGTAGAGGGTAGACCTGAGAGACGGTACCGGAAGACTGACACCCGGTTCCGGTAGTGGGTAGACCTGAGAAACGGTACCGGGAAACTGACACCCGCTTCCGGTGGTAGGTAGACCTGAGAGACGATACCGGGAGAACGACACACACTTCCGGTGGCGTTTAGACCTGGGAGACGGTACCGGAAGCGGCGGGTAAAACGGAGGACCCCCCCCGCGCGCTGCCAGGTCGAAAGAAAGAAAAGAGAAACTCCTATTAAGCTTTCTGGTCTGAAAGCCCGTCCTGGACTGAACGCACACACGGCCCCTCACACCGCGCCACCCCCCTCCACTCACAGGTAGCCCCACGAGCCCCTCCCATGCAATTTCGGGGTGCAGGGGCATTCACAAACATGGGAGCAGAGCAGGCCGAGCCGAGGCCTACCTCACTGCCAGCCCCTGCCGGGGCCTACTTTTAGTAGTTATAAATAAAGGGAAAGAAACTCCTAAAAGGCGTCCAGGGCTGAAAGCTCTGCCTGCTCTGAATCCCCACACCCGCACTTTCAGGATGCCCGACGAGCTGCTCCAGCGCACTTTAAGGCTCAGGAGCATTGCTAAAGGCAGGAGCAGAGCAGGCCGAGCCGAGGCCTACCTCACTGCCAGCCCCTGCCGGGGCCTACTTTTAGTAGTTATAAATAAAGGGAAAGAAACTTCTAAAAGGCGTCCAGGGCTGAAAGCTCTGCCTGCTCTGAACCCCCACACCCGCACTTTCAGGATGCCCGACGAGCCGCTCCAGCGCACTTTAAGGTTCAGGGGCATTCCAAAACGCAGAGGCAGAGCAGGCCGAGCCGAGGCCTACCTCACTGCCAGACCATGCCGGGGCCAACTTTTAGTAGTTATAAATAAAGGGAAAGAGACTCCTAGTAATCTTTCGGGGCTGAAAGCTCTGCCTGGCATGAACACACATACCCCCCCCCCACACACACACACCCCCCTACACCACCACCCCACTCCCAGGTAGCCCCACGAGCCGCTCCGCTGCTCTTTGGTGTTGCAGGGCCATTCTCAGCCACAGGAGCAGAGCAGGCCTTTCTCACGGCCAGACTCTGCCGGGACCTACTTTCACAAGTGCTATGAAATAGAAAGCCTTTCTAATAAACTGCTTCAAAGAACTGGCGCCGGGGCCGACACCCCCCCCCCCCCACACACACACACACACACACGTCCCCCACATCACTCCCCCCCCCACTGCCATGTAGCCTCACAAGCCTCTCCGGGTAACTTTGAGGTTCAGGGGCATTCCTAAAGGCAGGAGCAGAGCAGGCCGAGCCGAGGCCTACCTCACTGCCAGCCTCTGCTGGGGCCTACTTTTCGTATTTATTAATAAAGGGAAAGAAACTCCTAAAAGGCCTCCAGGGCTGAAAGCTCTGCCTGGTCCGAACCCCCACACCCGCACTTTCAGGATGCCCGACGAGCCGCTCCACCGCACTTTAAGGCTCAGGAGCATTGCTAAAGGCAGGAGCAGAGCAGGCCGAGCCGAGGCCTACCTCACTGCCAGACCATGCCGGGGCCTACTTTTAGTAGTTATAAATAAAGGGAAAGAAACTCCTAAAAGGCCTCCAGGGCTGAAAGCTCTGCCTGCTCTGAACCCCCACACCCGCACTTTCAGGATGCCCGACGAGCCGCTCCACCGCACTTTAAGGCTCAGGAGCATTGCTAAAGGCAGGAGCAGAGCAGGCCGAGCCGAGGCCTACCTCACTGCCAGCCCCTGCCGGGGCCTACTTTTAGTAGTTATAAATAAAGGGAAAGAAACTTCTAAAAGGCGTCCAGGGCTGAAAGCTCTGCCTGCTCTGAACCCCCACACCCGCACTTTCAGGATGCCCGACGAGCCGCTCCAGCGCACTTTAAGGTTCAGGGTCATTCCAAAACGCAGAGGCAGAGCAGGCCGAGCCGAGGCCTACCTCACTGCCAGCCCCTGCCGGGGCCTACTTTTAGTAGTTATAAATAAAGGGAAAGAGACTCCTAGTAATCTTTCGGGGCTGAAAGCTCTGCCTGGCATGAACACACACGCACACACCCCTACACCACCCCCCCACTCCCAGGTAGCCCCACGAGCCGCTCCGCTGCGCTTTGTGGTTGCAGGGCAATTCTCAGCCACAGGAGCAGAGCAGGCCTTTCTCATGGCCAGACTCTGCCGGGACCTACTTTCACAAGTGCTATGAAATAGAAAGCCCTCCTAATAAACTGCTTCAAAGAACCGGCGCCGGGGCCGAAAGCTCTTCCTGGACCGAACACGTACCCACACACACACACGTCCACCACATCACCCCCCCCCCCAACTGCCATGTAGCCTCACAAGCCTCTCCGGGTAACTTTGAGGTTCAGGGGCATTCCTAAACACGAGAGCCGAGCAGACCGGGCTGCGGCCTAACTGACTGCCTGCCAGTGCCGGGACCTACTTTCACAAGTGCTAACAAAATTAACCTCCTGATAAGCTCCTACACGAACCGGTGCCAGGGAGGAAAGCTCCGCCTGGACTGAACACACGGACACACACAGCCCCCACACAGACACCCCGCGCCATGCCCCCCGCTCCCAGGTATCGCCCCGAGCTT
>CM036929.1:8235050-8300993 GCA_020800305.1 Porphyrio hochstetteri
CGGCAGCCGATGAAGCCGGGGAAGGCCAGACAACACCACGGGCCACCCCACCACACGGCTCACACCAGCCGAACAGAAAAAAAATGTGAAAGGCGAAGCACTGACGCCTCACCCACGCCATCCTCGGGCTCGCTCGGGAGGGCCAAGAGAAGCCACAAAAGCAGGCAACGGCACACTCCCTCGGGCTGTCTTGCTCTCGGCTGCGCGCCGACGCTGTGTCCCGCTTATGGCCGGACAGAGCGAGCAAAAAAAGGGAAGGGGGAAACAGATTTTCAAGAAAAACACGCCAGCAAGAAAAAGACGCCACTTTTTCACCGGGACCCTCGGGATGCGACAGCAGGTAGCCACCAGGGCGGGCACCCACGGGCTTGTCGCGCACGGGTGCCGCAACGGACGCAGCGCACACCTTTGCCATGGCGGACGGGGCGGGGGGTAAAGCCAAAAGCAGTGCACACCCCGCCACCGACCTTTTCAGCACGCAAGAGTGCCGAAGACCGCCGCCGGTCACACCGGTCTTCAACTCGCTTAACCTCCGGCCGAGAGGGCCGAGGCGCCGCCGCCTCCCCCTTCTCTCTCAATGGCGCGCGCGCGCGCTTTCCCCTTCACCGAGCCCTCCGGTTCCCCCGCAAGCAAGCCGGGAGCAGGGGGGACACCACCGGCCACCACCCCCCACGGGGCTTCGCGCAAACGGTGAGAACAGGGCGAGGAGACGCCAACCTCGCCCGATCGATCGATCCCTGCGCTCTCCGCGGCCGGGGGGTAAGGACACGGCAGGCTCCCTTCGTGGCGTTCAACGCCGACCCACCCCCAGGCTTCCACAGCGCTCTCAACGTGACGGCCTCCGCCCTGCGATACTCCTCTGCACACGCTTTCAAGCGCACCGGTAGGCAACGGCTGCCGCACTCTGCCCTCGGCCACGGTACCCTACGAATACAGACCCATCGGGGATGCCCCGCACCGCCTCGGATCAGGATGAGACAAGGGGGGGCGCGGCCGTGCCGAACAAGCAGGAGCGGTGCCGAGCCACCGGGAGTACGCCGCCGAAAGACTCCCACAGCTCGCCCATTCAGCGCAAGACTCGCGCGGCTACTCGACGGTCGCAAGTGTCGCCCTCGAGGCGAGTCACCGCTCGCACTCATAGGACGGAGATAGGCGCCTCCTCCCACGAAAACCTCCAAGAGAGTTCCATCTGAACCACGGGAACGGGCGACAATCAACGCCCGAGTTTACCATGATGCAACTGGAGGCAGCGAAAAACAGCGACTCCTCTATAAAAAAACACGAGGAGTACCGACATCTCCCATCAGGGACAGTCATGCCCGTGGCTAAGGTAGACCTGACCGCCGCTGCCGAGGCGGGAGACTGACACCCCCTTCCGGTGGTGGGTAGACCTGAGAGACGGCACCGGGAGAATGACACCCGGTTCCGGTGGTGGGTAGACCTGAGAGAGGATACCGGGAGACTGACACCCCCTCCGGTGGTGGGTAGACCTGAGAGACGATACCGGGAGACCGACACCCCCTCCGGTAGTGGGTAGACCTGAGAGACGGCACCGGGAGACTGACACCCCCTTCCGATCGTGGGTAGACCTGAGAGACAATACCGGGAGACTGACACCCCCTCCGTTGGTGGGTAGACCTGAGAGACGGCACCGGGAGACTCGTCGTTGGGTAGACCTGAGAGACGGTACCGGGAGAATGACACCCGGTTCCGGTAGTGGGTAGACCTGAGAGACGGCACCGGGAGACTGACACCCGGTTCCGGTAGTGGGTAGACCTGAGAGACAATACCGGGAGACTGACACCCCCTCCGGTAGTGGGTAGACCTGAGAGACGGTACCGGGTGAATGACAACCGGTTCCGGTAGAGGGTAGACCTGAGAGACGGTACCGGAAGACTGACACCCGGTTCCGGTAGTGGGTAGACCTGAGAAACGGTACCGGGAGAACGACACACACTTCCGGTGGCGTTTAGACCTGGGAGACGGTACCGGAAGCGGCGGGTAAAACGGAGGACCCCCCCCGCGCGCTGCCAGGTCGAAAGAAAGAAAAGAGAAACTCCTATTAAGCTTTCTGGTCTGAAAGCCCGTCCTGGACTGAACGCACACACGGCCCCTCACACCGCGCCACCCCCCTCCACTCACAGGTAGCCCCACGAGCCCCTCCCATGCAATTTCGGGGTGCAGGGGCATTCACAAACATGGGAGCAGAGCAGGCCGAGCCGAGGCCTACCTCACTGCCAGCCCCTGCCGGGGCCTACTTTTAGTAGTTATAAATAAAGGGAAAGAAACTTCTAAAAGGCGTCCAGGGCTGAAAGCTCTGCCTGCTCTGAACCCCCACACCCGCACTTTCAGGATGCCCGACGAGCCGCTCCAGCGCACTTTAAGGCTCAGGAGCATTGCTAAAGGCAGGAGCAGAGCAGGCCGAGCCGAGGCCTACCTCACTGCCAGCCCCTGCCGGGGCCAACTTTTAGTAGTTATAAATAAAGGGAAAGAGACTCCTAGTAATCTTTCGGGGCTGAAAGCTCTGCCTGGCATGAACACACATACCCCCCCCACACACACACACACCCCCCTACACCACCACCCCACTCCCAGGTAGCCCCACGAGCCGCTCCGCTGCTCTTTGGTGTTGCAGGGTCATTGTCAGCCACAGGAGCAGAGCAGGCCTTTCTCACGGCCAGACTCTGCCGGGACCTACTTTCACAAGTGCTATGAAATAGAAAGCCTTTCTAATAAACTGCTTCAAAGAACTGGCGCCGGGGCCGACACCCACCCCCCCACCCCCCCCCCCACACACACACACGTCCCCCACATCACTCCCCCCCCCACTGCCATGTAGCCTCACAAGCCTCTCCGGGTAACTTTGAGGATCAGGGGCATTCCTAAAGGCAGGAGCAGAGCAGGCCGAGCCGAGGCCTACCTCACTGCCAGCCCCTGCCGGGGCCTACTTTTAGTAGTTATAAATAAAGGGAAAGAAACTCCCAAAAGGCCTCCAGGGCTGAAAGCTCTGCCTGCTCTGAACCCCCACATCCGCACTTTCAGGATGCCCGACGAGCCGCTCCAGCGCACTTTAAGTTTCAGGGGCATTCCAAAACGCAGAGGCAGAGCAGGCCGAGCCGAGGCCTACCTCACTGCCAGACCATGCCGGGGCCTACTTTTAGTAGTTATAAATAAAGGGAAAGAGACTCCTAGTAATCTTTCGGGGCTGAAAGCTCTGCCTGGCCTGAACACACATACCCCCCCCCCCCCACACACACACCCCCCTACACCACCCCACCACTCCCAGGTAGCCCCACGAGCCACTCCGCTGCGCTTTGGTGTTGCAGGGCCATTCTCAGCCACAGGAGCAGAGCAGGCCTTTCTCACGGCCAGACTCTGCCGGGACCTACTTTCACAAGTGCTATGAAATAGAAAGCCTTTCTAATAAACTGCTTCAAAGAACTGGCGCCGGGGCCGACACCCCCCCCCCCCCACACACACACACACACACATGTCCCCCACATCACTCCCCCCCCCACTGCCATGTAGCCTCACGAGCCTCTCCGGGTAACTTTGAGGTTCAGGGGCATTCCTAAAGGCAGGAGCAGAGCAGGCCGAGCCGAGGCCTACCTCACTGCCAGCCTCTGCTGGGGCCTACTTTTCGTATTTATTAATAAAGGGAAAGAAACTCCTAAAAGGCCTCCAGGGCTGAAAGCTCTGCCTGGTCCGAACCCCCACACCCGCACTTTCAGGATGCCCGACGAGCCGCTCCACCGCACTTTAAGGCTCAGGTGCATTCCTAAAGGCAGGAGCAGAGCAGGCCAAGCCGAGGCCTACCTAACTGCCAGACCATTCCGGGGCCTACTTTTAGTAGTTATAAATAAAGGGAAAGAAACTCCTAAAAGGCCTCCAGGGCTGAAAGCTCTGCCTGGCATGAACACACACACACACACCCCTACACCACCCCCCCACTCCTAGGTAGCCCCACAAGCCGCTCCGCTGCGCTCTGTGGTTGCAGGGCAATTCTCAGCCACAGGAGCAGAGCAGGCCTTTCTCATGTCCAGACTCTGCCGGGACCTACTTTCACAAGTGCTATGTAATAGAAATCCCTCCTAATAAACTGCTTCAAAGAACCGGCGCCGGGGCCGAAAGCTCTTCCTGGACTGAACACGTACCCACACACACACACACGTCCACCACATCACCCCCCCCCCCCACTGCCATGTAGCCTCACAAGCCTCTCCGGGTAACTTTGAGGTTCAGGGGCATTCCTAAACACGAGAGCCGAGCAGACCGAGCTGCGGCCTAACTGACTGCCTGCCAGTGCCGGGACCTACTTTCACAAGTGCTAACAAAATTAACCTCCTGATAAGCTCCTACACGAACCGGTGCCAGGGAGGAAAGCTCCGCCTGGACTGAACACACGGACACACACAGCCCCCACACAGACACCCCGCGCCATGCCCCCCGCTCCCAGGTATCGCCCCGAGCTTCTCCAGCTAACTCTGAGGTGAAGGGGCGTTCCTAAAGATGAGAGCTCTGCCAGGGTCTACTTTTGCAAGTGCTAGCAAAAAAAAAAAAAAAAAAAAAAAACCCCAAAAAAAAAAAACCCCTTAAAAAGCTCCTACAAAGCACCGGTGCTGGGGATGAAAGCTCCTCCTGGACCGAACAGCACCCCACCTCCACGCCCCCCCGCCCCCAAGCTTCTCCAGCGCACTTTACTGTTCAGGGTCATTCCTACAGAGCACAGCACAGCGAGCAGATGCCTACTTCACTGCCAGTTTTTTCCAGGGCCTCCTCTTAGAAGTGGAAAATAAAAAACTTAGCTGAGGAGGCTGAGGCATGTCGTGGTCCCGTGTGACAGCGCGGCGCGGCACCGCGCAACACGGCATGGCACTGCAGCGCACTGTATGGCACGTCACTGCACCGTAGCGTACGGTATGGTTGCGCAGCGCTCGGCGCAGCACGGCGCGGCAGCGGCCCGCACCGCGCGGCACGGCAGCGCTTGGCACGGGATGGGACGGCACGGCAGGGCACGGTACGGCACGGGTATGCCCCGCTGTCGCATTCGGACGCCACGTCTACCCCACCCCCTCTCGCGGCCGTACCTGGACGCCAGGTCTACCCGCGGACTCGGGACGCCAGGTCTACCCCACCCCCTCTCGCGGCCGTACCTGGACGCCAGGTCTACCTGCGGACTCGGGACGCCAGGTCTAGTCCAAAGTGCTAAAACCGGAGGCTCGCTTGTTAGTGGGTAGACCTGAGAGACAATACCGGGACACTGACACCAGGTTTCGTTAGAGGGTATACCTGAGAAACGGTACCGGGAGACGACACCCGCTTCCGGTAGTGTGTAGACATGAAAGACGGTACCGGGAGACCGACACACCCTTCCGTCGGTGGGAAGACCTGAGAGATGGTACCGGAGACGTCATTTGGTAGACCTGAGAGACGGTACCGTAAGACTGACACCCGGTTCCGGTAGTGGGTAGACCTGAGAGACGCTACCGGGAGACGGACACCCCCTTCCGATGGTGGGTAGACCTGAGAGACGCTACCGGGAGACTCGTCGTTGGGTAGACCTGAGAGACAGTACCTGGAGACTGACACCCGGTTCCGGTAGTGGGTAGACCTGAGAGACGATACTGGTAGACTGACGCCCCCTCCGGTAGTGGGTAGACCTGAGAGACGGCACCGGGAGAGTGACCACCCCTTCCGGTGGTGGGTAGACCTGAGAGACAATAACGGGAGACTCACCCCCTCCGGTTCTGGGTAGACCTGAGAGACGGTACCGTGAGACTGACACGCGGTTCCGGTAGTGGGTAGACCTGAGAGACGGTACCGGGAGACCGACACTCGCTTCCGGTGGTAGGTAGACCTGAGAGACGATACCGGGAGAACTACACACACTTCCGGTGGCGTTTAGACCTGGGAGACGGTACCGGAAGCCGCGTGTAAAACGGAGGACCCCCCCCCGCGCTGCCAGGTCGAAAGAAAGAAAAGAGAAACTCCTATTAAGCTTTCTGGTCTGAAAGCCCGTCCTGGAGTGAACGCACACACGGCCCCTCACACCGCGCCACCCCCCTCCACTCCCATGTAGCCCCACGAGCCCCTCCCGTGCAATTTCGGGGTGCAGGGGCATTCACAAACATGGGAGCAGAGCAGGCCGAGCCAACGCCTACCTCACTGCCAGCCTCTGCCGGGGCCTACTTTTAGAAGTTACAAATAAAGGGAAAGAAACTCCTAAAAGGCTTCCAGGGCTGAAAGCTCTGCCTGCTCTGAACCCCCACACCCGCACTGTCAGGATGCCCGACGAGCTGCTCCAGCCCACTTTAAGGTTCAGGGGCATTCCTAAAGGCGGGAGCAGAGCAGGCCAAGCCGAGGCCTACCTCACTGCCAGCCTCTGCCGGGGCCTACTTTTAGTAGTTATAAATAAAGGGAAAGAAACTCCAAAAAGTTTTCCGGGGCTGAAAGCTCTGCCTGCTCTGAACCCCCACACCCGCACTATCAGGATGCCCGACGAGCCGCTCCAGCGCACCTTAAGGTTCAGGGGCATTCCAAAACGCAGAGGCAGAGCAGGCCGAGCCGAGGCCTACCTCACTGCCAGCCCCTGCCGGGGCCAACTTTTAGTAGTTATAAATAAAGGGAAAGAGACTCCTAGTAATCTTTCGGGGCTGAAAGCTCTGCCTGGCATGAACACACATACCCCCCCCCCCACACACACACACCCCCCTACACCACCCCCCCACTCCCAGGTAGCCCCACGAGCCACTCCGCAGCGCTTTGGTGTTGAAGGGCCATTCTTAGCAACAGGAGCAGAGCAGGCCTTTCTCACGGCCAGACTCTGCCGGGACCTACTTTCACAAGTGCTATGAAATAGAAAGCCTTTCTAATAAACTGCTTCAAAGAACTGGCGCCGGGGCCGACACCACACACACACACACACACACACACACGTCCCCCACATCACTCCCCCCCCCAATGCCATGTAGCCTCACAAGCCTCTCCGGGTAACTTTCAGGTTCAGGTGCATTGCTAAAGTCAGGAGCAGAGCAGGCCGAGCCGAGGCCTACCTCACTGCCAGCCTCTGCTGGGGCCTACTTTTCGTATTTATTAATAAAGGGAAAGAAACTCCTAAAAGGCCTCCAGGGCTGAAAGCTCTGCCTGCTCTGAACCCCCACCCCCCCACTCCCAGGTAGCCCCACGAGCCACTCCGCTGCGCTTTGGTGTTGCAGGGCCATTCTCAGCCACAGGAGCAGAGCAGGTCTTTCTCACTGCCACACTCTGCCGGGACCTACTTTCACAAGTGCTAAGAAATAGAAAGCCCTCCTAATAAACTGCTACAAAGAACAGGTGCCGGGGCCGAAAGCTATTCCTGGACCGAACACGTACCCACACACACACACGTCCACCACATCACCCCCGCCCCCCACTGCCATGTAGCCTCACAAGCCACTCCGGGTAACTTTGAGGTTCAGGGGCATTCCTAAACATGAGAGCCGAGCAGACCGAGCTGCGGCCTGACTGCCTGCCTCTGCTGGGACCTACTTTCACAAATGCTAACAAAGTTAACCTCCTGATAAGCTCCTACACGAACCGGTGCCGGGGAGGACAGCTCCGCCTGGACTGAACACACGGACACACACAGCCCCCACACGGACACCCCGCGCCATGCCCCCCGCTCCCAGGTATCGCCCCGAGCTTCTCCAGCTAACTCTGAGGTGAAGGGGCATTCCAAAAGATGAGAGCTGAGCGGAGCAGGCCGGAAAGAGGCCTCTCTCACTGCCCGGCTCTGCCAGGGTCTACTTTTGCAAGTGCTAGCAAAAAAAAAAAAAAAAAACAAAAAAAACCCCTTAAAAAGCTCCTACAAAGCACCGGTGCTGGGGATGAAAGCTCCTCCTGGACCGAACAGCACCCCACCTCCACGCCCCCCCCGCCCCCAAGCTGCTCCAGCGCACTTTACTGTTCAGGGTCATTCCTACAGAGCACAGCACAGCGAGCAGATGCCTACTTCACTGCCAGTTCTATCCAGGGCCTCCTCTTAGAAGTGGAAAAAAAAAAAAATTAGCTGAGCAGGCTGAGGCACGTCGTGGTACCGTGTGACAGCGCAGCGCGGCACCGCGCAATGCGGCATGGCACCGCACCGCACCATACGGAATCGCAACACTCGGCGTTGCACCGCACCGCACCGCACTGTATGGCACGTCACTGCACCGTAGCGTACGGTATGGTTGCGCAGCGCTCGGCGCAGCACGGCGCGGCAGCGGCCCGCACCGCGCGGTACGGCAGCGCGTGGCACGGAATGGGACGGCACGGCAGGGCACGGTACGGCACGGCACCGTACGGCTCGCCTCGAGAGCTCCAGGAGACAGCGGGTATGCCCCGCTGTCGCATTCGGACGCCAGGTCTACCCCACCCCCCCTCGCGGCCGTAGCTGGACGCCAGGTCTACCCCACGGACGGGACGCCAGGTCTACTCCAAAGTGCTAAAACCGGAGGCACGCTTGTAAGTGGGTACACCTGAGAGACAATACCGGGACACTGACACCAGGTTCCGTTAGAGGGTATACCTGAGAAACGGTACCGGGAGACGACACCCGCTTCCGGTAGTGTGTAGACATGAAAGACGGTACCGGGAGACCGACACACCCTTCCGTCGGTGGGAAGACCTGAGAGATGGTACCGGAGACGTCATTTGGTAGACCTGAGAGACGGTACCGTAAGACTGACACCCGGTTCCGGTAGTGGGTAGACCTGAGAGACGCTACCGGGAGACGGACACCCCCTTCCGATGGTGGGTAGACCTGAGAGACGCTACCGGGAGACTCGTCGTTGGGTAGACCTGAGAGACAGTACCTGGAGACTGACACCCGGTTCCGGTAGTGGGTAGACCTGAGAGACGATACTGGTAGACTGACGCCCCCTCCGGTAGTGGGTAGACCTGAGAGACGGCACCGGGAGAGTGACCACCCCTTCCGGTGGTGGGTAGACCTGAGAGACAATAACGGGAGACTCACCCCCTCCGGTTCTGGGTAGACCTGAGAGACGGTACCGTGAGACTGACACGCGGTTCCGGTAGTGGGTAGACCTGAGAGACGGTACCGGGAGACCGACACTCGCTTCCGGTGGTAGGTAGACCTGAGAGACGATACCGGGAGAACGACACACACTTCCGGTGGCGTTTAGACCTGGGAGACGGTACCGGAAGCCGCGTGTAAAACGGAGGACCCCCCCCCGCGCTGCCAGGTCGAAAGAAAGAAAAGAGAAACTCCTATTAAGCTTTCTGGTCTGAAAGCCCGTCCTGGAGTGAACGCACACACGGCCCCTCACACCGCGCCACCCCCCTCCACTCCCATGTAGCCCCACGAGCCCCTCCCGTGCAATTTCGGGGTGCAGGGGCATTCACAAACATGGGAGCAGAGCAGGCCGAGCCAACGCCTACCTCACTGCCAGCCTCTGCCGGGGCCTACTTTTAGAAGTTACAAATAAAGGGAAAGAAACTCCTAAAAGGCTTCCAGGGCTGAAAGCTCTGCCTGCTCTGAACCCCCACACCCGCACTGTCAGGATGCCCGACGAGCTGCTCCAGCCCACTTTAAGGTTCAGGGGCATTCCTAAAGGCGGGAGCAGAGCAGGCCAAGCCGAGGCCTACCTCACTGCCAGCCTCTGCCGGGGCCTACTTTTAGTAGTTATAAATAAAGGGAAAGAAACTCCAAAAAGTTTTCCGGGGCTGAAAGCTCTGCCTGCTCTGAACCCCCACACCCGCACTATCAGGATGCCCGACGAGCCGCTCCAGCGCACCTTAAGGTTCAGGGGCATTCCAAAACGCAGAGGCAGAGCAGGCCGAGCCGAGGCCTACCTCACTGCCAGCCCCTGCCGGGGCCAACTTTTAGTAGTTATAAATAAAGGGAAAGAGACTCCTAGTAATCTTTTGGGGCTGAAAGCTCTGCCTGGCATGAACACACATACCCCCCCCCCACACACACACACCCCCCTACACCACCCCCCCACTCCCAGGTAGCCCCACGAGCCACTCCGCAGCGCTTTGGTGTTGAAGGGCCATTCTTAGCAACAGGAGCAGAGCAGGCCTTTCTCACGGCCAGACTCTGCCGGGACCTACTTTCACAAGTGCTATGAAATAGAAAGCCTTTCTAATAAACTGCTTCAAAGAACTGGCGCCGGGGCCGACACCACACACACACACACACACACACACACACGTCCCCCACATCACTCCCCCCCCCAATGCCATGTAGCCTCACAAGCCTCTCCGGGTAACTTTCAGGTTCAGGTGCATTGCTAAAGTCAGGAGCAGAGCAGGCCGAGCCGAGGCCTACCTCACTGCCAGCCTCTGCTGGGGCCTACTTTTCGTATTTATTAATAAAGGGAAAGAAACTCCTAAAAGGCCTCCAGGGCTGAAAGCTCTGCCTGCTCTGAACCCCCACACCCCACTCCCAGGTAGCCCCACGAGCCACTCCGCTGCGCTTTGGTGTTGCAGGGCCATTCTCAGCCACAGGAGCAGAGCAGGTCTTTCTCACTGCCACACTCTGCCGGGACCTACTTTCACAAGTGCTAAGAAATAGAAAGCCCTCCTAATAAACTGCTACAAAGAACAGGTGCCGGGGCCGAAAGCTATTCCTGGACCGAACACGTACCCACACACACACACGTCCACCACATCACCCCCGCCCCCCACTGCCATGTAGCCTCACAAGCCACTCCGGGTAACTTTGAGGTTCAGGGGCATTCCTAAACATGAGAGCCGAGCAGACCGAGCTGCGGCCTGACTGCCTGCCTCTGCTGGGACCTACTTTCACAAATGCTAACAAAGTTAACCTCCTGATAAGCTCCTACACGAACCGGTGCCGGGGAGGACAGCTCCGCCTGGACTGAACACACGGACACACACAGCCCCCACACGGACACCCCGCGCCATGCCCCCCGCTCCCAGGTATCGCCCCGAGCTTCTCCAGCTAACTCTGAGGTGAAGGGGCATTCCAAAAGATGAGAGCTGAGCGGAGCAGGCCGGAAAGAGGCCTCTCTCACTGCCCGGCTCTGCCAGGGTCTACTTTTGCAAGTGCTAGCAAAAAAAAAAAAAAAAAAACAAAAAAAACCCCTTAAAAAGCTCCTACAAAGCACCGGTGCTGGGGATGAAAGCTCCTCCTGGACCGAACAGCACCCCACCTCCACGCCCCCCCGCCCCCAAGCTGCTCCAGCGCACTTTACTGTTCAGGGTCATTCCTACAGAGCACAGCACAGCGAGCAGATGCCTACTTCACTGCCAGTTCTATCCAGGGCCTCCTCTTAGAAGTGGAAAAAAAAAAAAATTAGCTGAGCAGGCTGAGGCACGTCGTGGTACCGTGTGACAGCGCAGCGCGGCACCGCGCAATGCGGCATGGCACCGCACCGCACCATACGGAATCGCAACACTCGGCGTTGCACCGCACCGCACCGCACTGTATGGCACGTCACTGCACCGTAGCGTACGGTATGGTTGCGCAGCGCTCGGCGCAGCACGGCGCGGCAGCGGCCCGCACCGCGCGGTACGGCAGCGCGTGGCACGGAATGGGACGGCACGGCAGGGCACGGTACGGCACGGCACCGTACGGCTCGCCTCGAGAGCTCCAGGAGACAGCGGGTATGCCCCGCTGTCGCATTCGGACGCCAGGTCTACCCCACCCCCCCTCGCGGCCGTAGCTGGACGCCAGGTCTACCCCACGGACGGGACGCCAGGTCTACTCCAAAGTGCTAAAACCGGAGGCACGCTTGTAAGTGGGTACACCTGAGAGACAATACCGGGACACTGACACCAGGTTCCGTTAGAGGGTATACCTGAGAAACGGTACCGGGAGACGACACCCACTTCTGGTAGTGTGTAGACATGAAAGACGGTACCGGGAGACCGACACACCCTTCCGTTGGTGGGTAGACCTGAGAGATGGTACCGGGAGACGTCATTTGGTAGACCTGAGAGACGGTACCGGGACAATGAAACCCGGTTCCGTTAGACGGTATACATGAGAAAAAGTACCGGGAGACGACACCCGCTTGCGGTAGCGGGTAGACCTGAGAGACGGTACCGGGAGACCGACACCCGGTTCCGGTAGTGGGTAGACCTGAGAGACGGTACCGGGAGACGACACCCGCTTCCGGTGGTGGGTAGACCTGAGAGACGGTACCGGGAGACCACCACCTGGTTCCGGTAGTGGGTAGACCTGAGAGACGGTATCGGAAGCGGCGGATAAAACGGAGGACCCCACCCCGCGCGCTGCCAGGTCGAAAGAAAGAAAAGAGAAACTCCTATTAAGCTTTCTGGTCTGAAAGCCCGTCCTGGACTGAACGCAAACACGACCCCTCACACCGCACCACCCCCCTCCAATCCCAGGTAGCCCCACGAGCCCCTTCCGTGCAATTTCAGGGTGCAGGGGCATTCACAAACATGGGAGCAGAGCAGGCCGAGCCAACGCCTACCTCACTGCCAGCCTCTGCCGGGGCCTACTTTTAGAAGTTAAAAATAAAGGGAAAGAAACTCCTAAAAGGCTTCCAGGGCTGAAAGCTCTGCCTGCTCTGAACCCCCACACCCGCACTTTCAGGATGCCAGACGAGCCGCTCCAGGGCACTTTAAGGCTCAGGGGCATTCTTAAACAGAGGAGCAGAGCAGACCGAGCAGAGGCCTACCTCACTGCCAGCCTCTGCCGGGGCCTACTTTTAGTATTTATTAATAAAGGGAAAGAAAGTCCTAAAAGGCTTCCAGGGCTGAAAGCTCTGCCTGCTCTGAACCCTTACACTCGCACTATCAGGATGCCAGACGAGCCACTCCAGCGCACTTTATGGTTCAGGGGCATTGCTAAAGACAGGAGCAGAGCAGGCAGAGCCGAGGCCTACCTCACTGCCAGCCTCTGCCGGGGCCTACTTTTAGTAGTTATAAATAAAGGGAAAGAAAGTCCTAAAAGGCCTCCAGGCCTGAAAGCTCTGCCTGCCCTGAACCCCCACACCCGCACTGTCAGGATGCCACATGAGCCGCTCCAGGGCACTTTAAGGCTCAGGGGCATTCTTAAACAGAGGAGCAGAGCAGGCAGAGCCGAGGCCTACCTCACTGCCAGCCTCTGCCGGGGCCTACTTTTAGAAGTTAAAAATAAAGGGAAAGAAACTCCTAAAAGGCTTCCAGGGCTGAAAGCTCTGCCTGCTCTGAACCCCCACACCCGCACTTTCAGGATGCCAGACGAGCCGCTCCAGGGCACTTTAAGGCTCAGGGGCATTCTTAAACAGAGGAGCAGAGCAGACCGAGCAGAGGCCTACCTCACTGCCAGCCTCTGCCGGGGCCTACTTTTAGTATTTATTAATAAAGGGAAAGAAAGTCCTAAAAGGCTTCCAGGGCTGAAAGCTCTGCCTGCTCTGAACCCTTACACTCGCACTATCAGGATGCCAGACGAGCCACTCCAGCGCACTTTATGGTTCAGGGGCATTGCTAAAGACAGGAGCAGAGCAGGCAGAGCCGAGGCCTACCTCACTGCCAGCCTCTGCCGGGGCCTACTTTTAGTAGTTATAAATAAAGGGAAAGAAAGTCCTAAAAGGCCTCCAGGCCTGAAAGCTCTGCCTGCCCTGAACCCCCACACCCGCACTGTCAGGATGCCACATGAGCCGCTCCAGGGCACTTTAAGGCTCAGGGGCATTCTTAAACAGAGGAGCAGAGCAGGCAGAGCCGAGGCCTACCTCACTGCCAGCCTCTGCCGGGGCCTACTTTTAGTAGTTATAAATAAAGGGAAAGAAACTCCTAAAAGGCCTCCAGGCCTGAAAGCTCTGCCTGCTCTGAACCCCCACACCCGCACTGTCAGGATACCCGACGAGCCGCTCCACCGCACTTTAAGGCTCAGGAGCATTGCTAAAGGCAGGAGCAGAGCAGGCCGAGCCGAGGCCTACCTCACTGCCAGACCATGCCGGGGCCTACTTTTAGTAGTTATAAATAAAGGGAAAGAGACTCCTAGTAATCTTTCGGGGCTGAAAGCTCTGCCTGGCATGAACACACACACCTCCCCCACACACACACCCTCCCCCCTACACCACCCCCCCACTCCCAGGTAGCCCCACGAGCCGCTCCGCTGCGCGTTGGTGTTGCAGGGCCATTCTCAGCCACAGGAGCAGAGCAGGCCTTTCTCACGGCCAGACTCTGCCGGGACCTACTTTCAGAAGTGCTATGAAAGAGAAAGCCTTCCTAATAAACTGCTTCAAAGAACTGGCTCCGGGGCCAAAACCCCCCCCCCCCACCCCCCACACACACGTCCCCCACATCAATCCCCCTCCCACTGCCATGTAGCCTCACAAGCCTCTCCGGGTAACTTTGAGGTTCAGGGGCATTCCTAAAGGCAGGAGCAGAGCAGGCCGAGCCGAGGCCTACCTCACTGCCAGCCTCTACCGGGGCCTACTTTTAGAAGATATAAATAAAGTGAAAGAAACTCCTAAAAGGCCTCCAGGGCTGAAAGCTCTGCCTGCTCTGAACCCCCACACCCGCATTTTCAGGATGCCCGACGAGCCGCTCCAGCGCACTTTAAGGTTCAGGGGCATTCCTAAAGGCAGGAGCAAGGCAGGCCGAGCCAAGGCCTACCTCACTGCCACACCATGCCGGGGCCTACTTTTAGTAGTTATTAATAAAGGTAATGTATCTCCTAAAAGGCCTCCAGGGCTGAAAGCTCTGCCTGCTCTGAACCCCCACCCCACCCCTGAATGTTCAGGATGCCCGACAAACCGCTCCACCGCCCTTTAAGGTTCAGGGGCATTCCTAAAGGCAGGAGCAGAGCAGGCCGAGCCGAGGCCTACCTCACTGCCAGACTCTGTTGGGACCTACTTTCATAAGTGCTAACAAAACAATCCCCATAATAAACTCTTACATGAACCCATGCCGGGGCTGAAAGCTCTGCATGGACTGAAAACAAGCCCCACACACACATAGACACCGACTACACATACCCCCCCCACCTCCCAGGTAGCCTCACGAGCAGATCCTGCTATACTCTCGGGTTCAGGGGCATCCCTAAACAGGAGAGCAGAGCAGGCCGAGCAGAAGCTTACCTCAATGCCAGACCATGCCCGAACCTTCTTTCACAAGGGCTAACAAAAAGAAACCCCTCCTAAGAAGCTGCTACAAAGAACCCGTGCCGCGGCTGAAAGCTCTTCCTGGACTGAACAGACAACCACCCTCCACACACACCCTGCACACCACCACCCCCAAATACTGAGTAGCCACAAGAGCTGCTCTGCTGCACTTTAGGGGTGCAGGGGTATTCTCAGCCACAGGAACAGAGCAGGCCAAGCAGAGGCCTACGTCACTGCCAGACTCTGCTGGGACCTACTTTCACAAGTGCTAACAAAACAATCCCCATAATAAGCTCCTACATGAACCCATGTCGGGGCTGAAAGCTCTGCCTGGTCTGAACACACACACCCCCCTAACAGACACACACCGTCCACACACAAACACCCACCCCACTATTGAGTAGCTTCACAGGTACCTCCAGCTAACTTTTCGGTTCAGGGGCATTCCTAAACAGGAGAGCAGAGCAGGCCGAGCACAGCCCTACCTCACTGACAGACTCTACCTAGTCCTACTTTTAGAAGTGTTAAAAGAAAGAAAAAAGAAACTCCTACTAAGCTTTCGGGTCTGAAAGCTGTGCCTGGACTGAACACACAAACCCCCCATCCCACACACACACACATCATCTACACAGATCCCCTCCACACTCCCGGGTAGCCTCACGAGCAGCTCCAGCTAACTTTGGGCTTCGGAGGCATTCCGAAGCAGGAGAGCAGAGCAGGCTGAGCAGGGGCCTACCTCACTGCCAGACCATGCCGGGACCTATTTTCGCAAGTGCTAACAAAAAGAAACCCCCCTAAGAAGCTGCTACAAAAATCCGGTGCCAGGGCTGAAAGCTCTTCCTGGACCGTACACACACCAACCACCAACACTCCCAGGTAGCCCTACATGCCGCTCCGCTGCACATTGGGGGTGCAGGGGCATTGTCATCCTCAGGAGCAAAGAAGGCCGAGCAGAATCCTACCCCACTTCCAGACCATGCCGGGACCTACTTTCACAAGTTCTAAGAAAATAAACCCCCCTAATAAGCTCCTACATGAACCCATGCCAGGGCTAAAAGCTCTACCTGGACTGAACACTCTCTCCCACCAAAAACACACACACCGTCCACACACCACACAAACCCCCGTAATCCCGGGTAGCCTCACGGGCAGCTGCGGATAATAGGGGCATTCCTAAACAGGAGAGCAGAGCAGGCCAAGCAGAGGCCTACCTCACTGCCAGCCTCTGCCGGGGCCTACTTTTATAACTGGTAAAAGAAAGAAAAAAGAAACTCCTATGAAGCTTTTGGGGCTGAAATCTCTGCCTGGACTGAGCACACACACACAGCCCCTCACCCCCGACCACCCCCCCACACCCAGTAACACCCACGAGCCGCTCTGGTGCAATTTGGGGGTGCAGGGGCATTCTCAGACACCGGAACAGAGCAGGCCAAGCAGAGGCCTACCTCACTGCCAGACTCTGTTGGGACCAACTTTCACAAGTGCTAAAAAAACAATCCCCCTAATGAACTCTTACATGAACCCATGCCGGGGCTGAAAGCTCTGCATGGACTGAACACAACCCCCACACACACACAGACACCGACTACAAATACCCCTGCACCTCCCGGGTAGCCTCACAAGCAGCTCCAGCTATACTCTGGGGTTCAGGGGCATCCCTAATCAGGAGAGTAGAGCAGGCCGAGCAGAAGCCTACCTCACTGCCAGACTCTGTTGGGACCTACTTTCACAAGTGCTAACTGTCACCAACGTTTGCTGATTCTTCTCCTGGGAAACTCACAAACATGGTCATTGTAAAATTTGTTTGATTAATCTCGAAAGGGTCTCCTTGAGAACCTTTACGCTCGCATAAGCTTAAACCAATGTGATTGTACTTGCGAATCTTTAGATCTTAGTATCTCCATGCTTGCGTTAACTTAGATAAATGTGAAACCTACCCTAAGAGATTTTTTCGTAAGAAACTTTATGCTTGTATTGGTATGATCAAACAAACCCGAAAGAAACACCTGGAGCATAACACCTGACCACAATGGCAGCAGGGAGGCCCTCCGAAACTAACCACAAGACGCATCAGCGGACTGAAACAAAAACCCCAGTTAATGATTGGATCAGAAGATGATGAAAATTTGTTTGTCACTGAGTATAAATATCTGTAGCCCACCTCTCTTGGCGCGGTGTGGTGACACTTAGGTCCCTGCCCGCCCGGTGCTGCTGTTTCTTTCTCTCTGAATAAATTGCTGCTTATTACACTCCCGGGGTGAGTGTCCTTTTCGCCGATAACACTAACAAAACAATCCCCATAATAAGCTCCTACATGAACCCATGCCGGGGCTGAAAGCTCTGCCTCGTCTGAACACACACCCCCCCCTAACAGACACACCGTCCACACACAAACACACCCCCACTATCGGGTAGCTTCACAGGTACCTCCAGCTAACTTTTCGGTTTGGGGGCATTCCTAAACAGGAGAGCAGAGCAGGCCGAGCACAGCCCTACCTCACTGACAGACTCTACCTAGTCCTACTTTTAGAAGTGTTAAAAGAAAAAAAAAAGAAACTCCTACTAAGCTTTCGGGGCTGAAAGCTGTGCCTGGACTGAACACACAAAACCCCCCTCCCACACACACACACATCATCTACACAGATCCCCTCCACACTCCCAGGTAGCCTCACGAGCAGCTCCAGCTAACTTTGGGGTTTTGAGGCATACCTAAACAGGAGAGCAGAGCAGGCTGAGCAGGGGCCTACCTCACTGCCAGACCATGCCGGGACCTATTTTCGCAAGTGCTAACAAAAAGAAACCCCCCTAAGAAGCTGCTGCAAAAATCCGGTGCCAGGGCTGAAAGCTCTTCCTGGACCGTACACACACCAACCACCAACACTCCCAGGTAGCCCTACATGCCGCTCCGCCGCACATTGGGGGTGCAGGGGCATTGTCATCCTCAGGAGCAAAGAAGGCCGAGCAGAATCCTACCCCACTTCCAGACCATGCCGGGACCTACTTTCACAAGTGCTAAGAAAATAAACCCCCCTAATAAGCTCCTACATGAACCCATGCCAGGGCTAAAAGCTCTACCTGGACTGAACACTCTCTCCCGCCAAAAACACATACACCGTCCACACACCACACAAACCCCCGTAATCCCGGGTAGCCTCACGGGCAGCTGCGGATAACAGGGGCATTCCTAAACAGGAGAGCAGAGCAGGCCGAGCAGAGGCCTACCTCACTGACAGACTCTACCTAGTCCTACTTTTAGAAGTGTTAAAAGAAAGAAAAAAGAAACTCCTACTAAGCTTTCGGGGCTGAAAGCTGTGCCTGGACTGAACACACAAACCCCCCATCCCACACACACACACATCATCTATATATATCCCCTCCCCACTCCCGGGTAGCCTCATGAGCAGCTCCAGCTAACTTTGGGGTTTTGAGGCATTCCTAAACAGGAGAGCAGAGCAGGCTGAGCAGGGGCCTACCTCACTGCCAGACCATGCCGGGACCTATTTTCGCAAGTGCTAACAAAAAGAAACCCCCCTAAGAAGCTGCTACAAAGATCCGGTGCCAGGGCTGAAAGCTCTTCCTGGACCGTGCACACACCAACCACCATCACTCCCAGGTAGCCCTACATGCCGCTCCGCTGCACATTGGGGGTGCAGGGGCATTGTCATCCTCAGGAGCAAAGAAGGCCGAGCAGAATCCTACCCCACTTCCAGACCATGCCGGGACCTACTTTCACAAGTGCTAAGAAAATAAACCCCCCTAATAAGCTCCTGCATGAACCCATGCCAGGGCTAAAAGCTCTACCTGGACTGAACACCCCCTCCCACCAAAAACACACACATTGTCTACACACCACACAAACCCCCGTAATCCCGGGTAGCCTCACGAGCAGCTGCGGATAACAGGGGCATTCCTAAACAGGAGAGCAGAGCAGGCCGAGCAGAGGCCTACCTCACTGCCAGCCTCTGCCGGGGCCTACATTTAGTAGATATAAATAAAGGGAAAGAAACTCCTAAAAGGCTTCCAAGGCTGAAAGCTCTGCCTGCTCTGAACCCCCACACCCGCACTGTCAGGATGCCAGACGAGCCGCTCCAGCGCACTTTAAGGTTCAGGGGCATTCCTAACGGCAGGAGCAGAACAGGCCGAGCCGAGGCCTACCTCACTGCCAGACTCTGCCGTGGCCTACTTTTAGTAGTTATAAATAAAGGGAAAGAAACTCCTAAAACGCCTCCAGGGCTGACAGCTCTGCCTGCTCTGAACCCCCACACCCGCACTTTCAGGATGCCCGACGAGCCGCTCCAGCGCACTTTAAGGTTCAGGGGCATTCCTGATAGCATTCCTGATGTACTGATAGCAGTTAGTACTATTATGATCCTCCTCATGATTGTGACTGCTTTCCTTTGCTGTTATAATTGTGAACGCTAATAAAGTTTAGTTTTGTTCAATTAATCAGGAGTTTCTCTCTATAAATCTATTAGAGAAAAGCGGGAAAAAAAGGGGGGGGGGGAAGCTGCTACACCACGTGACTGATAACACGTAAAGTAAAAGTTTGCCTCCCCTTTATCTTATGTGCTATTTGTTACATTCTAAATTCCCTACAAAGGATTTCTGATGAGACAGCCTTAGTCCTCCACAAAATACAATAACCCTTTTCAGTTTGCAAAAGCAACATTTCTCAGCATTTTCCACAATTTCCCCCCCTTCTTTTCTTTACACTCACTGTTGTCTTTTGCATCTTTCTTCAAACCTGGTCAGCATTGTTTCACATTCTCTTTCCTGAGATTCTCTACTATCTGTTTCTTGTCCTTCCAGGAGAAGCATATTATAAGGTGGTGGTTCCAGAGGCATCTTCTTACTTATTGCAGTTTCTAGTAATCTCTGTATTAGACCCCTAACACAAGGGATTATACAACACCCTACGGCTACTAACATCCCTACTACCACTATCAGAGAAGTGAGAATTGATACCACCATTCCCTTCCATTTTCCAAACCGAGATTCCAACCACACAGTAAGAGTAGCATCTATTCCTGAATTTTCTGCTAGTTCATCGGCCAAAGTGGTGAGGCCTTGTAAAGCTCTGGTAATTGTTCCATCAGGAGCAGTATTATTTGGTATAAATGTGCAACACTGTCCTCCTAACATAACACATACTCCTCCTTTCTCTGCTAACATCATATCTAGGACCATTTGATTTTCCCAGGTCATTGTACTGTTGGCATCCAATTGTTCTGATACTCCTTTAACAGCATCCCTTGTATAATTTATAAATCTTTGTTGATTATAGTAGATACAATTGATCCAATCTACATTTTTGTTTATTGTGACCCACCAAAAAAAAGAAATGATTCAAAACCCGCAGTAACTTGCTTCCTAGCTTTAAATTCATCAGGAACCCCTTGAGGAACTCCAATTGAGTTATATACTGTCATCAAAGGAGGTTCCCAATATGCTTCTTTTGGCCCTGATCTCTTTTTCCCTAGAAGCCTTTTCCTCTTGGAATGCCAGGGTGAATGGGATGGCCAATTGTACAATAGCACAAGTGCCTTCCCAATTGGACGGAAGAATATTCCTCAGAACTCTTCCTCCACAATACCACCACAGGTCAGCTCTCGCAACCTGCAATGACGAATAGTTCCCACCTTTAACATTTGTCACATTCACCGTTCTCTTGCATCCTGAGAACTCCCCTAAAAATTGTGTAGCCACTCCACCCTGTCGTGAGAGACAAGCCGTGTGGTTTCCAACTACACCTGTGGCAACAGGGGGGTTTGAATGTCCTTCTTCAGCAAGGCTGGGAACAGAAGCGAAAGTGTTTTACAGGTATCATTTCCCCAGGTTTGTTTTTTTTTTTTTTTTCTCCTGATTCAGTGCAATAATGCACTCCATTCTGGTGTGATCATTGGACCATCCTAGAGGAAAAGGTACAACCTGTGGTTTAGGTCGCCCTGAGGCACATGCATAGCAATCACTCTTGTTTAAACTTTTCACAGTATATTTTACCCATTCCACCCAGGCATTCGTGTCTCCATATCCTGTTTCTACTTCAAATGTCTGTCTCAAATCCTCAATTCTAACTACTTTTACTATTGTAGGATCATTGACAAATCCTCCTACCTCTGTCCTAGGTTTCTGTGTACTTTTCCACTCTTCTTCCTTGTTTGAGGCTCTATTTTCAGATTTTTCTACCGTTATTGTGAATTGCCCTAATGGATCTCTTCCCGTGACCTCTATCCCTAGCCCATTAGGCTCCAGTGACAGTACTATTAGCATCACGGATAGTAACTATTATAAGATTACATGCTTTTTCTTTGCAATTGTGGGTAGTGTGTCCTTTTGAGACTGTAATCATCTGTTTTAGGGGTTTCCAATACCAACTTTCTTGATTCACATTTGATGTCCATCCATTAACCCAAGTCGTCCATCAAACATTGCTCCAAGAAGGGCAAGGAGGACCCTGCCTATGGAGTGTCCAACCTTGTACTGGTTCAGGACACATGTACTTCTCTGCATGGCTTAGTGCCCTTCGGTTTTTTTTTTAGACTCCCACAATTCCAAATCTGGCAAGCATCAAATATGATGCTCTGTAACCCGTTCCCTTCTGGAATGCTGAATTCTAAGTTCATTTGATTATGACCCAGCACTCTTATTTTCATTATAGTGAGGTATAAACACCATATTAACATTATTCTAAACATTTTCAACCATTTCCTCCCTCCCCAACACAATAAGTAAATACTGGTGTAATAAGAAAAAAAAAATTAAACAGAATCTCTACTATAAAAAGATTATTTCAAATAGTCTTTAAATTACTGTTTCTTCAGTTTGATGAGCAGAGGATTCTCGGTGGGCTGTATACACCAACGTTCGTCCTCAGAGGAGTGTTCCACCGGTCCTTTGAGTCGGGTGTAATGAGTCCACCCCTTCTCAGCAGTTCTCACGGCAGTTTCGGTTGTCAGTAGAACCTGGAAAAGGCCTTCCCATTCAGGCTGCAGTTTGGATTCCTTCCATGACTTAATTAGAACCCATTCCAGGTTGGATAGTATGGACTGCAAATTCCAATGGTGGGGTTTCTGCAAGGAGTCCTTTACTCCTGAGAAAGGATAAAGAAGAGGATATCCCCAGTATATAGTTCTTAAGAAAAGTGTCTTTGGTTTCAAACCTTGGGATTTTTCCCATTTCACCCATATAAGGCAAGCCAAACAACATTTCATAGGGAGATACACCTAAGCCTTTCCTAGGTGCAGTTCGAATTCTCAGTAAGGCAATGGGCAAGCATTTGATCCAAGGTAATTTGGTTTCTAAAATTAACTTTGATAATTGTTTTTTTAGGGTTTGATTCATTCGTTCAAGCCTACCAGAGGAGGGTGGATGCCAGGGAGTATGAAAGTCCCAGGATATCCCTAATCCTCCCATAGTCCCTTGAAGCACCCCGGATGTAAAATGACTCCCTTGGTCTGAATTGACATTTTCAATTATTCCATACCTAGGAATGATCTGTTCTAGAAGGATTTTAATTACCCCTGCAGCTGTGGCTGAAGCCATTGGATATGCTTCTACCCATCCTGTTAGATGGTCAACCAATACCAGAAGATATTTCAACTTCCCATGGGTGGCAATTCCGTGAAGTCTACTTGGATACTTTGAAAAGGTCTTAAACCGGGTTCTTTTCCTCCTTGAGGCTGTTCCTTGAGAACCTTTTTTATTTATCTTTTTACAAACAATGCACCTTTCACAGATTTGTTTAGCTATACTATAGATTCCTATGCATCCATACTTTCTTAGGATCAGGTCACACATTGCTTGTACCCCCCAATGACTCCCTTGATGTAAAATGGCCATTATTTCCCTCATGATTTGTTTGTTTAGCATTTCTCGTCCACCTGGGAGAATCCACCTCCCTTCTTCTGTTTCAATAGCTCCCAATTCTTT
This sequence comes from Porphyrio hochstetteri, assembly GCA_020800305.1. Classification (NCBI taxonomy): domain Eukaryota; kingdom Metazoa; phylum Chordata; class Aves; order Gruiformes; family Rallidae; genus Porphyrio; species Porphyrio hochstetteri. The sequence goes on from CM036929.1 coordinate 8,258,045, forward strand.
CAGTTCCTTTTTCTCTCCAGTGAAAACTGGAACTCCCTTTGGTTCAGATATACAAGGAGTAAGATTATACATCTTAACAAATTCAGGCCCTAAGGCAGCTTTTCTTGTTACCTCATCTGCCAGTCGGTTCCCTCTAGCTTCCAAGGAGTTCCCTTTCTGATGTCCATTTACACGGACTATTGCAATTTCTCTGGGTAGGAGTAAATTCTTCAAAACCTGGTTCACCAGTTCCCCATGTACCAATTCCTTTCCTTTGCTGTTAATTAACCCTCTTTCATCCCATATTTTCCCAAATGTTTGAGCTACCCCAAAAGAATACCTTGAGTCAGTATAAATCGTCCCTTCTGTCCTATTTAACAATTGTAATGCTTGATTTAAAACATATAATTTGCATGTCTGGGCAGACCATTTGTTAGGTAATCTTCCTGATTCTTTTACACTTTGATTTTCCTCATCAGTAATTCCATTGCTTGCCTCCCCACTCCTGAGTTAACACCCCAGGGCTGTTCCCTAGGTGCTTTTCTCACTCCTTCTTCCCCTATTTCCCTTCTAACGAGGTTCCACCCTTTTGACCTTCTCCCACTGCTGCTTCGAAGACCCTGGCCCTTGTTTAAATACCACCCTGTTGTGCCAGGATTCTTGTCCTGCCCCTCCTCATACCTTCCTTCCGTGCTTCCAACACCTCCAGTCTCCTCTCTTGCCAGTCCTCCAATATTTCCCACAAGGTTGTTACCCCTAATTCCCAGACACAAAATAGAGTGATGCACACAGGACACTGACACTCGTACCTAAAGTGGCAGCTGTGTGCTAGATGACAGGTTAAGCACTTAAACTTTACCCAGGCTCTGTGTCTTAAGTTTGGGTAATGCTTGAGACAGGGGGTTTGTTTTCTTGAGGTATACAAACCATAAGATAATGCAGAATAGCTTCTGCTGGATGCTGTGTAATCCCGATCCTCCCGTTTGAGGTGGGGTCACCCTCCCTCTGACTTTTGTTCCCCAGAAGGGGGGGTTTGTTTTTACTATAATTTGAAACCACCAGTTTAGCTTTTCCACCTCTAATATTCTTTCTAGTTTGCAAATCACAAAACAGTATTTTTCCAGTAATACTAACGAGAATTATACGGGTTTTTCCTTCTCTAATACATTCTCAGTTCAAAACTGATTACACCAAACAAAACAAACCATAAATATCTAGTGGGTATTTTTCTTTCTCTCTCAAACAGATATGCTGCAGCTCAGCCACTCACCACTCACACTAGAGTTAAGTCGTTTCACTCACACAAACAGTTTGTCAAATCCAAATCAATTTTCAAAACACAGTTCCTTGTAACAATATCCAAAGTCGATACCAATAAATCAGTGTCACCAGAGCAGCAACTCCCCCCGGGAATCAAACCCGTCTCCTGTGTCACAGGCAGGAGCTCTCCCACTCAGTTGCTCTCACACTCACCACACCGAATGCAAATGATGGTTTACACGGAAAGGTTTCACAGACAGTTTAAATCTGTCATACGCTTCGTCCGTCTCCGGCCGGTCTCCTCGCGGAGATTCGGAACCGCGGGTTGGGACTCTGCACTCGCTTCGCAGTCAGACTGCATCTCATTCTCACACACACACACAAATCCTTAGATCCGTATACAGCACTCAGAAAACCTCACACAAATATCTTATACAACACACGGTACCGGGCACCAAAAACTTATTGTACGCACAAAGCGTACCAATGGTTATGAAAATCCCAGTTCTAACCACAACGCTGTCATTTCAATTCCCATGGGCTGCAGATAAATGATAGCTATCCCACATTGCTAATGCTACCCCAAATAGCGCGAAGCCCACACCACACAAGGGTCTCACGTACCGCATTCGAATCCTCTCGTGGGGCGAGCGCCAATGTTCTTTACCGTGCGTAGGACGTCTCCTCACGACTTACAGGTATCCCCAGAGTGACATGTCTTTCCATCCTCCCGAAGGGACTGTATGGAGAAAGGTTCCCAGGGGTTCTCCTAACCCCTAAAGCCGGCTATTTTCCATTCGGTACCAGGGAGACTTACCCAAGTCTCCCCGAATGTCCTGACCATGAACACCAACACGAGCAGCTGGATCTGGTCGTGAAGCTACCCGGGAGGTGAGGTGGGTATCTGCAGACAGTGTGTGTGTTGTGGTGTTGTGTTCAGTTCAGGCAGAGCTTTCAGCTCCGGCAACGGATCATGTAGGAGCTCATTAGGGGGATTGTTTTTTTAGCCCTTGTGAAAGTAGGTCGAACAGAGTCTGGCAGTGAGGTAGGCCTCTACTCGGACTGCTCTGCTCTCCTGTTTAGGAATGCCCCTGAACCCCAAAGTTAGCTGGAGCTGCTCGTGAGGCTACCCGGGAGTGTGGAGGGGGTATGTGTAGATGGTGTGTGTGTGGGTGGGGGGGGTGTTGTGTGTTCAGTCCAGGCAGAGCTTTCAGCCCCAAAAGCTTAATAGGAGTTTCTTCTTTCTTTCTTTTCACACTTCTAAAAGTAGGACCAGGCAGAGTGAGGTAGGGTCCTGCTCTGCCTGTTCTGCTCTCCTGTTTAGGAATGCCCCTGAACCCCAAAGTTAGCTGGAGCTGCTCGTGAGGCTGCCCGGCTGTGGGGGGGGTGGGGTGTGTGTGGACGGTGTGTATGTGTTGGGCGGGTGTTTGTGTTCAGTCCAGGCAGAGCTTTCAGCTCCGGCATGGGTTCATGTAGGAGCTTATTAGCGGGATTGTTTTGTTAGCACTTGTGAAAGTTTGTCCCAACAGAGTCTGGCAGTGAGGTAGGCCTCTGCTTGGCCTGCTCTGTTCCTGTGGCTGAGAATGCCCCTGCACCCCCAAATTGCACCAGAGAGGCTCGTGGGGCTACCTGGGTTCGGGGGGGTGGTCCGGGTTTATGGGCCGTGTGTGTATGCTCAGTCCAGGCTGAGCTTTCAACCCCGAAAGCTGAATAGCAGTTTCTTTTTTCTTTGTTTTACCAGTTGTAAAAGTAGGCCCTGGCAGAGGCTGGCAGTGAGGTAGTGCTCTGCTCGGCCTGCTCTGCTCTCCTGTTTAAAAATGACCCTGTTATCCGCAGCTGCTCGTGAGGCTACCCAGGAGTGTGGGATGGTGGTGTGGTGTTTGGATTGGGGGGGGGTGGGGTGTGTGTATGGCGGGGGCGGGTGTTCAGTCAAGGTAGAGCTTTCAGCCCTGGCATGGGTTCATGTAGGAGCTTACTAGGGGGGTTTATTTTGTTAGCACCTTTGAAAGTATGTCCCGGCATGGTCTGGAAGTGAGGTAGGCCTCTGCTTGGCCCCCTCTGTTCCTGAGGCTGAGAATGCCCCTACACCCCGAAAGTTCACCAGAGCGGCTCGTGGGGCTACCTGGGTGTGGGGGGGTGGTCCAGGGTGAGGGGCTGTGTGTGTGTGCTTAGTCCAGGCAGAGCTTTCTGCCCCGAAAACTTAATAGGAGGGGTTTTTTTCTTTCTTTTACCAGTTCTAAAATCAGGGCCTGGTAGAGGCTGACAGTGAGGTAGGCCTCTGCTCGGACTGCTCTGCTCTCCTGTTTAGGAATGACCCTGTTATCCGCAGCTGCTCGTGAGGCTACCCGGGATTTTGGGGGGTTGTGTGGTGAGTGGACGGTGTGTGTGTGTGTATGGCGGGGGGCGGGTGTTCAGTCAAGGTAGAGCTTTCATCCCTGGCATGTGTTCATGTAGGAGCTTATTAGGGGGGTTTATTTTGTTATCACCTTGGAAAGTATGTCCCGGCATGGTCTGGAAGTGAGGTAGGCCTCTGCTTGGCCCCCTCTGCTCCTGAGGCTGAGAATGCCCCTGCACCCCGAAAGTGCAGCGGAGCGGTACGTGGGGCTACCTGGGACTGGTGGTAGTTGGTGTGTGTGCACGGTCCAGGAAGAGCTTTCAGCCCCGGCACCGGATCTTTGTAGCAGCTCCTTAGGGGGGTTTCTTTTTGTTAGCACTTGTGAAAATAGGTCCCGGCATGGTCTGGCAGTGAGGTAGGCCCCTGCTCTGCCTGTTCTGCTCTCCTGTTTAGGAATGCCCCTGAACCCCAAAGTTAGCTGGAGCTGCTCGTGAGGCTACCCGGGAGTGTGGAGGGGGTATGTGTAGATGGTGTGTGTGTGGGTGGGGGGGGTGTTGTGTGTTCAGTCCAGGCAGAGCTTTCAGCCCCAAAAGCTTAATAGGAGTTTCTTCTTTCTTTCTTTTCACACTTCTAAAAGTAGGACCAGGCAGAGTGAGGTAGGGTCCTGCTCTGCCTGTTCTGCTCTCCTGTTTAGGAATGCCCCTGAACCCCAAAGTTAGCTGGAGCTGCTCGTGAGGCTGCCCGGCTGTGGGGGGGGTGGGGTGTGTGTGGACGGTGTGTATGTGTTGGGCGGGTGTTTGTGTTCAGTCCAGGCAGAGCTTTCAGCTCCAGCATGGGTTCATGTAGGAGCTTATTAGGGGGATTGTTTTGTTAGCACTTGTGAAAGTTTGTCCCAACAGAGTCTGGCAGTGAGGTAGGCCTCTGCTTGGCCTGCTCTGTTCCTGTGGCTGAGAATGCCCCTGCACCCCCAAATTGCACCAGAGAGGCTCGTGGGGCTACCTGGGTTCGGGGGGGTGGTCCGGGTTTATGGGCCGTGTGTGTATGCTCAGTCCAGGCTGAGCTTTCAACCCCGAAAGCTGAATAGCAGTTTCTTTTTTCTTTGTTTTACCAGTTGTAAAAGTAGGCCCTGGCAGAGGCTGGCAGTGAGGTAGTGCTCTGCTCGGCCTGCTCTGCTCTCCTGTTTAAAAATGACCCTGTTATCCGCAGCTGCTCGTGAGGCTACCCAGGAGTGTGGGATGGTGGTGTGGTGTTTGGATTGGGGGGGGGTGGGGTGTGTGTATGGCGGGGGCGGGTGTTCAGTCAAGGTAGAGCTTTCAGCCCTGGCATGGGTTCATGTAGGAGCTTACTAGGGGGGTTTATTTTGTTAGCACCTTTGAAAGTATGTCCCGGCATGGTCTGGAAGTGAGGTAGGCCTCTGCTTGGCCCCCTCTATTCCTGAGGCTGAGAATGCCCCTACACCCCGAAAGTTCACCAGAGCGGCTCGTGGGGCTGCCTGGGTGTGGGGGGGTGGTCCAGGGTGAGGGGCTGTGTGTGTGTGCTTAGTCCAGGCAGAGCTTTCTGCCCCGAAAGCTTAATAGGAGGGGTTTTTTTCTTTCTTTTACCAGTTCTAAAATCAGGGCCTGGTAGAGGCTGACAGTGAGGTAGGCCTCTGCTCGGACTGCTCTGCTCTCCTGTTTAGGAATGACCCTGTTATCCGCAGCTGCTCGTGAGGCTACCCGGGATTTTGGGGGGTTGTGTGGTGAGTGGACGGTGTGTGTGTGTGTATGGCGGGGGCGGGTGCTCAGTCAAGGTAGAGCTTTCAGCCCTGGCATGTGTTCATGTAGGAGCTTATTAGGGGGGTTTATTTTGTTATCACCTTGGAAAGTATGTCCCGGCATGGTCTGGAAGTGAGGTAGGCCTCTGCTTGGCCCCCTCTGCTCCTGAGGCTGAGAATGCCCCTGCACCCCGAAAGTGCAGCGGAGCGGTACGTGGGGCTACCTGGGAGTGGTGGTAGTTGGTGTGTGTGCACGGTCCAGGAAGAGCTTTCAGCCCCGGCACCGGATCTTTGTAGCAGCTCCTTAGGGGGGTTTCTTTTTGTTAGCACTTGTGAAAATAGGTCCCGGCATGGTCTGGCAGTGAGGTAGGCCCCTGCTCTGCCTGTTCTGCTCTCCTGTTTAGGAATGCCCCTGAACCCCAAAGTTAGCTGGAGCTGCTCGTGAGGCTACCCGGGAGTGTGGAGGGGGTATGTGTAGATGGTGTGTGTGTGGGTGGGGGGGGTGTTGTGTGTTCAGTCCAGGCAGAGCTTTCAGCCCCAAAAGCTTAATAGGAGTTTCTTCTTTCTTTCTTTTCACACTTCTAAAAGTAGGACCAGGCAGAGTGAGGTAGGGTCCTGCTCTGCCTGCTCTGCTCTCCTGTTTAGGAATGCCCCTGAACCCCAAAGTTAGCTGGAGCTGCTCGTGAGGCTGCCCGGCTGTGGGGGGGGTGGGGTGTGTGTGGACGGTGTGTATGTGTTGGGCGGGTGTTTGTGTTCAGTCCAGGCAGAGCTTTCAGCTCCGGCATGGGTTCATGTAGGAGCTTATTAGGGGGATTGTTTTGTTAGCACTTGTGAAAGTTTGTCCCAACAGAGTCTGGCAGTGAGGTAGGCCTCTGCTTGGCCTGCTCTGTTCCTGTGGCTGAGAATGCCCCTGCACCCCCAAATTGCACCAGAGAGGCTCGTGGGGCTACCTGGGTTCGGGGGGGTGGTCCGGGTTTATGGGCCGTGTGTGTATGCTCAGTCCAGGCTGAGCTTTCAACCCCGAAAGCTGAATAGCAGTTTCTTTTTTGTTTTACCAGTTGTAAAAGTAGGCCCCGGCAGAGGCTGGCAGTGAGGTAGTGCTCTGCTCGGCCTGCTCTGCTCTCCTGTTTAAAAATGACCCTGTTATCCGCAGCTGCTCGTGAGGCTACCCAGGAGTGTGGGATGGTGGTGTGGTGTTTGGATTGGGGTGGGGTGGGGTGTGTGTATGGCGGGGGCGGGTGTTCAGTCAAGGTAGAGCTTTCAGCCCTGGCATGGGTTCATGTAGGAGCTTACTAGGGGGGTTTATTTTGTTAGCACCTTTGAAAGTATGTCCCGGCATGGTCTGGAAGTGAGGTAGGCCTCTGCTTGGCCCCCTCTGTTCCTGAGGCTGAGAATGCCCCTACACCCCGAAAGTTCACCAGAGCGGCTCGTGGGGCTACCTGGGTGTGGGGGGGTGGTCCAGGGTGAGGGGCTGTGTGTGTGTGCTTAGTCCAGGCAGAGCTTTCTGCCCCGAAAGCTTAATAGGAGGGGTTTTTTTCTTTCTTTTACCAGTTCTAAAATCAGGGCCTGGTAGAGGCTGACAGTGAGGTAGGCCTCTGCTCGGACTGCTCTGCTCTCCTGTTTAGGAATGACCCTGTTATCCACAGCTGCTCGTGAGGCTACCCGGGATTTTGGGGGGTTGTGTGGTGAGTGGACGGTGTGTGTGTGTGTATGGCGGGGGCGGGTGTTCAGTCAAGGTAGAGCTTTCAGCCCTGGCATGTGTTCATGTAGGAGCTTATTAGGGGGGTTTATTTTGTTATCACCTTGGAAAGTATGTCCCGGCATGGTCTGGAAGTGAGGTAGGCCTCTGCTTGGCCCCCTCTGCTCCTGAGGCTGAGAATGCCCCTGCACCCCGAAAGTGCAGCGGAGCGGTACGTGGGGCTACCTGGGAGTGGTGGTAGTTGGTGTGTGTGCACGGTCCAGGAAGAGCTTTCAGCCCCGGCACCGGATCTTTGTAGCAGCTCCTTAGGGGGGTTTCTTTTTGTTAGCACTTGTGAAAATAGGTCCCGGCATGGTCTGGCAGTGAGGTAGGCCCCTGCTCTGCCTGTTCTGCTCTCCTGTTTAGGAATGCCCCTGAACCCCAAAGTTAGCTGGAGCTGCTCGTGAGGCTACCCGGGAGTGTGGAGGGGGTATGTGTAGATGGTGTGTGTGTGGGTGGGGGGGGTGTTGTGTGTTCAGTCCAGGCAGAGCTTTCAGCCCCAAAAGCTTAATAGGAGTTTCTTCTTTCTTTCTTTTCACACTTCTAAAAGTAGGACCAGGCAGAGTGAGGTAGGGTCCTGCTCTGCCTGTTCTGCTCTCCTGTTTAGGAATGCCCCTGAACCCCAAAGTTAGCTGGAGCTGCTCGTGAGGCTGCCCGGCTGTGGGGGGGGTGGGGTGTGTGTGGACGGTGTGTATGTGTTGGGCGGGTGTTTGTGTTCAGTCCAGGCAGAGCTTTCAGCTCCAGCATGGGTTCATGTAGGAGCTTATTAGGGGGATTGTTTTGTTAGCACTTGTGAAAGTTTGTCCCAACAGAGTCTGGCAGTGAGGTAGGCCTCTGCTTGGCCTGCTCTGTTCCTGTGGCTGAGAATGCCCCTGCACCCCCAAATTGCACCAGAGAGGCTCGTGGGGCTACCTGGGTTCGGGGGGGTGGTCCGGGTTTATGGGCCGTGTGTGTATGCTCAGTCCAGGCTGAGCTTTCAACCCCGAAAGCTGAATAGCAGTTTCTTTTTTCTTTGTTTTACCAGTTGTAAAAGTAGGCCCTGGCAGAGGCTGGCAGTGAGGTAGTGCTCTGCTCGGCCTGCTCTGCTCTCCTGTTTAAAAATGACCCTGTTATCCGCAGCTGCTCGTGAGGCTACCCAGGAGTGTGGGATGGTGGTGTGGTGTTTGGATTGGGGGGGGGTGGGGTGTGTGTATGGCGGGGGCGGGTGTTCAGTCAAGGTAGAGCTTTCAGCCCTGGCATGGGTTCATGTAGGAGCTTACTAGGGGGGTTTATTTTGTTAGCACCTTTGAAAGTATGTCCCGGCATGGTCTGGAAGTGAGGTAGGCCTCTGCTTGGCCCCCTCTGTTCCTGAGGCTGAGAATGCCCCTACACCCCGAAAGTTCACCAGAGCGGCTCGTGGGGCTGCCTGGGTGTGGGGGGGTGGTCCAGGGTGAGGGGCTGTGTGTGTGTGCTTAGTCCAGGCAGAGCTTTCTGCCCCGAAAGCTTAATAGGAGGGGTTTTTTTCTTTCTTTTACCAGTTCTAAAATCAGGGCCTGGTAGAGGCTGACAGTGAGGTAGGCCTCTGCTCGGACTGCTCTGCTCTCCTGTTTAGGAATGACCCTGTTATCCGCAGCTGCTCGTGAGGCTACCCGGGATTTTGGGGGGTTGTGTGGTGAGTGGACGGTGTGTGTGTGTGTATGGCGGGGGCGGGTGCTCAGTCAAGGTAGAGCTTTCAGCCCTGGCATGTGTTCATGTAGGAGCTTATTAGGGGGGTTTATTTTGTTATCACCTTGGAAAGTATGTCCCGGCATGGTCTGGAAGTGAGGTAGGCCTCTGCTTGGCCCCCTCTGCTCCTGAGGCTGAGAATGCCCCTGCACCCCGAAAGTGCAGCGGAGCGGTACGTGGGGCTACCTGGGAGTGGTGGTAGTTGGTGTGTGTGCACGGTCCAGGAAGAGCTTTCAGCCCCGGCACCGGATCTTTGTAGCAGCTCCTTAGGGGGGTTTCTTTTTGTTAGCACTTGTGAAAATAGGTCCCGGCATGGTCTGGCAGTGAGGTAGGCCCCTGCTCTGCCTGTTCTGCTCTCCTGTTTAGGAATGCCCCTGAACCCCAAAGTTAGCTGGAGCTGCTCGTGAGGCTACCCGGGAGTGTGGAGGGGGTATGTGTAGATGGTGTGTGTGTGGGTGGGGGGGGTGTTGTGTGTTCAGTCCAGGCAGAGCTTTCAGCCCCAAAAGCTTAATAGGAGTTTCTTCTTTCTTTCTTTTCACACTTCTAAAAGTAGGACCAGGCAGAGTGAGGTAGGGTCCTGCTCTGCCTGCTCTGCTCTCCTGTTTAGGAATGCCCCTGAACCCCAAAGTTAGCTGGAGCTGCTCGTGAGGCTGCCCGGCTGTGGGGGGGGTGGGGTGTGTGTGGACGGTGTGTATGTGTTGGGCGGGTGTTTGTGTTCAGTCCAGGCAGAGCTTTCAGCTCCGGCATGGGTTCATGTAGGAGCTTATTAGGGGGATTGTTTTGTTAGCACTTGTGAAAGTTTGTCCCAACAGAGTCTGGCAGTGAGGTAGGCCTCTGCTTGGCCTGCTCTGTTCCTGTGGCTGAGAATGCCCCTGCACCCCCAAATTGCACCAGAGAGGCTCGTGGGGCTACCTGGGTTCGGGGGGGTGGTCCGGGTTTATGGGCCGTGTGTGTATGCTCAGTCCAGGCTGAGCTTTCAACCCCGAAAGCTGAATAGCAGTTTCTTTTTTCTTTGTTTTACCAGTTGTAAAAGTAGGCCCCGGCAGAGGCTGGCAGTGAGGTAGTGCTCTGCTCGGCCTGCTCTGCTCTCCTGTTTAAAAATGACCCTGTTATCCGCAGCTGCTCGTGAGGCTACCCAGGAGTGTGGGATGGTGGTGTGGTGTTTGGATTGGGGTGGGGTGGGGTGTGTGTATGGCGGGGGCGGGTGTTCAGTCAAGGTAGAGCTTTCAGCCCTGGCATGGGTTCATGTAGGAGCTTACTAGGGGGGTTTATTTTGTTAGCACCTTTGAAAGTATGTCCCGGCATGGTCTGGAAGTGAGGTAGGCCTCTGCTTGGCCCCCTCTGTTCCTGAGGCTGAGAATGCCCCTACACCCCGAAAGTTCACCAGAGCGGCTCGTGGGGCTACCTGGGTGTGGGGGGGTGGTCCAGGGTGAGGGGCTGTGTGTGTGTGCTTAGTCCAGGCAGAGCTTTCTGCCCCGAAAGCTTAATAGGAGGGGTTTTTTTCTTTCTTTTACCAGTTCTAAAATCAGGGCCTGGTAGAGGCTGACAGTGAGGTAGGCCTCTGCTCGGACTGCTCTGCTCTCCTGTTTAGGAATGACCCTGTTATCCACAGCTGCTCGTGAGGCTACCCGGGATTTTGGGGGGTTGTGTGGTGAGTGGACGGTGTGTGTGTGTGTGTATGGCGGGGGCGGGTGTTCAGTCAAGGTAGAGCTTTCAGCCCTGGCATGTGTTCATGTAGGAGCTTATTAGGGGGGTTTATTTTGTTATCACCTTGGAAAGTATGTCCCGGCATGGTCTGGAAGTGAGGTAGGCCTCTGCTTGGCCCCCTCTGCTCCTGAGGCTGAGAATGCCCCTGCACCCCGAAAGTGCAGCGGAGCGGTACGTGGGGCTACCTGGGAGTGGTGGTAGTTGGTGTGTGTGCACGGTCCAGGAAGAGCTTTCAGCCCCGGCACCGGATCTTTGTAGCAGCTCCTTAGGGGGGTTTCTTTTTGTTAGCACTTGTGAAAATAGGTCCCGGCATGGTCTGGCAGTGAGGTAGGCCCCTGCTCTGCTCTCCTGTTTAGGAATGCCCCTGACCCCAAAGTTAGCTGGAGGTGCTCGTGAGGCTACCCGGGAGTGTGGAGGGTGTATGTGTAGATGGTGTGTGTGTGGGTGGGGGGGGTGTTGTGTGTTCAGTCCAGGCAGAGCTTTCAGCCCCAAAAGCTTAATAGGAGTTTCTTCTTTCTTTCTTTTCACACTTCTAAAAGTAGGACCAGGCAGAGTGAGGTAGGGTCCTGCTCTGCCTGCTCTGCTCTCCTGTTTAGGAATGCCCCTGAACCCCAAAGTTAGCTGGAGATGCTCGTGAGGCTGCCCGGCTGTGGGGGGTGTGGGGTGTTTGTGGACGGTGTGTATGTGTTGGGCGGGTGTTTGTGTTCAGTCCAGGCAGAGCTTTCAGCTCCGGCATGGGTTCATGTAGGAGCTTATTAGGGGGATTGTTTTGTTAGCACTTGTGAAAGTTTGTCCCAACAGAGTCTGGCAGTGAGGTAGGCCTCTGCTTGGCCTGCTCTGTTCCTGTGGCTGAGAATGCCCCTGCACCCCCAAATTGCACCAGAGAGGCTCGTGGGGCTACCTGGGTTCGGGGGGGTGCTCCGGGTTTATGGGCCGTGTGTGTATGCTCAGTCCAGGCTGAGCTTTCAACCCCGAAAGCTGAATAGCAGTTTCTTTTTTCTTTGTTTTACCAGTTGTAAAAGTAGGCCCCGGCAGAGGCTGGCAGTGAGGTAGTGCTCCGCTCGGCCTGCTCTGCTCTCCTGTTTAAAAATGACCCTGTTATCCGCAGCTGCTCGTGAGGCTACCCAGGAGTGTGGGATGGTGGTGTGGTGTTTGGATTGGGGGGGGGTGGGGTGTGTGTATGGCGGGGGCGGGTGTTCAGTCAAGGTAGAGCTTTCAGCCCTGGCATGGGTTCATGTAGGAGCTTACTAGGGGGGTTTATTTTGTTAGCACCTTTGAAAGTATGTCCCGGCATGGTCTGGAAGTGAGGTAGGCCTCTGCTTGGCCCCCTCTGTTCCTGAGGCTGAGAATGCCCCTACACCCCGAAAGTTCACCAGAGCGGCTCGTGGGGCTACCTGGGTGTGGGGGGGTGGTCCAGGGTGAGGGGCTGTGTGTGTGTGCTTAGTCCAGGCAGAGCTTTCTGCCCCGAAAGCTTAATAGGAGGGGTTTTATTCTTTCTTTTACCAGTTCTAAAATCAGGGCCTGGTAGAGGCTGACAGTGAGGTAGGCCTCTGCTCGGACTGCTCTGCTCTCCTGTTTAGGAATGACCCTGTTATCCGCAGCTGCTCGTGAGGCTACCCGGGATTTTGGGGGGTTGTGTGGTGAGTGGACGGTGTGTGTGTGTGTATGGCGGGGGCGGGTGTTCAGTCAAGGTAGAGCTTTCAGCCCTGGCATGTGTTCATGTAGGAGCTTATTAGGGGGGTTTATTTTGTTATCACCTTGGAAAGTATGTCCCGGCATGGTCTGGAAGTGAGGTAGGCCTCTGCTTGGCCCCCTCTGTTCCTGAGGCTGAGAATGCCCCTACACCCCGAAAGTTCACCAGAGCAGCTCGTGGGGCTACCTGGGTGTGGGGGGGTGGTCCAGGGTGAGGGGCTGTGTGTGTGTGCTTAGTCCAGGCAGAGCTTTCTGCCCCGAAAGCTTAATAGGAGGGGTGTTTTTCTTTCTTTTACCAGTTCTAAAATCAGGGCCTGGTAGAGGCTGACAGTGAGGTAGGCCTCTGCTCGGACTGCTCTGCTCTCCTGTTTAGGAATGACCCTGTTATCCGCAGCTGCTCGTGAGGCTACCCGGGATTTTGGGGGGTTGTGTGGTGAGTGGACGGTGTGTGTGTGTGTATGGCGGGGGCGGGTGTTCAGTCAAGGTAGAGCTTTCAGCCCTGGCATGTGTTCATGTAGGAGCTTATTAGGGGGGTTTATTTTGTTATCACCTTGGAAAGTATGTCCCGGCATGGTCTGGAAGTGAGGTAGGCCTCTGCTTGGCCCCCTCTGCTCCTGAGGCTGAGAATGCCCCTGCACCCCGAAAGTGCAGCGGAGCGGTACGTGGGGCTACCTGGGAGTGGTGGTAGTTGGTGTGTGTGCACGGTCCAGGAAGAGCTTTCAGCCCCGGCACCGGATCTTTGTAGCAGCTCCTTAGGGGGGTTTCTTTTTGTTAGCACTTGTGAAAATAGGTCCCGGCATGGTCTGGCAGTGAGGTAGGCCCCTGCTCTGCTCTCCTGTTTAGGAATGCCCCTGAACCCCAAAGTTAGCTGGAGCTGCTCGTGAGGCTACCCGGGAGTGTGGAGGGGGTATGTGTAGATGGTGTGTGTGTGGGTGGGGGGGGGTGTTTTGTGTTCAGTCCAGGCAGAGCTTTCAGCTCCGGCATGGGTTCACGTAGGAGTTTATTAGGGGGATTGTTTTGTTAGCACTTGTGAAAGTTTGTCCCAACAGAGTCTGGCAGTGAGGTAGGCCTCTGCTTGGCCTGCTCTGTTCCTGTGGCTGAGAATGCCCCTGCACCCCCAAATTGCACCAGAGAGGCTCGTGGGGCTACCTGGGTTCGGGGGGGTGGTCCGGGTTTATGGGCCGTGTGTGTATGCTCAGTCCAGGCTGAGCTTTCAACCCAGAAAGCTGAATAGCAGTTTCTTTTTTCATTGTTTTACCAGTTGTAAAAGTAGGCCCCGGCAGAGGCTGGCAGTGAGGTAGTGCTCTGCTCGGCCTGCTCTGCTCTCCTGTTTAAAAATGACCCTGTTATCCGCAGCTGCTCGTGAGGCTACCCAGGAGTGTGGGATGGTGGTGTGGTGTTTGGATTGGGGTGGGGTGGGGTGTGTGTATGGCGGGGGGCGGGTGTTCAGTCAAGGTAGAGCTTTCAGCCCTGGCATGGGTTCATGTAGGAGCTTACTAGGGGGGTTTATTTTGTTAGCACCTTTGAAAGTATGTCCCGGCATGGTCTGGAAGTGAGGTAGGCCTCTGCTTGGCCCCCTCTGTTCCTGAGGCTGAGAATGCCCCTACACCCCGGAAAGTTCACCAGAGCGGCTCGTGGGGCTACCTGGGTGTGGGGGGGTGGTCCAGGGTGAGGGGCTGTGTGTGTGTGCTTAGTCCAGGCAGAGCTTTCTGCCCCGAAAGCTTAATAGGAGGGGTTTTTTTCTTTCTTTTACCAGTTCTAAAATCAGGGCCTGGTAGAGGCTGACAGTGAGGTAGGCCTCTGCTCGGACTGCTCTGCTCTCCTGTTTAGGAATGACCCTGTTATCCGCAGCTGCTCGTGAGGCTACCCGGGATTTTGGGGGGTTGTGTGGTGAGTGGACGGTGTGTGTGTGTGTATGGCGGGGGCGGGTGCTCAGTCAAGGTAGAGCTTTCAGCCCTGGCATGTGTTCATGTAGGAGCTTATTAGGGGGGTTTATTTTGTTATCACCTTGGAAAGTATGTCCCGGCATGGTCTGGAAGTGAGGTAGGCCTCTGCTTGGCCCCCTCTGCTCCTGAGGCTGAGAATGCCCCTGCACCCCGAAAGTGCAGCGGAGCGGTACGTGGGGCTACCTGGGAGTGGTGGTAGTTGGTGTGTGTGCACGGTCCAGGAAGAGCTTTCAGCCCCGGCACCGGATCTTTGTAGCAGCTCCTTAGGGGGGTTTCTTTTTGTTAGCACTTGTGAAAATAGGTCCCGGCATGGTCTGGCAGTGAGGTAGGCCCCTGCTCTGCCTGTTCTGCTCTCCTGTTTAGGAATGCCCCTGAACCCCAAAGTTAGCTGGAGCTGCTCGTGAGGCTACCCGGGAGTGTGGAGGGGGTATGTGTAGATGGTGTGTGTGTGGGTGGGGGGGGTGTTGTGTGTTCAGTCCAGGCAGAGCTTTCAGCCCCAAAAGCTTAATAGGAGTTTCTTCTTTCTTTCTTTTCACACTTCTAAAAGTAGGACCAGGCAGAGTGAGGTAGGGTCCTGCTCTGCCTGCTCTGCTCTCCTGTTTAGGAATGCCCCTGAACCCCAAAGTTAGCTGGAGCTGCTCGTGAGGCTGCCCGGCTGTGGGGGGGGTGGGGTGTGTGTGGACGGTGTGCATGTGTTGGGCGGGTGTTTGTGTTCAGTCCAGGCAGAGCTTTCAGCTCCGGCATGGGTTCATGTAGGAGCTTATTAGGGGGATTGTTTTGTTAGCACTTGTGAAAGTTTGTCCCAACAGAGTCTGGCAGTGAGGTAGGCCTCTGCTTGGCCTGCTCTGTTCCTGTGGCTGAGAATGCCCCTGCACCCCCAAATTGCACCAGAGAGGCTCGTGGGGCTACCTGGGTTCGGGGGGGTGGTCCGGGTTTATGGGCCGTGTGTGTATGCTCAGTCCAGGCTGAGCTTTCAACCCCGAAAGCTGAATAGCAGTTTCTTTTTTCTTTGTTTTACCAGTTGTAAAAGTAGGCCCCGGCAGAGGCTGGCAGTGAGGTAGTGCTCTGCTCGGCCTGCTCTGCTCTCCTCTTTAAAAATGACCCTGTTATCCGCAGCTGCTCGTGAGGCTACCCAGGAGTGTGCGATGGTGGTGTGGTGTTTGGATTGGGGGGGGGGGGGTGTGTGTGTATGGCGGGGGCGGGTGTTCAGTCAAGGTAGAGCTTTCAGCCCTGGCATGGGTTCATGTAGGAGCTTACTAGGGGGGTTTATTTTGTTAGCACCTTTGAAAGTATGTCCCGGCATGGTCTGGAAGTGAGGTAGGCCTCTGCTTGGCCCCCTCTGTTCCTGAGGCTGAGAATGCCCCTACACCCCGAAAGTTCACCAGAGCGTCTCGTGGGGCTACCTGGGTGTGGGGGGGTGGTCCAGGGTGAGGGGCTGTGTGTGTGTGCTTAGTCCAGGCAGAGCTTTCTGCCCCGAAAGCTTAATAGGAGGGGTTTATTCTTTCTTTTACCAGTTCTAAAATCAGGGCCTGGTAGAGGCTGACAGTGAGGTAGGCCTCTGCTCGGACTGCTCTGCTCTCCTGTTTGGGAATGACCCTGTTATCCGCAGCTGCTCGTGAGGCTACCCGGGATTTTGGGGCGTTGTGTGGTGAGTGGACGGTGTGTGTGCGTGTATGGCGGGGGGCGGGTGTTCAGTCAAGGTAGAGCTTTCAGCCCTGGCATGTGTTCATGTAGGAGCTTATTAGGGGGGTTTATTTTGTTATCACCTTGGAAAGTATGTCCCGGCATGGTCTGGAAGTGAGGTAGGCCTCTGCTTGGCCCCCTCTGCTCCTGAGGCTGAGAATGCCCCTGCACCCCGAAAGTGCAGCGGAGCGGTACGTGGGGCTACCTGGGAGTGGTGGTAGTTGGTGTGTGTGCACGGTCCAGGAAGAGCTTTCAGCCCCGGCACCGGATCTTTGTAGCAGCTCCTTAGGGGGGTTTCTTTTTGTTAGCACTTGTGAAAATAGGTCCCGGCATGGTCTGGCAGTGAGGTAGGCCCCTGCTCTGCCTGTTCTGCTCTCCTGTTTAGGAATGCCCCTGAACCCCAAAGTTAGCTGGAGCTGCTCGTGAGGCTACCCGGGAGTGTGGAGGGGGTATGTGTAGATGGTGTGTGTGTGGGTGGGGGGGGTGTTGTGTGTTCAGTCCAGGCAGAGCTTTCAGCCCCAAAAGCTTAATAGGAGTTTCTTCTTTCTTTCTTTTCACACTTCTAAAAGTAGGACCAGGCAGAGTGAGGTAGGGTCCTGCTCTGCCTGCTCTGCTCTCCTGTTTAGGAATGCCCCTGAACCCCAAAGTTAGCTGGAGCTGCTCGTGAGGCTGCCCGGCTGTGGGGGGGGTGGGGTGTGTGTGGACGGTGTGCATGTGTTGGGCGGGTGTTTGTGTTCAGTCCAGGCAGAGCTTTCAGCTCCGGCATGGGTTCATGTAGGAGCTTATTAGGGGGATTGTTTTGTTAGCACTTGTGAAAGTTTGTCCCAACAGAGTCTGGCAGTGAGGTAGGCCTCTGCTTGGCCTGCTCTGTTCCTGTGGCTGAGAATGCCCCTGCACCCCCAAATTGCACCAGAGAGGCTCGTGGGGCTACCTGGGTTCGGGGGGGTGGTCCGGGTTTATGGGCCGTGTGTGTATGCTCAGTCCAGGCTGAGCTTTCAACCCCGAAAGCTGAATAGCAGTTTCTTTTTTCTTTGTTTTACCAGTTGTAAAAGTAGGCCCCGGCAGAGGCTGGCAGTGAGGTAGTGCTCTGCTCGGCCTGCTCTGCTCTCCTCTTTAAAAATGACCCTGTTATCCGCAGCTGCTCGTGAGGCTACCCAGGAGTGTGCGATGGTGGTGTGGTGTTTGGATTGGGGGGGGGGGGGTGTGTGTGTATGGCGGGGGCGGGTGTTCAGTCAAGGTAGAGCTTTCAGCCCTGGCATGGGTTCATGTAGGAGCTTACTAGGGGGGTTTATTTTGTTAGCACCTTTGAAAGTATGTCCCGGCATGGTCTGGAAGTGAGGTAGGCCTCTGCTTGGCCCCCTCTGTTCCTGAGGCTGAGAATGCCCCTACACCCCGAAAGTTCACCAGAGCGGCTCGTGGGGCTACCTGGGTGTGGGGGGGTGGTCCAGGGTGAGGGGCTGTGTGTGTGTGCTTAGTCCAGGCAGAGCTTTCTGCCCCGAAAGCTTAATAGGAGGGTTTTTTTTCTTTCTTTTACCAGTTCTAAAATCAGGGCCTGGTAGAGGCTGACAGTGAGGTAGGCCTCTGCTCGGACTGCTCTGCTCTCCTGTTTGGGAATGACCCTGTTATCCGCAGCTGCTCGTGAGGCTACCCGGGATTTTGGGGGGTTGTGTGGTGAGTGGACGGTGTGTGTGTGTGTATGGCGGGGGCGGGTGTTCAGTCAAGGTAGAGCTTTCAGCCCTGGCATGTGTTCATGTAGGAGCTTATTAGGGGGGTTTATTTTGTTATCACCTTGGAAAGTATGTCCCGGCATGGTCTGGAAGTGAGGTAGGCCTCTGCTTGGCCCCCTCTGCTCCTGAGGCTGAGAATGCCCCTGCACCCCGAAAGTGCAGCGGAGCGGTACGTGGGGCTACCTGGGACTGGTGGTAGTTGGTGTGTGTGCACGGTCCAGGAAGAGCTTTCAGCCCCGGCACCGGATCTTTGTAGCAGCTCCTTAGGGGGGTTTCTTTTTGTTAGCACTTGTGAAAATAGGTCCCGGCATGGTCTGGCAGTGAGGTAGGCCCCTGCTCTGCTCTCCTGTTTAGGAATGCCCCTGAACCCCAAAGTTAGCTGGAGCTGCTCGTGAGGCTGCCCGGCTGTGGGGGGGGGTGGGGTGTGTGTGGACGGTGTGTATGTGTTGGGCGGGTGTTTGTGTTCAGTCCAGGCAGAGCTTTCAGCTCCAGCATGGGTTCATGTAGGAGCTTATTAGGGGGATTGTTTTGTTAGCACTTGTGAAAGTTTGTCCCAACAGAGTCTGGCAGTGAGGTAGGCCTCTGCTTGGCCTGCTCTGTTCCTGTGGCTGAGAATGCCCCTGCACCCCCAAATTGCACCAGAGAGGCTCGTGGGGCTACCTGGGTTCGGGGGGGTGGTCCGGGTTTATGGGCCGTGTGTGTATGCTCAGTCCAGGCTGAGCTTTCAACCCCGAAAGCTGAATAGCAGTTTCTTTTTTCTTTGTTTTACCAGTTGTAAAAGTAGGCCCCGGCAGAGGCTGGCAGTGAGGTAGTGCTCTGCTCGGCCTGCTCTGCTCTCCTCTTTAAAAATGACCCTGTTATCCGCAGCTGCTCGTGAGGCTACCCAGGAGTGTGCGATGGTGGTGTGGTGTTTGGATTGGGGGGGGGGGGGTGTGTGTGTATGGCGGGGGCGGGTGTTCAGTCAAGGTAGAGCTTTCAGCCCTGGCATGGGTTCATGTAGGAGCTTACTAGGGGGGTTTATTTTGTTAGCACCTTTGAAAGTATGTCCCGGCATGGTCTGGAAGTGAGGTAGGCCTCTGCTTGGCCCCCTCTGTTCCTGAGGCTGAGAATGCCCCTACACCCCGAAAGTTCACCAGAGCGTCTCGTGGGGCTACCTGGGTGTGGGGGGGTGGTCCAGGGTGAGGGGCTGTGTGTGTGTGCTTAGTCCAGGCAGAGCTTTCTGCCCCGAAAGCTTAATAGGAGGGGTTTATTCTTTCTTTTACCAGTTCTAAAATCAGGGCCTGGTAGAGGCTGACAGTGAGGTAGGCCTCTGCTCGGACTGCTCTGCTCTCCTGTTTGGGAATGACCCTGTTATCCGCAGCTGCTCGTGAGGCTACCCGGGATTTTGGGGCGTTGTGTGGTGAGTGGACGGTGTGTGTGCGTGTATGGCGGGGGCGGGTGTTCAGTCAAGGTAGAGCTTTCAGCCCTGGCATGTGTTCATGTAGGAGCTTATTAGGGGGGTTTATTTTGTTATCACCTTGGAAAGTATGTCCCGGCATGGTCTGGAAGTGAGGTAGGCCTCTGCTTGGCCCCCTCTGCTCCTGAGGCTGAGAATGCCCCTGCACCCCGAAAGTGCAGCGGAGCGGTACGTGGGGCTACCTGGGAGTGGTGGTAGTTGGTGTGTGTGCACGGTCCAGGAAGAGCTTTCAGCCCCGGCACCGGATCTTTGTAGCAGCTCCTTAGGGGGGTTTCTTTTTGTTAGCACTTGTGAAAATAGGTCCCGGCATGGTCTGGCAGTGAGGTAGGCCCCTGCTCTGCCTGTTCTGCTCTCCTGTTTAGGAATGCCCCTGAACCCCAAAGTTAGCTGGAGCTGCTCGTGAGGCTACCCGGGAGTGTGGAGGGGGTATGTGTAGATGGTGTGTGTGTGGGTGGGGGGGGTGTTGTGTGTTCAGTCCAGGCAGAGCTTTCAGCCCCAAAAGCTTAATAGGAGTTTCTTCTTTCTTTCTTTTCACACTTCTAAAAGTAGGACCAGGCAGAGTGAGGTAGGGTCCTCCTCTGCCTGCTCTGCTCTCCTGTTTAGGAATGCCCCTGAACCCCAAAGTTAGCTGGAGCTGCTCGTGAGGCTGCCCGGCTGTGGGGGGGGTGGGGTGTGTGTGGACGGTGTGCATGTGTTGGGCGGGTGTTTGTGTTCAGTCCAGGCAGAGCTTTCAGCTCCGGCATGGGTTCATGTAGGAGCTTATTAGGGGGATTGTTTTGTTAGCACTTGTGAAAGTTTGTCCCAACAGAGTCTGGCAGTGAGGTAGGCCTCTGCTTGGCCTGCTCTGTTCCTGTGGCTGAGAATGCCCCTGCACCCCCAAATTGCACCAGAGAGGCTCGTGGGGCTACCTGGGTTCGGGGGGGTGGTCCGGGTTTATGGGCCGTGTGTGTATGCTCAGTCCAGGCTGAGCTTTCAACCCCGAAAGCTGAATAGCAGTTTCTTTTTTCTTTGTTTTACCAGTTGTAAAAGTAGGCCCCGGCAGAGGCTGGCAGTGAGGTAGTGCTCTGCTCGGCCTGCTCTGCTCTCCTGTTTAAAAATGACCCTGTTATCCGCAGCTGCTCGTGAGGCTACCCAGGAGTGTGCGATGGTGGTGTGGTGTTTGGATTGGGGGGGGGGGGGTGTGTGTGTATGGCGGGGGCGGGTGTTCAGTCAAGGTAGAGCTTTCAGCCCTGGCATGGGTTCATGTAGGAGCTTACTAGGGGGGTTTATTTTGTTAGCACCTTTGAAAGTATGTCCCGGCATGGTCTGGAAGTGAGGTAGGCCTCTGCTTGGCCCCCTCTGTTCCTGAGGCTGAGAATGCCCCTACACCCCGAAAGTTCACCAGAGCGGCTCGTGGGGCTACCTGGGTGTGGGGGGGTGGTCCAGGGTGAGGGGCTGTGTGTGTGTGCTTAGTCCAGGCAGAGCTTTCTGCCCCGAAAGCTTAATAGGAGGGTTTTTTTTCTTTCTTTTACCAGTTCTAAAATCAGGGCCTGGTAGAGGCTGACAGTGAGGTAGGCCTCTGCTCGGACTGCTCTGCTCTCCTGTTTGGGAATGACCCTGTTATCCGCAGCTGCTCGTGAGGCTACCCGGGATTTTGGGGGGTTGTGTGGTGAGTGGACGGTGTGTGTGTGTGTATGGCGGGGGCGGGTGTTCAGTCAAGGTAGAGCTTTCAGCCCTGGCATGTGTTCATGTAGGAGCTTATTAGGGGGGTTTATTTTGTTATCACCTTGGAAAGTATGTCCCGGCATGGTCTGGAAGTGAGGTAGGCCTCTGCTTGGCCCCCTCTGCTCCTGAGGCTGAGAATGCCCCTGCACCCCGAAAGTGCAGCGGAGCGGTACGTGGGGCTACCTGGGACTGGTGGTAGTTGGTGTGTGTGCACGGTCCAGGAAGAGCTTTCAGCCCCGGCACCGGATCTTTGTAGCAGCTCCTTAGGGGGGTTTCTTTTTGTTAGCACTTGTGAAAATAGGTCCCGGCATGGTCTGGCAGTGAGGTAGGCCCCTGCTCTGCTCTCCTGTTTAGGAATGCCCCTGAACCCCAAAGTTAGCTGGAGCTGCTCGTGAGGCTACCCGGGAGTGTGGAGGGGGTATGTGTAGATGGTGTGTGTGTGGGTGGGGGGGGGGGTGTTGTGTGTTCAGTCCAGGCAGAGCTTTCAGCCCCAAAAGCTTAATAGGAGTTTCTTCTTTCTTTCTTTTCACACTTCTAAAAGTAGGACCAGGCAGAGTGAGGTAGGGTCCTGCTCTGCCTGCTCTGCTCTCCTGTTTAGGAATGCCCCTGAACCCCAAAGTTAGCTGGAGCTGCTCGTGAGGCTGCCCGGCTGTGGGGGGGGTGGGGTGTGTGTGGACGGTGTGTATGTGTTGGGCGGGTGTTTGTGTTCAGTCCAGGCAGAGCTTTCAGCTCCGGCATGGGTTCATGTAGGAGCTTATTAGGGGGATTGTTTTGTTAGCACTTGTGAAAGTTTGTCCCAACAGAGTCTGGCAGTGAGGTAGGCCTCTGCTTGGCCTGCTCTGTTCCTGTGGCTGAGAATGCCCCTGCACCCCCAAATTGCACCAGAGAGGCTCGTGGGGCTACCTGGGTTCGGGGGGGTGGTCCGGGTTTATGGGCCGTGTGTGTATGCTCAGTCCAGGCTGAGATTTCAACCCCGAAAGCTGAATAGCAGTTTCTTTTTTCTTTGTTTTACCAGTTGTAAAAGTAGGCCCCGGCAGAGGCTGGCATTGAGGTAGTGCTCTGCTCGGCCTGCTCTGCTCTCCTGTTTAAAAATGACCCTGTTATCCGCAGCTGCTCGTGAGGCTACCCAGGAGTGTGGGATGGTGGTGTGGTGTTTCGATTGGGGGGGGGGGGGGGGTGTTCAGTCAAGGTAGAGCTTTCAGCCCTGGCATGGGTTCATGTAGGAGCTTACTAGGGGGGTTTATTTTGTTAGCACCTTTGAAAGTATGTCCCGGCATGGTCTGGAAGTGAGGTAGGCCTCTGCTTGGCCCCCTCTGTTCCTGAGGCTGAGAATGCCCCTACACCCCGAAAGTTCACCAGAGCGGCTCGTGGGGCTACCTGGGTGTGGGGGGGTGGTCCAGGGTGAGGGGCTGTGTGTGTGTGCTTAGTCCAGGCAGAGCTTTCTGCCCCGAAAGCTTAATAGGAGGGGTTTTTTTCTTTCTTTTACCAGTTCTAAAATCAGGGCCTGGTAGAGGCTGACAGTGAGGTAGGCCTCTGCTCGGACTGCTCTGCTCTCCTGTTTAGGAATGACCCTGTTATCCGCAGCTGCTCGTGAGGCTGCCCGGGATTTTGGGGGGTTGTGTGGTGAGTGGACGGTGTGTGTGTGTGTATGGCGGGGGCGGGTGTTCAGTCAAGGTAGAGCTTTCAGCCCTGGCATGTGTTCATGTAGGAGCTTATTAGGGGGGTTTATTTTCTTATCACCTTGGAAAGTATGTCCCGGCATGGTCTGGAAGTGAGGTAGGCCTCTGCTTGGCCCCCTCTGCTCCTGAGGCTGAGAATGCCCCTGCACCCCGAAAGTGCAGCGGAGCGGTACGTGGGGCTACCTGGGAGTGGTGGTAGTTGGTGTGTGTGCACGGTCCAGGAAGAGCTTTCAGCCCCGGCACCGGATCTTTGTAGCAGCTCCTTAGGGGGGATTCTTTTTGTTAGCACTTGTGAAAATAGGTCCCGGCATGGTCTGGCAGTGAGGTAGGCCCCTGCTCTGCTCTCCTGTTTAGGAATGCCCCTGAACCCCAAAGTTAGCTGGAGCTGCTCGTGAGGCTGCCCGGCTGTGGGGGGGGTGGGGTGTGTGTGGACGGTGTGTATGTGTTGGGCGGGTGTTTGTGTTCAGTCCAGGCAGAGCTTTCAGCTCCGGCATGGGTTCATGTAGGAGCTTATTAGGGGGATTGTTTTGTTAGCACTTGTGAAAGTTTGTCCCAACAGAGTCTGGCAGTGAGGTAGGCCTCTGCTTGGCCTGCTCTGTTCCTGTGGCTGAGAATGCCCCTGCACCCCCAAATTGCACCAGAGAGGCTCGTGGGGCTACCTGGGTTCGGGGGGGGTGGTCCGGGTTTATGGGCCGTGTGTGTATGCTCAGTCCAGGCTGAGCTTTCAACCCCGAAAGCTGAATAGCAGTTTCTTTTTTCTTTGTTTTACCAGTTGTAAAAGTAGGCCCCGGCAGAGGCTGGCAGTGAGGTAGTGCTCTGCTCGGCCTGCTCTGCTCTCCTCTTTAAAAATGACCCTGTTATCCGCAGCTGCTCGTGAGGCTACCCAGGAGTGTGGGATGGTGGTGTGGTGTTTGGATTGGGGGGGGGGGGGGTGTGTGTGTATGGCGGGGGCGGGTGTTCAGTCAAGGTAGAGCTTTCAGCCCTGGCATGGGTTCATGTAGGAGCTTACTAGGGGGGTTTATTTTGTTAGCACCTTTGAAAGTATGTCCCGGCATGGTCTGGAAGTGAGGTAGGCCTCTGCTTGGCCCCCTCTGTTCCTGAGGCTGAGAATGCCCCTACACCCAGAAAGTTCACCAGAGCGGCTCGTGGGGCTACCTGGGTGTGGGGGGGTGGTCCAGGGTGAGGGGCTGTGTGTGTGTGCTTAGTCCAGGCAGAGCTTTCTGCCCCGAAAGCTTAATAGGAGGGGTTTTTTTCTTTCTTTTACCAGTTCTAAAATCAGGGCCTGGTAGAGGCTGACAGTGAGGTAGGCCTCTGCTTGGACTGCTCTGCTCTCCTGTTTAGGAATGACCCTGTTATCCGCAGCTGCTCGTGAGGCTACCCGGGATTTTGGGGGGTTGTGTGGTGAGTGGACGGTGTGTGTGTGTGTATGGCGGGGGCGGGTGTTCAGTCAAGGTAGAGCTTTCAGCCCTGGCATGTGTTCATGTAGGAGCTTATTAGGGGGGTTTATTTTGTTATCACCTTGGAATGTATGTCCCGGCATGGTCTGGAAGTGAGGTAGGCCTCTGCTTGGCCCCCTCTGCTCCTGAGGCTGAGAATGCCCCTGCACCCCGAAAGTGCAGCGGAGCGGTACGTGGGGCTACCTGGGAGTGGTGGTAGTTGGTGTGTGTGCACGGTCCAGGAAGAGCTTTCAGCCCCGGCACCGGATCTTTGTAGCAGCTCCTTAGGGGGGTTTCTTTTTGTTAGCACTTGTGAAAATAGGTCCCGGCATGGTCTGGCAGTGAGGTAGGCCCCTGCTCTGCCTGCTCTGCTCTCCTGTTTAGGAATGCCCCTGACCCCAAAGTTAGCTGGAGCTGCTCGTGAGGCTGCCCGGCTGTGGGGGGGGTGGGGTGTGTGTGGACGGTGTGTATGTGTTGGGCGGGTGTTTGTGTTCAGTCCAGGCAGAGCTTTCAGTTCCGGCATGGGTTCATGTAGGAGCTTATTAGGGGGATTGTTTTGTTAGCACTTGTGAAAGTTTGTCCCAACAGAGTCTGGCAGTGAGGTAGGCCTCTGCTTGGCCTGCTCTGTTCCTGTGGCTGAGAATGCCCCTGCACCCCCAAATTGCACCAGAGAGGCTCGTGGGGCTACCTGGATTCGGGGGGGTGGTCCGGGTTTATGGGCCGTGTGTGTATGCTCAGTCCAGGCTGAGCTTTCAACCCGGAAAGCTGAATAGCAGTTTCTTTTTTCTTTGTTTTACCAGTTGTAAAAGTAGGCCCCGGCAGAGGCTGGCAGTGAGGTAGTGCTCTGCTCGGCCTGCTCTGCTCTCCTGTTTAAAAATGACCCTGTTATCCGCAGCTGCTCGTGAGGCTACCCAGGAGTGTGGGATGGTGGTGTGGTGTTTGGATTGGGGGGGGGGGGGTGTGTGTATGGCGGGGGCGGGTGTTCAGTCAAGGTAGAGCTTTCAGCCCTGGCATGGGTTCATGTAGGAGCTTACTAGGGGGGTTTATTTTGTTAGCACCTTTGAAAGTATGTCCCGGCATGGTCTGGAAGTGAGGTAGGCCTCTGCTTGGCCCCCTCTGTTCCTGAGGCTGAGAATGCCCCTACACCCAGAAAGTTCACCAGAGCGGCTCGTGGGGCTACCTGGGTGTGGGGGGGTGGTCCAGGGTGAGGGGCTGTGTGTGTGTGCTTAGTCCAGGCAGAGCTTTCTGCCCCGAAAGATTAATAGGAGGGGTTTTTTTCTTTCTTTTACCAGTTCTAAAATCAGGGCCTGGTAGAGGCTGACAGTGAGGTAGGCCTCTGCTCGGACTGCTCTGCTCTCCTGTTTAGGAATGCCCCTGTTATCCGCAGCTGCTCGTGAGGCTACCCGGGATTTTGGGGGGTTGTGTGGTGAGTGGACGGTGTGTGTGCGTGTATGGCGGGGGCGGGTGTTCAGTCAAGGTAGAGCTTTCAGCCCTGGCATGTGTTCATGTAGGAGCTTATTAGGGGGGTTTATTTTCTTATCACCTTGGAAAGTATGTCCCGGCATGGTCTGGAAGTGAGGTAGGCCTCTGCTTGGCCCCCTCTGCTCCTGAGGCTGAGAATGCCCCTGCACCCCGAAAGTGCAGCGGAGCGGTACGTGGGGCTACCTGGGAGTGGTGGTAGTTGGTGTGTGTGCACGGTCCAGGAAGAGCTTTCAGCCCCGGCACCGGATCTTTGTAGCAGCTCCTTAGGGGGGATTCTTTTTGTTAGCACTTGTGAAAATAGGTCCCGGCATGGTCTGGCAGTGAGGTAGGCCCCTGCTCTGCTCTCCTGTTTAGGAATGCCCCTGAACCCCAAAGTTAGCTGGAGCTGCTCGTGAGGCTGCCCGGCTGTGGGGGGGGTGGGGTGTGTGTGGACGGTGTGTATGTGTTGGGCGGGTGTTTGTGTTCAGTCCAGGCAGAGCTTTCAGCTCCGGCATGGGTTCATGTAGGAGCTTATTAGGGGGATTGTTTTGTTAGCACTTGTGAAAGTTTGTCCCAACAGAGTCTGGCAGTGAGGTAGGCCTCTGCTTGGCCTGCTCTGTTCCTGTGGCTGAGAATGCCCCTGCACCCCCAAATTGCACCAGAGAGGCTCGTGGGGCTACCTGGGTTCGGGGGGGTGGTCCGGGTTTATGGGCCGTGTGTGTATGCTCAGTCCAGGCTGAGCTTTCAACCCCGAAAGCTGAATAGCAGTTTCTTTTTTCTTTGTTTTACCAGTTGTAAAAGTAGGCCCCGGCAGAGGCTGGCAGTGAGGTAGTGCTCTGCTCGGCCTGCTCTGCTCTCCTGTTTAAAAATGACCCTGTTATCCGCAGCTGCTCGTGAGGCTACCCAGGAGTGTGGGATGGTGGTGTGGTGTTTCGATTGGGGGGGGGGGGGGGTGTTCAGTCAAGGTAGAGCTTTCAGCCCTGGCATGGGTTCATGTAGGAGCTTACTAGGGGGGTTTATTTTGTTAGCACCTTTGAAAGTATGTCCCGGCATGGTCTGGAAGTGAGGTAGGCCTCTGCTTGGCCCCCTCTGTTCCTGAGGCTGAGAATGCCCCTACACCCAGAAAGTTCACCAGAGCGGCTCGTGGGGCTACCTGGGTGTGGGGGGGTGGTCCAGGGTGAGGGGCTGTGTGTGTGTGCTTAGTCCAGGCAGAGCTTTCTGCCCCGAAAGCTTAATAGGAGGGGTTTTTTTCTTTCTTTTACCAGTTCTAAAATCAGGGCCTGGTAGAGGCTGACAGTGAGGTAGGCCTCTGCTCGGACTGCTCTGCTCTCCTGTTTAGGAATGACCCTGTTATCCGCAGCTGCTCGTGAGGCTACCCGGGATTTTGGGGGGTTGTGTGGTGAGTGGACGGTGTGTGTGTGTGTATGGCGGGGGCGGGTGTTCAGTCAAGGTAGAGCTTTCAGCCCTGGCATGTGTTCATGTAGGAGCTTATTAGGGGGGTTTATTTTCTTATCACCTTGGAAAGTATGTCCCGGCATGGTCTGGAAGTGAGGTAGGCCTCTGCTTGGCCCCCTCTGCTCCTGAGGCTGAGAATGCCCCTGCACCCCGAAAGTGCAGCGGAGCGGTACGTGGGGCTACCTGGGAGTGGTGGTAGTTGGTGTGTGTGCACGGTCCAGGAAGAGCTTTCAGCCCCGGCACCGGATCTTTGTAGCAGCTCCTTAGGGGGGATTCTTTTTGTTAGCACTTGTGAAAATAGGTCCTGGCATGGTCTGGCAGTGAGGTAGGCCCCTGCTCTGCTCTCCTGTTTAGGAATGCCCCTGAACCCCAAAGTTAGCTGGAGCTGCTCGTGAGGCTGCCCGGCTGTGGGGGGTGGTGGGGTGTGTGTGGACGGTGTGTATGTGTTGGGCGGGTGTTTGTGTTCAGTCCAGGCAGAGCTTTCAGCTCCGGCATGGGTTCATGTAGGAGCTTATTAGGGGGATTGTTTTGTTAGCACTTGTGAAAGTTTGTCCCAACAGAGTCTGGCAGTGAGGTAGGCCTCTGCTTGGCCTGCTCTGTTCCTGTGGCTGAGAATGCCCCTGCACCCCCAAATTGCACCAGAGAGGCTCGTGGGGCTACCTGGGTTCGGGGGGGTGGTCCGGGTTTATGGGCCGTGTGTGTATGCTCAGTCCAGGCTGAGCTTTCAACCCCGAAAGCTGAATAGCAGTTTCTTTTTTCTTTGTTTTACCAGTTGTAAAAGTAGGCCCCGGCAGAGGCTGGCAGTGAGGTAGTGCTCTGCTCGGCCTGCTCTGCTCTCCTGTTTAAAAATGACCCTGTTATCCGCAGCTGCTCGTGAGGCTACCCAGGAGTGTGGGATGGTGGTGTGGTGTTTGGATTGGGGGGGGGGTGGGATGTGTGTATGGCGGGGGCGGGTGTTCAGTCAAGGTAGAGCTTTCAGCCCTGGCATGGGTTCATGTAGGAGCTTATTAGGGGGGTTTATTTTGTTAGCACCTTTGAAAGTATGTCCCGGCATGGTCTGGAAGTGAGGTAGGCCTCTGCTTGGCCCCCTCTGTTCCTGAGGCTGAGAATGCCCCTACACCCCGAAAGTTCACCAGAGCGGCTCGTGGGGCTACCTGGGTGTGGAGGGTGGTCCAGGGTGAGGGGCTGTGTGTGTATGCTTAGTCCAGGCAGAGCTTTCTGCCCCGAAAGCTTAATAGGAGGGGTTTTTTTTCTTTCTTTTACCAGTTCTAAAATCAGGGCCTGGTAGAGGCTGACAGTGAGGTAGGCCTCTGCTCGGACTGCTCTGCTCTCCTGTTTAGGAATGACCCTGTTATCCGCAGCTGCTCGTGAGGCTGCCCGGGATTTTGGGGGGTTGTGTGGTGAGTGGACGGTGTGTGTGTGTGTATGGCCGGGGGCGGGGTGTTCAGTCAAGGTAGAGCTTTCAGCCCTGGCATGTGTTCATGTAGGAGCTTATTAGGGGGGGTTTATTTTGTTATCACCTTGGAAAGTATGTCCCGGCATGGTCTGGAAGTGAGGTAGGCCTCTGCTTGGCCCCCTCTGCTCCTGAGGCTGAGAATGCCCCTGCACCCCGAAAGTGCAGCGGAGCGGTACGTGGGGCTACCTGGGAGTGGTGGTAGTTGGTGTGTGTGCACGGTCCAGGAAGAGCTTTCAGCCCCGGCACCGGATCTTTGTAGCAGCTCCTTAGGGGGGTTTCTTTTTGTTAGCACTTGTGAAAATAGGTCCCGGCATGGTTCTGGCAGTGAGGTAGGCCCCTGCTCTGCTCTCCTGTTTAGGAAATGCCCCCTGAACCCCAAAGTTAGCTGGAGCTGCTTGTGAGGCTGCCCGGCTGTGGGGGGGGGTGGGGGTGTGTGTGGACGGTGTGTATGTGTTGGGCGGGTGTTTGTGTTCAGTCCAGGCAGAGCTTTCAGCTCCGGCATGGGTTCATGTAGGAGCTTATTAGGGGGATTGTTTTGTTAGCACTTGTGAAAGTTTTGTCCCAACAGAGTCTGGCAGTGAGGTAGGCCTCTGCTTGGCCTGCTCTGTTCCTGTGGCTGAGAATGCCCCTGCACCCCCAAATTGCACCAGAGAGGCTCGTGGGGCTACCTGGGTTCGGGGGGGGTGGTCCGGGTTTATGGGCCGTGTGTGTATGCTCAGTCCAGGCTGAGCTTTCAACCCCGAAAGCTGAATAGCAGTTTCTTTTTTCTTTGTTTTACCAGTTGTAAAAGTAGGCCCCGGCAGAGGCTGGCAGTGAGGTAGTGCTCCGCTCGGCCTGCTCTGCTCTCCTGTTTAAAAATGACCCTGTTATCCGCAGCTGCTCGTGAGGCTACCCAGGAGTGTGGGATGGTGGTGTGGTGTTTCGATTGGGGGGGGGGGGGGGGTGTTCAGTCAAGGTAGAGCTTTCAGCCCTGGCATGGGTTCATGTAGGAGCTTACTAGGGGGGTTTATTTTGTTAGCACCTTTGAAAGTATGTCCCGGCATGGTCTGGAAGTGAGGTAGGCCTCTGCTTGGCCCCCTCTGTTCCTGAGGCTGAGAATGCCCCTACACCCCGAAAGTTCACCAGAGCGGCTCGTGGGGCTACCTGGGTGTGGGGGGGTAGTCCAGGCTGAGGGGCTGTGTGTGTGTGCTTAGTCCAGGCAGAGCTTTCTGCCCCGAAAGCTTAATAGGAGGGGTTTTTTTCTTTCTTTTACCAGTTCTAAAATCAGGGCCTGGTAGAGGCTGACAGTGAGGTAGGCCTCTGCTCGGACTGCTCTGCTCTCCTGTTTAGGAATGACCCTGTTATCCGCAGCTGCTCGTGAGGCTACCCGGGATTTTGGGGGGTTGTGTGGTGAGTGGACGGTGTGTGTGTGTGTATGGCGGGGGGCGGGTGTTCAGTCAAGGTAGAGCTTTCAGCCCTGGCATGTGTTCATGTAGGAGCTTATTAGGGGGGTTTATTTTGTTATCACCTTGGAAAGTATGTCCCGGCATGGTCTGGAAGTGAGGTAGGCCTCTGCTTGGCCCCCTCTGCTCCTGAGGCTGAGAATGCCCCTGCACCCCGAAAGTGCAGCGGAGCGGTACGTGGGGCTACCTGGGAGTGGTGGTAGTTGGTGTGTGTGCACGGTCCAGGAAGAGCTTTCAGCCCCGGCACCGGATCTTTGTAGCAGCTCCTTAGGGGGGTTTCTTTTTGTTAGCACTTGTGAAAATAGGTCCCGGCATGGTCTGGCAGTGAGGTAGGCCCCTGCTCTGCTCTCCTGTTTAGGAATGCCCCTGACCTCAAAGTTAGCTGGAGCTGCTCGTGAGGCTGCCCGGCTTTGGGGGGGGTGAGGTGTGTGTGGACGGTGTGTATGTGTTGGGGGGGTGTTTGTGTTCAGTCCAGGCAGAGCTTTCAGCTCCGGCATGGGTTCATGTAGGAGCTTATTAGGGGGATTGTTTTGTTAGCACTTGTGAAAGTTTGTCCCAACAGAGTCTGGCAGTGAGGTAGGCCTCTGCTTGGCCTGCTCTGTTCCTGTGGCTGAGAATGCCCCTGCACCCCCAAATTGCACCAGAGAGGCTCGTGGGGCTACCTGGGTTCGGGGGGGTGGTCCGGGTTTATGGGCCGTGTGTGTATGCTCAGTCCAGGCTGAGCTTTCAACCCCGAAAGCTGAATAGCAGTTTCTTTTTTCTTTGTTTTACCAGTTGTAAAAGTAGGCCCCGGCAGAGGCTGGCAGTGAGGTAGTGCTCTGCTCGGCCTGCTCTGCTCTCCTGTTTAAAAATGACCCTGTTATCCGCAGCTGCTCGTGAGGCTACCCAGGAGTGTGGGATGGTGGTGTGGTGTTTGGATTGGGGGGGGGTGGGGTGTGTGTATGGCGGGGGCGGGTGTTCAGTCAAGGTAGAGCTTTCAGCCCTGGCATGGGTTCATGTAGGAGCTTATTAGGGGGGTTTATTTTGTTAGCACCTTTGAAAGTATGTCCCGGCATGGTCTGGAAGTGAGGTAGGCCTCTGCTTGGCCCCCTCTGTTCCTGAGGCTGAGAATGCCCCTACACCCCGAAAGTTCACCAGAGCGGCTCGTGGGGCTACCTGGGTGTGGAGGGGTGGTCCATGGTGAGGGGCTGTGTGTGTATGCTTAGTCCAGGCAGAGCTTTCTGCCCCGAAAGCTTAATAGGAGGGGGTTTTTTTCTTTCTTTTACCAGTTCTAAAATCAGGGCCTGGTAGAGGCTGACAGTGAGGTAGGCCTCTGCTCGGACTGCTCTGCTCTCCTGTTTAGGAATGACCCTGTTATCCGCAGCTGCTCGTGAGGCTGCCCGGGATTTTGGGGGGTTGTGTGGTGAGTGGACGGTGTGTGTGTGTGTATGGCGGGGGCGGGTGTTCAGTCAAGGTAGAGCTTTCAGCCCTGGCATGTGTTCATGTAGGAGCTTATTAGGGGGGTTTATTTTCTTATCACCTTGGAAAGTATGTCCCGGCATGGTCTGGAAGTGAGGTAGGCCTCTGCTTGGCCCCCTCTGCTCCTGAGGCTGAGAATGCCCCTGCACCCCGAAAGTGCAGCGGAGCGGTACGTGGGGCTACCTGGGAGTGGTGGTAGTTGGTGTGTGTGCACGGTCCAGGAAGAGCTTTCAGCCCCGGCACCGGATCTTTGTAGCAGCTCCTTAGGGGGGTTTCTTTTTGTTAGCACTTGTGAAAATAGGTCCCGGCATGGTCTGGCAGTGAGGTAGGCCCCTGCTCTGCTCTCCTGTTTAGGAATGCCCCTGAACCCCAAAGTTAGCTGGAGCTGCTCGTGAGGCTACCCGGGAGTGTGGATGGGGGTATGTGTAGATGGTGTGTGTGTGGGTGGGTGGGGTGTTGTGTGTTCAGTCCAGGCAGAGCTTTCAGCCCCAAAAGCTTAATAGGAGTTTCTTCTTTCTTTCTTTTCACACTTCTAAAAGTAGGACCAGGCAGAGTGAGGTAGGGTCCTGCTCTGCCTGCTCTGCTCTCCTGTTTAGGAATGCCCCTGAACCCCAAAGTTAGCTGGAGCTGCTCGTGAGGCTGCCCGGCTGTGGGGGGGGGTGGGGTGTGTGTGGACGGTGTGTATGTGTTGGGCGGGTGTTTGTGTTCAGTCCAGGCAGAGCTTTCAGCTCCGGCATGGGTTCATGTAGGAGCTTATTAGGGGGATTGTTTTGTTAGCACTTGTGAAAGTTTGTCCCAACAGAGTCTGGCAGTGAGGTAGGCCTCTGCTTGGCCTGCTCTGTTCCTGTGGCTGAGAATGCCCCTGCACCCCCAAATTGCACCAGAGAGGCTCGTGGGGCTACCTGGGTTCGGGAGGGTGGTCCGGGTTTATGGGCCGTGTGTGTATGCTCAGTCCAGGCTGAGCTTTCAACCCCGAAAGCAGAATAGCAGTTTCTTTTTTCTTTGTTTTACCAGTTGTAAAAGTAGGCCCCGGCAGAGGCTGGCAGTGAGGTAGTGCTCCGCTCGGCCTGCTCTGCTCTCCTGTTTAAAAATGACCCTGTTATCCGCAACTGCTCGTGAGGCTACCCAGGAGTGTGGGATGGTGGTGTGGTGTTTGGATTGGGGGGGGGGTGGGGTGTGTGTATGGCGGGGGCGGGTGTTCAGTCAAGGTAGAGCTTTCAGCCCTGGCATGGGTTCATGTAGGAGCTTACTAGGGGGGTTTATTTTGTTAGCACCTTTGAAAGTATGTCCCGGCATGGTCTGGAAGTGAGGTAGGCCTCTGCTTGGCCCCCTCTGTTCCTGAGGC
This sequence comes from Porphyrio hochstetteri, assembly GCA_020800305.1. Classification (NCBI taxonomy): domain Eukaryota; kingdom Metazoa; phylum Chordata; class Aves; order Gruiformes; family Rallidae; genus Porphyrio; species Porphyrio hochstetteri. The sequence goes on from CM036929.1 coordinate 8,290,461, forward strand.
TGAGAATGCCCCTACACCCCGAAAGTTCACCAGAGCGGCTCGTGGGGCTACCTGGGTGTGGGGGAGTGGTCCAGGGTGAGGGGCTGTGTGTGTGTGCTTAGTCCAGGCAGAGCTTTCTGCCCCCGAAAGATTAATAGGAGGGGTTTTTTTCTTTCTTTTACCAGTTCTAAAATCAGGGCCTGGTAGAGGCTGACAGTGAGGTAGGCCTCTGCTCGGACTGCTCTGCTCTCCTGTTTAGGAATGACCCTGTTATCCGCAGCTGCTCGTGAGGCTGCCCGGGATTTTGGGGGGTTGTGTGGTGAGTGGACGGGTGTGTGTGTGTGTGTATGGCGGGGGCGGGTGTGTTCAGTCAAGGTAGAGCTTTCAGCCCTGGCATGTGTTCATGTAGGAGCTTATTAGGGGGGTTTATTTTCTTATCACCTTGGAAAGTATGTCCCGGCATGGTCTGGAAGTGAGGTAGGCCTCTGCTTGGCCCCCTCTGTCTCCTGAGGCTGAGAATGCCCCTGCACCCCGAAAGTGCAGCGGAGCGGTACGTGGGGCTACCTGGGAGTGGTGGTAGTTGGTGTGTGTGGCACGGTCCAGGAAGAGCTTTCAGCCCCGGCACCGGATCTTTGTAGCAGCTCCTTAGGGGGGATTCTTTTTGTTAGCACTTGTGAAAATAGGTCCCGGCATGGTCTGGCAGTGAGGTAGGCCCCTGCTCTGCTCTCCTGTTTAGGAATGCCCCTGAACCCCAAAGTTAGCTGGAGCTGCTCGTGAGGCTGCCCGGCTGTGGGGGGGGTGGGGTGTGTGTGGACGGTGTGTATGTGTTGGGCGGGTGTTTGTGTTCAGTCCAGGCAGAGCTTTCAGCTCCGGCATGGGTTCATGTAGGAGCTTATTAGGGGGATTGTTTTGTTAGCACTTGTGAAAGTTTGTCCCAACAGAGTCTGGCAGTGAGGTAGGCCTCTGCTTGGCCTGCTCTGTTCCTGTGGCTGAGAATGCCCCTGCACCCCCAAATTGCACCAGAGAGGCTCGTGGGGCTACCTGGGTTCGGGGGGGTGGTCCGGGTTTATGGGCCGTGTGTGTATGCTCAGTCCAGGCTGAGCTTTCAACCCCGAAAGCTGAATAGCAGTTTCTTTTTTCTTTGTTTTACCAGTTGTAAAAGTAGGCCCCGGCAGAGGCTGGCAGTGAGGTAGTGCTCCGCTCGGCCTGCTCTGCTCTCCTGTTTAAAATGACCCTGTTATCCGCAGCTGCTCGTGAGGCTACCCAGGAGTGTGGGATGGTGGTGTGGTGTTTCGATTGGGGGGGGGGGGGGGGTGTTCAGTCAAGGTAGAGCTTTCAGCCCTGGCATGGGTTCATGTAGGAGCTTACTAGGGGGGTTTATTTTGTTAGCACCTTTGAAAGTATGTCCCGGCATGGTCTGGAAGTGAGGTAGGCCTCTGCTTGGCCCCCTCTGTTCCTGAGGCTGAGAATGCCCCTACACCCCGAAAGTTCACCAGAGCGGCTCGTGGGGCTACCTGGGTGTGGGGGGGTAGTCCAGGCTGAGGGGCTGTGTAGTGTGTGCTTAGTCCAGGCAGAGCTTTCTGCCCCGAAAGCTTAATAGGAGGGGTTTTTTTTCTTTCTTTTACCAGTTCTAAAATCAGGGCCTGGTAGAGGCTGACAGTGAGGTAGGCCTCTGCTCGGACTGCTCTGCTCTCCTGTTTAGGAATGACCCTGTTATCCGCAGCTGCTCGTGAGGCTACCCGGGATTTTGGGGGGTTGTGTGGTGAGTGGACGGTGTGTGTGTGTGTATGGCGGGGGCGGGTGTTCAGTCAAGGTAGAGCTTTCAGCCCTGGCATGTGTTCATGTAGGAGCTTATTAGGGGGGTTTTATTTTGTTATCACCTTGGAAAGTATGTCCCGGCATGGTCTGGAAGTGAGGTAGGGCCTCTGCTTGGCCCCCTCTGCCTCCTGAGGCTGAGAATGCCCCCTGCACCCCGAAAGTGCAGCGGAGCGGTACGTGGGGCTACCTGGGAGTGGTGGTAGTTGGTGTGGTGTGCACGGTCCAGGAAGAGCTTTCAGCCCCGGCACCGGATCTTTGTAGCAGCTCCTTAGGGGGGTTTCTTTTTGTTAGCACTTGTGAAAATAGGTCCCGGCATGGTCTGGCAGTGAGGTAGGCCCCTGCTCTGCTCTCCTGTTTAGGAATGCCCCTGACCCCAAAGTTAGCTGGAGCTGCTCGTGAGGCTGCCCGGCTTTGGGGGGGGGTGAGGTGTGTGTGGACGGTGTGGTATGTGTTGGGGGGGTGTTTGTGTTCAGTCCAGGCAGAGCTTTCAGCTCCGGCATGGGTTCATGTAGGAGCTTATTAGGGGGATTGTTTTGTTAGCACTTGTGAAAGTTTGTCCCAACAGAGTCTGGCAGTGAGGTAGGCCTCTGCTTGGCCTGCTCTGTTCCTGTGGCTGAGAATGCCCCTGCACCCCCAAATTGCACCAGAGAGGCTCGTGGGGCTACCTGGGTTCGGGGGGGTGGTCCGGGTTTATGGGCCGTGTGTGTATGCTCAGTCCAGGCTGAGCTTTCAACCCCGAAAGCTGAATAGCAGTTTCTTTTTTCTTTGTTTTACCAGTTGTAAAAGTAGGCCCCGGCAGAGGCTGGCAGTGAGGTAGTGCTCTGCTCGGCCTGCTCTGCTCTCCTGTTTAAAAATGACCCTGTTATCCGCAGCTGCTCGTGAGGCTACCCAGGAGTGTGGGATGGTGGTGTGGTGTTTGGATTGGGGGGGGGTGGGGGTGTGTGTATGGCGGGGGCGGGTGTTCAGTCAAGGTAGAGCTTTCAGCCCTGGCATGGGTTCATGTAGGAGCTTATTAGGGGGGTTTATTTTGTTAGCACCTTTGAAAGTATGTCCCGGCATGGTCTGGAAGTGAGGTAGGCCTCTGCTTGGCCCCCTCTGTTCCTGAGGCTGAGAATGCCCCTACACCCCGAAAGTTCACCAGAGCGGCTCGTGGGGCTACCTGGGTGTGGAGGGGTGGTCCAGGGTGAGGGGCTGTGTGTGTATGCTTAGTCCAGGCAGAGCTTTCTGCCCCGAAAGCTTAATAGGAGGGGTTTTTTTCTTTCTTTTACCAGTTCTAAAATCAGGGCCTGGTAGAGGCTGACAGTGAGGTAGGCCTCTGCTCGGACTGCTCTGCTCTCCTGTTTAGGAATGACCCTGTTATCCGCAGCTGCTCGTGAGGCTGCCCGGGATTTTGGGGGGTTGTGTGGTGAGTGGACGGTGTGTGTGTGTGTATGGCGGGGGCGGGTGTTCAGTCAAGGTAGAGCTTTCAGCCCTGGCATGTGTTCATGTAGGAGCTTATTAGGGGGGTTTATTTTCTTATCACCTTGGAAAGTATGTCCCGGCATGGTCTGGAAGTGAGGTAGGCCTCTGCTTGGCCCCCTCTGCTCCTGAGGCTGAGAATGCCCCTGCACCCCGAAAGTGCAGCGGAGCGGTACGTGGGGCTACCTGGGAGTGGTGGTAGTTGGTGTGTGTGCACGGTCCAGGAAGAGCTTTCAGCCCCGGCACCGGATCTTTGTAGCAGCTCCTTAGGGGGGTTTCTTTTTGTTAGCACTTGTGAAAATAGGTCCCGGCATGGTCTGGCAGTGAGGTAGGCCCCTGCTCTGCTCTCCTGTTTAGGAATGCCCCTGAACCCCAAAGTTAGCTGGAGCTGCTCGTGAGGCTACCCGGGAGTGTGGAGGGGGTATGTGTAGATGGTGTGTGTGTGGGTGGGTGGGGTGTTGTGTGTTCAGTCCAGGCAGAGCTTTCAGCCCCAAAAGCTTAATAGGAGTTTCTTCTTTCTTTCTTTTCACACTTCTAAAAGTAGGACCAGGCAGAGTGAGGTAGGGTCCTGCTCTGCCTGCTCTGCTCTCCTGTTTAGGAATGCCCCTGAACCCCAAAGTTAGCTGGAGCTGCTCGTGAGGCTGCCCGGCTGTGGGGGGGGTGGGGTGTGTGTGGACGGTGTGTATGTGTTGGGCGGGTGTTTGTGTTCAGTCCAGGCAGAGCTTTCAGCTCCGGCATGGGTTCATGTAGGAGCTTATTAGGGGGATTGTTTTGTTAGCACTTGTGAAAGTTTGTCCCAACAGAGTCTGGCAGTGAGGTAGGCCTCTGCTTGGCCTGCTCTGTTCCTGTGGCTGAGAATGCCCCTGCACCCCCAAATTGCACCAGAGAGGCTCGTGGGGCTACCTGGGTTCGGGAGGGTGGTCCGGGTTTATGGGCCGTGTGTGTATGCTCAGTCCAGGCTGAGCTTTCAACCCCGAAAGCAGAATAGCAGTTTCTTTTTTCTTTGTTTTACCAGTTGTAAAAGTAGGCCCCGGCAGAGGCTGGCAGTGAGGTAGTGCTCCGCTCGGCCTGCTCTGCTCTCCTGTTTAAAAATGACCCTGTTATCCGCAACTGCTCGTGAGGCTACCCAGGAGTGTGGGATGGTGGTGTGGTGTTTGGATTGGGGGGGGGTGGGGTGTGTGTATGGCGGGGGCGGGTGTTCAGTCAAGGTAGAGCTTTCAGCCCTGGCATGGGTTCATGTAGGAGCTTACTAGGGGGGGTTTATTTTGTTAGCACCTTTGAAAGTATGTCCCGGCATGGTCTGGAAGTGAGGTAGGCCTCTGCTTGGCCCCCTCTGTTCCTGAGGCTGAGAATGCCCCTACACCCCGAAAGTTCACCAGAGCGGCTCGTGGGGCTACCTGGGTGTGGGGGGGTGGTCCAGGGTGAGGGGCTGTGTGTGTGTGCTTAGTCCAGGCAGAGCTTTCTGCCCCGAAAGCTTAATAGGAGGGGTTTTTTTTTCTTTTACCGGTTCTAAAATCAGGGCCTGGTAGAGGCTGACAGTGAGGGTAGGCCTCTGCTCGGACTGCTCTGCTCTCCTGTTTAGGAATGACCCTGTTATCCGCAGCTGCTCGTGAGGCTACCCGGGATTTTGGGGGGTTGTGTGGTGAGTGGACGGTGTGTGTGTGTGTATGGCGGGGGCGGGTGTTCAGTCAAGGTAGAGCTTTCAGCCCTGGCATGTGTTCATGTAGGAGCTTATTAGGGGGGTTTATTTTGTTATCACCTTGGAAAGTATGTCCCGGCATGGTCTGGAAGTGAGGTAGGCCTCTGCTTGGCCCCCTCTGCTCCTGAGGCTGAGAATGCCCCTGCACCCCGAAAGTGCAGCGGAGCGGTACGTGGGGCTACCTGGGAGTGGTGGTAGTTGGTGTGTGTGCACGGTCCAGGAAGAGCTTTCAGCCCCGGCACCGGATCTTTGTAGCAGCTCCTTAGGGGGGTTTCTTTTTGTTAGCACTTGTGAAAATAGGTCCCGGCATGGTCTGGCAGTGAGGTAGGCCCCTGCTCTGCTCTCCTGTTTAGGAATGCCCCTGACCCCAAAGTTAGCTGGAGCTGCTCGTGAGGCTGCCCGGCTTTGGGGGGGGGTGAGGTGTGTGTGGACGGTGTGTATGTGTTGGGGGGGTGTTTGTGTTCAGTCCAGGCAGAGCTTTCAGCTCCGGCATGGGTTCATGTAGGAGCTTATTAGGGGGATTGTTTTGTTAGCACTTGTGAAAGTTTGTCCCAACAGAGTCTGGCAGTGAGGTAGGGCCTCTGCTTGGCCTGCTCTGTTCCTGTGGCTGAGAATGCCCCTGCACCCCCAAATTGCACCAGAGAGGCTCGTGGGGCTACCTGGGTTCGGGGGGGGTGGTCCGGGTTTATGGGCCGTGTGTGTATGCTCAGTCCAGGCTGAGCTTTCAACCCCGAAAGCTGAATAGCAGTTTCTTTTTTCTTTGTTTTACCAGTTGTAAAAGTAGGCCCCGGCAGAGGCTGGCAGTGAGGTAGTGCTCTGCTCGGCCTGCTCTGCTCTCCTGTTTAAAAATGACCCTGTTATCCGCAGCTGCTCGTGAGGCTACCCAGGAGTGTGGGATGGTGGTGTGGTGTTTGGATTGGGGGGGGGTGGGGTGTGTGTATGGCGGGGGCGGGTGTTCAGTCAAGGTAGAGCTTTCAGCCCTGGCTATGGGTTCATGTAGGAGCTTATTAGGGGGGTTTATTTTGTTAGCACCTTTGAAAGTATGTCCCGGCATGGTCTGGAAGTGAGGTAGGCCTCTGCTTGGCCCCCTCTGTTCCTGAGGCTGAGAATGCCCCCTACACCCCGAAAGTTCACCAGAGCGGCTCGTGGGGCTACCTGGGTGTGGAGGGGTGGTCCAGGGTGAGGGGCTGTGTGTGTATGCTTAGTCCAGGCAGAGCTTTCTGCCCCGAAAGCTTAATAGGAGGGGTTTTTTTCTTTCTTTTACCAGTTCTAAAATCAGGGCCTGGGTAGAGGCTGACAGTGAGGTAGGCCTCTGCTCGGACTGCTCTGCTCTCCTGTTTAGGAATGACCCTGTTATCCGCAGCTGCTCGTGAGGCTGCCCGGGATTTTGGGGGGTTGTGTGGTGAGTGGACGGTGTGTGTGTGTGTATGGCGGGGGCGGGTGTTCAGTCAAGGTAGAGCTTTCAGCCCTGGCATGTGTTCATGTAGGAGCTTATTAGGGGGGTTTATTTTCTTATCACCTTGGAAAGTATGTCCCGGCATGGTCTGGAAGTGAGGTAGGCCTCTGCTTGGCCCCCTCTGCTCCTGAGGCTGAGAATGCCCCTGCACCCCGAAAGTGCAGCGGAGCGGTACGTGGGGCTACCTGGGAGTGGTGGTAGTTGGTGTGTGTGCACGGTCCAGGAAGAGCTTTCAGCCCCGGCACCGGATCTTTGTAGCAGCTCCTTAGGGGGGTTTCTTTTTGTTAGCACTTGTGAAAATAGGTCCCGGCATGGTCTGGCAGTGAGGTAGGCCCCTGCTCTGCCTGCTCTGCTCTCCTATTTAGGAATGCCCCTGAACCCCATAGTTAGCTGGAGCTGCTCGTGAGGCTACCCGGGAGTGTGGAGGGGGTATGTGTAGATGGTGTGTGTGTGGGTGGGGGGGGGTGTTGTGTGTTCAGTCCAGGCAGAGCTTTCAGCCCCAAAAGGCTTAATAGGAGTTTCTTCTTTCTTTCTTTTCACACTTCTAAAAGTAGGACCAGGCAGAGTGAGGTAGGGTCCTGCTCTGCCTGCTCTGCTCTCCTGTTTAGGAATGCCCCCTGAACCCCAAAGTTAGCTGGAGCTGCTCGTGAGGCTGCCCGGCTGTGGGGGGGGTGGGGTGTGTGTGGACGGTGTGTATGTGTTGGGCGGGTGTTTGTGTTCAGTCCAGGCAGAGCTTTCAGCTCCGGCATGGGTTCATGTAGGAGCTTATTAGGGGGATTGTTTTGTTAGCACTTGTGAAAGTTTGTCCCAACAGAGTCTGGCAGTGAGGTAGGCCTCTGCTTGGCCTGCTCTGTTCCTGTGGCTGAGAATGCCCCTGCACCCCCAAATTGCACCAGAGAGGCTCGTGGGGCTACCTGGGTTCGGGGGGGTGGTCCGGGTTTATGGGCCGTGTGTGTATGCTCAGTCCAGGCTGAGCTTTCAACCCCGAAAGCTGAATAGCAGTTTCTTTTTTCTTTGTTTTACCAGTTGTAAAAGTAGGCCCCGGCAGAGGCTGGCAGTGAGGTAGTGCTCTGCTCGGCCTGCTCTGCTCTCCTGTTTAAAAATGACCCTGTTATCCGCAGCTGCTCGTGAGGCTACCCAGGAGTGTGGGATGGTGGTGTGGTGTTTCGACTTGGGGGGGGGGGGGGGGGTGTTCAGTCAAGGTAGAGCTTTCAGCCCTGGCATGGGATCATGTAGGAGCTTACTAGGGGGGTTTATTTTGTCTAGCACCTTTGAAAGTATGTCCCGGCATGGTCTGGAAGTGAGGTAGGCCTCTGCTTGGCCCCCTCTGTTCCTGAGGCTGAGGAATGCCCCTACACCCCGAAAGTTCACCAGAGCGGCTCGTGGGGCTACCTGGTGTGGGGGGGGTGGTCCCAGGGTGAGGGGCTGTGTGTGTGTGCTTAGTCCCAGGCAGAGCTTTCTGCCCCGAAAGATTAATAGGAGGGTTTTTTTTCTTTCTTTTACCAGTTCTAAAATCAGGGCCTGGTAGAGGCTGACAGTGAGGTAGGCCTCTGCTCGGACTGCTCTGCTCTCCTGTTTAGGAATGACCCTGTTATCCGCAGCTGCTCGTGAGGCTACCCGGGATTTTGGGGGGTTGTGTGGTGAGTGGACGGTGTGTGTGTATGGCGGGGGCGGGTGTTCAGTCAAGGTAGAGCTTTCAGCCTGGCATGTGTTCATGTAGGAGCTTATTAGGGGGGTTTATTTTTGTTATCACCTTGGAATGTATGTCCCGGCATGGTCTGGAAGTGAGGTAGGCCTCTGCTTGGCCCCCTCTGCTCCTGAGGCTGAGGAATGCCCCTGCACCCCGAAAGTGCAGCGGAGCGGTACGTGGGGCTACCTGGGAGTGGTGGTAGTTGGTTGTGTGTGCACGGTCCAGGAAGAGCTTTCAGCCCCGGCACCGGATCTTTGTAGCAGCTCCTTAGGGGGGTTTCTTTTTGTTAGCACTTGTGAAAATAGGTCCCGGCATGGTCTGGCAGTGAGGTAGGCCCCTGCTCTGCCTGCTCTGCTCTCCTGTTTAGGAATGCCCCTGACCCCAAAGTTAGCTGTAGCTGCTCGTGAGGCTGCCCGGCTGTGGGGGGGGGTGGGGGTGTGTGTGGACGGTGTGTATGTGTTGGGCGGGTGTTTGTGTTCAGTCCAGCAGAGCTTTCAGTTCCGGCATGGGTTCATGTAGGAGCTTATTAGGGGGATTGTTTTGTTAGCACTTGTGAAAGTTTGTCCCAACAGAGTCTGCAGTGAGGTAGTCCTCTGCTTGGCCTGCTCTGTTCCTGTGGCTGAGAATGCCCCTGCACCCCCAAATTGCACCAGAGAGGCTCGTGGGGCTACCTGGATTCGGGGGGGTGGTCCGGGTTTATGGGCCGTGTGTGTATGCTCAGTCCAGGCTGAGCTTTCAACCCGGAAAGCTGAATAGCAGTTTCTTTTTTCTTTGTTTTTACCAGTTGTAAAAGTATGGCCCCGGCAGAGGCTGGCAGTGAGGGTAGTGCTCTGCTCGGCCTGCTCTGCTCTCCTGTTTAAAAATGACCCTGTTATCCGCAGCTGCTCGTGAGGCTACCCAGGAGTGTGGGATGGTGGTGTGGTGTTTGGATTGGGGGGGGGGGGGGTGTGTGTATGGCGGGGGCGGGTGTTCAGTCAAGGTAGAGCTTTCAGCCCTGGCATGGGTTCATGTAGGAGCTTACTAGGGGGGTTTATTTTGTTAGCACCTTTGAAAGTATGTCCCGGCATGGTCTGGAAGTGAGGTAGGCCTCTGCTTGGCCCCCTCTGTTCCTGAGGCTGAGAATGGCCCTACACCCAGAAAGTTCACCAAGAGCGGCTCGTGGGGCTACCTGGGTGTGGGGGGGGTGGTCCAGGGTGAGGGGCTGTGTGTGTGTGCTTAGTCCAGGCAGAGCTTTCTGCCCCGAAAGCTTAATAGGAGGGGTTTTTTCTTTCTTTTACCAGTTCTAAAATCAGGGCCTGGTAGAGGCTGACAGTGAGGTAGGCCTCTGCTCGGACTGCTCTGCTCTCCTGTTTAGGAATGACCCTGTTATCCGCAGCTGCTCGTGAGGCTACCCGGGATTTTGGGGGTTGTGTGTGGTGAGTGGACGGTGTGTGTGTGTGTATGGCGGGGGGCGGGTGTTCAGTCAAGGTAGAGCTTTCAGCCCTGGCATGTGTTCATGTAGGAGCTTATTAGGGGGGTTTATTTTGTTATCACCTTGGAAAGTATGTCCCGGCATGGTCTGGAAGTGAGGTAGGCCTCTGCTTGGCCCCCTCTGCTCCTGAGGCTGAGAATGCCCCTGCACCCCGAAAGTGCAGCGGAGCGGTACGTGGGCTACCTGGGAGTGGTGGTAGTTGGTGTGTGTGCACGGTCCAGGAAGAGCTTTCAGCCCCGGCACCGGATCTTTGTAGCAGCTCCTTAGGGGGGATTCTTTTTGTTAGCACTTGTGAAAATAGGTCCCGGCATGGTCTGGCAGTGAGGTAGGCCCCTGCTCTGCTCTCCTGTTTAGGAATGCCCTCTGAACCCCAAAGTTAGCTGGAGCTGCTCGTGAGGCTGCCCGGCTGTGGGGGGGGTGGGGTGTGTGTGGACGGTGTGTATGTGTTGGGCGGGTGTTTGTGTTCAGTCCAGGCAGAGCTTTCAGCTCCGGCATGGGTTCATGTAGGAGCTTATTAGGGGGATTGTTTTGTTAGCACTTGTGAAAGTTTTGTCCCAACAGAGTCTGGCAGTGAGGTAGGCCTCTGCTTGGCCTGCTCTGTTCCTGTGGCTGAGAATGCCCCTGCACCCCCAAATTGCACCAGAGAGGCTCGTGGGGCTACCTGGGTTCGGGGGGGTGGTCCGGGTTTATGGGCCGTGTGTGTATGCTCAGTCCAGGCTGAGCTTTCAACCCCGAAAGCTGAATAGCAGTTTCTTTTTTCTTTGTTTTACCAGTTGTAAAAGTAGGCCCCGGCAGAGGCTGGCAGTGAGGTAGTGCTCCGCTCGGCCTGCTCTGCTCTCCTGTTTAAAAATGACCCTGTTATCCGCAGCTGCTCGTGAGGCTACCCAGGAGTGTGGGATGGTGGTGTGGTGTTTGGATTGGGGGGGGGTGGGGTGTGTGTATGGCGGGGGCGGGTGTTCAGT